>VZRO01001073.1:96408-245486 GCA_013397915.1 Daphoenositta chrysoptera | reverse complement strand
TTGTCTGTTAGTTTTCTTGTCTATTAATAAATAATTCATTTCATAATAGACTGAATCAGCTATTATTAAAGAACTTGTGGACAGAGTGGATTTTTGGGGTGCTGGTCACTTCAATACACCTCCTGCCTGCTACCATAGGCCTGGGCAAAGACAGGAGCTGAACTTAAAACAAAATCCATTCGTGACACACCCCCAAGTCCTTCTCAGCAGGGCTGCTGTTGATCCCAGAGGGAACTTACTGATCCTTAGGAACTTACCCACCAGACATATCAGGAGTATCCTGGACTGCCTACAGCTCACCATGCTACTTTTCCAGTAGATATCAGGGTGGTTGAAGTCCCCCAGCAGGACAAGAGCCTGTGAGTGTAATGCCTCCTGTAGCTGGAGCAGGATGGCTTCATCAATAGGCTCCTCTTTATCAGGCAGCCTGTAGTGGACACCAGTCACAAGGCTCCCTTTGTTGCATCAGTCCCTGTCCACGAGCTTTCAACCAGGGCTAGTCTTCAGACATATCCTCCCACCTGCCTATCCCCAAAACTCGGAAGAAACTCATCCGTGTTTGTACTGGAATTTCATTAGTTGTCCCCTTTGTGTTTCAAAATATAATACTAATGACACACTGATCGATACTGTGAATTTTTGCTTGCTTTGAATTCATTTGAGACAGGTAGTAAATGTTTGATTTTGTTTTGTATTCAAAAATTTTTGTATTCTTTTGTATTCAAAGAGAGCTGTCATTTTCAAGAAGAAGATGCACAATGGGGACATAATTTCTATTTTTAAAAATTACAAAAAAATACCCTTCTTTTATATCATTGTTTTGAACTGCTGGTTTAGGAAGTCAGCCTTGATGATGCAATAATAAACAAAGCCTTCAAGCTTAAAAGGTGCGTTCATCTTGTGTTGAACAAAGCACAAACTGAATTTTAAAACAAAAGAGATGGGGCTATGCAGTTGTATTGACAACAAATCTCATTTCCAAGCTGCCCTGTGGCACCACGACCAAAAGAATATTTGAAAGGACTGTGCAGAGGATTATTGTTTGATCCCTGTTTCAAGCTCAGAATTTGCCCGGTGCTCCATTCTCTGATGATAAACATCTCAGCTTTCATAGGCAAAGCCAGGCACTTTGCCTTACGACTCCAAATGCCTTCCTGAAGATTATGTGAGCTTGCAGGGAGAAGGATGCAGCTCAGAGGATGTCAAGACATGGAAGGGAAACAAAGAACACTTCTGTGCTATGGTTTCTCCTTTTTTTTTTTCGTTATTAACATTATTTCTGCCAGAAGTGCCATGGAGTTGAACATACAGTGTGAGAACAATAGCAAGACAGTTTACTTAACTTTCCCACATTTGAAAATAGCAAAAATCTAATGAGGCTGGGAAGGAGTGTCTGAATATAAGATTCATACCTAACTCCACGTGTTTAAGAGCTATTTGCTTTTGTAAGATTTCTACTGTTCATAATATATCTCCATTGTTTCCATGATACCTTTCACCTCCCTTTTGTATTCATCAGGAAATGAAATATTTCCTCTCTCAAAATTCGTGTGAAGGGAAGGGGAAGAAATGGGGAGTAGGTCATCTTTGCATCAATAACACTGCTTTATTTGTAAGGTATTTCTTTAGTACTTCAATTACAGATATTGGGGGAGACAATGAAAAACTTTACTGTTTACTATTCTCAGACCAATGCTATGGCAATAATTTTCAGAGGAACACCATTAGTTACAGAAAAAATAGAACACTAATGAGAAGTTAGACATATATAATTTTCATATATTGTACATAAGCAATTTTTTTAAAAACACACAAATTATTTTCCTTTTTCCTGCTTATTTTTACCAGTGGTTCATTATGTTTGAGGTTTTATGCATTTTAATTTTACACATAGGTTTGCTTTACACATATTTGAGATCTAGATTAAAACAGTGCTACTTCATTGCCTTAGGAATAAGTCTTAACAAGAGCAATCAATCAATTACCTGTGGTTTTTTTTGATGATTAAAATTGTTTCTATAGTTTATTCCAGCACTTACTTGTACTGCAATTTGAATGCAGCACCTATGAATATTAAATCAAGATTTCAGGACTTAACATTTAAGAATGATGAGAAGAAGAATCCAGTGAATATTTTCTACCTTCCATGTTATTGTTTAAAATGGAAATACATTAATTGATCAGAGATGACCAAACTTGTCCCTTGTTCACAAAAATAAATCTGATTATTAACTTTATGTTACTTTTCAGCATTACCATATTGAGTCATATATCTAAAAGCTGTCTGTTCTCTCTAGCAATATACAAACATTTTTGATTTATGTACACAAGCATGCACATCCATTGTAAACTCTATTGCTAACTGAAAGACAGAGGGGAAGAAAAGACTTTAAAGACTGTTATCAGCCTTAACTTTAAGCAGACAAATTCTCTCAGCAGCTGTTGCTATTCATTGAAAAACACTATTCATAGCAGTCAAAAGAAGTGCTGTTCTTCACTGGACATTCAAGAGAAATCCTTTGTAGAAAACACAGAATTGGCTTGTGACAAAAGGAGAGAGCTTACAGTGGGCAGAAATGTTGAAGGCACAAGCAGGATCTCCAGTAGCTTTCAGAGGCTCTAATAATTAAAATTATTTAATAAGAAGCAGACTTTCTTCTCCCCAGGTGAGCTAGGTCCAATAATTCTGTGCTTACTGAGAATATAGGCTTCATATTTTGTCCTTTAACAAAATAGGATTTCTATAATAATTCAACTTTATGACATAGAGAGAAAAAAAAACTAGCCTGGATACAAAAATGCCCATATAAAAGGACTTTCAATGCTAACATAACCTTCTCTACAGTAGATACAAACTTCACTGGCATCCTGAAGTGACAGTGACTGTAATTGAAGAGACACAGGTTAGAATCAATGATTGAACTTTAAAATGCTAATCAGAGCAATAGTGTTGATCGATTTTGAACAATTTTAACTCTACTTATCAAATTATCTTGACTGACAATTAGTAAAACGTTAAAATAATGTGTTCAGGAAGAAACAAAGGGTATTGATCGGAAACCGGAAGGGGAAGCAGAAGAAAAGACAGAACACATGAATTTCAGAATGAAAATTTTTTCTTAGATGATCAAAACACAAGTTCACTGCTGCCTAAATATGGAAAATAAACAAAAGCTAAATTAGAAATAAAGCTCTATTAAGTTTAGATGAATGCTGTAACAGAATAGTGGCAATGGGTATTATTCATACTGAATAATGTATTCAGAACTAATAAATGTTTCTGGCTGAACATAAATTATCCAAAAAGAGTGCATATGTACAGACATTATCGAGATATTTTTAGACTCGGAAGCCTTTGGAGCTCTGCAGTGATATTTTCTGTGAGTTTTTTGATATCTTTGACCACCTGTAGTTGACTTCTCCTACTGGGCAAACATCATGCTTCCAGCATATTTCCCAGTGCAAAGGGAACTCTGGGGGCCCAAGATCTGTCCCAGAAAAATTTATTGTCATTTTGCATTATTGAAGTAGCTCAAAGCAACTGCAAGCATAAACAGGGAGAACTGTCTTGATTTCCACTACCCAAAGAAAAAGTAAAAAAATGTTATGCAAACATCTATCAGAGACAAGACAAACAAGAAATGGCATCTGAATGCACATGGAAAGAAACTTAAATTAGAACCACTGAAACAGTTCAAGTGGTGAATGTGCAGATTAGAACACTTTCTGTCAAACTGATATATGTCCACTTAACACAATGCCCTGACTGATGCTGTCCTTTGAAACAATAGGCTGTGAATACAAATAATCCCTAAATAGCAGCAGATCTGGATTCCAGCACAGATTCTGAGTGCTTACAGACTGGAGAATGAGGTTTAAAAATACAGCCTTAAGCCTGAATTAACGCCCGTGAGTCATCCCTGTCTGTCTTAGCTAAATGCAGAAGCCACCAGCAGCTTTGAGGGAAACATTTTCAAAATCTGCAGCAGCCCTACCACACCATATGAATGACATCATCCTAACAAGACTCATTTTACAGAGGACCAGACCAGCTATTTGAGGAAAAACACCAAGACAACTACACTTTTGTCATCATATATACTGGAAAGTGACTGATTAACAAGAGGGGAACAAGTGGTGTCCAACAAGTGATACTCTGAAGATTTCTTCTTGTTGCAGTTTCAGACTCTTCACTGCAGCACATACTGCCCTTGTTTATCTCTCTGAAATACAAACTGGCTCAGAACCACTCAGTGCTTCTTCCACTTTCAACTCTATTTTTTGCTGGCTTTGTAGGATGAAGCTCTTCATGGAAATGACAGAGCCTTTAGTACATGCATCAGTTATTCTCTGGCTGCACCAGGAGAATCATCCCTGACCTACTTTCTTTTATTTTTTTCCATCTGTTTTTGATTATGTTCCTATTTACAGGACTGCTACTTGATGCCTTCCATTTCTTGTTTGAAAATGTCTCATATATGGCAACAATTCTCTGCTACTGACCTTTCCAGATTCGATTACTTTGAGACTCCCTTACCTATTATAATGAATAATCTTAGGTTAGTGATTAATAGCAAACCCAGAACAGGACATCCCTGTTACAGACAATCAAACAGAAACTGAAAATATACAACTGCCAAGTCTGAAGATTTAGATATCAAGCCACAACTGAAATAATTCCCTTTAGTATCCTATTTCAAAAAGAAAGGAGGGGACTATAGCTTAACCAAATGGAATACCGTGGGAAAGTTATTCAGGTACAGCTCTGATATGCAAAATGTTCTGAAGCATCTAAAAAGAGACATTAGCCAAAACAACAGGAACTAGTGGTAGAGGCTGAGTGGTACTTTTCATAAACTGATGGCAAATACACTTTCACAATGCATGCCTTCTTTTTCTTTCTTTTTTTTTTTTTTCTTTTCCCAATGTCATTGCAATTTGAAACCACAGAGTTCCTTTTCAAAGTTCAGAAATCTCAATATGTCCTCAAAAAAGAACCATTTGACAATGACAATAAATAGTTAGATAGTCACTACAGACAGAATTTGGTTAAGTCAGTTTTACTTTTCCAGTCTAAATTAATCATTTATGCTTCCTTTAGAGATGACAGAGACATGCTACACCTTTCCAGAGGTTGATTAATCCTATTTGTTTTATGATGGGAAGCAGGCATCTAGAGAGACAATTTACTACAGAGAAAAATAGCATGACTAAAAGAATTTGCATATTCAGAAAATAAGGCAAATAAAAGAGAGAGATCAATAGATTATACTGGCTGAAACAACCAACAAACAAACAATAAACCCAATGCAACAACACACATGGGAAAAATAAATAACTTTAAGAGTATTCTTGGGATATAGCATAGCCAATAACAGCATCCCAATTTTCTTTTACATATTCATTTAAGGCATAATGCAAAATCATCAGCTGTTATAAACTATCATTTTCCCATTTAAGTCAGTAAGACTTCATTAATTTACACTAGTAGGATGTTTGCTTAATAAAATTTACAGTCAAAGGGAAAATTAGAGCAGATGGGAGACAGAAACTAAGGGACACTGTGAATTTAACTAAAGTAGAGAACATGAAGAAACAATCTTTATTGTTTGAAAAATAAACTAATGGACCTCATTCAGAAAATGCTGAAGGAGCAGGGACAAATGCTTCAATATACTTTGAACCACTGTCACATGAAAAAACTCAGGGCATAGACTGAAATCTAAGGAAGCTTTAGGATTTTAAACCAGGAAAATGTACTTTCCTTGAGGGAGCTACTTAGAATACAAGTATATACTTGAGCAAATCTATGCAGACTTTTCTTCAGCTGATTCCCACAACCCATAATCTCCCTGTCCATTTTGAACCCTGCCATGACTGTGCTGCTGTACTTTCACGGGACACTCTGGAATTTTATACTGCGGTTTCAATACCAGGAATACTCACTCAAGAACAATTCTACACTTTAGTATGACGCACCTTAAAACTGGAGATGGCAAAGTTCTACACTGCAAATAAACTTTACACGCAAATTACTGTATGAACTTTTTGGCTCTCAACCTGAGTTTATAAAAATGTGTACAGTATGAACTGTTTTACTTGAAGAACATTAAGAAGGTATGAATCTGTGTATCAGGAAAAATAAATAGTTCCAAGAAAAACTGTTGGCATTCTTGAAATACTTATTACTGCATTTACAAGAAAAAAGCATTGTCACCTGTATCTACGACTAGCTATGATTTTCTGTGCACAAACAAAGCTCAGTGTGAAAATTTGCTTTGAAAGGCATATAAGAAAGTTGAAATAGTAAGAGTGCTTTGGTCCCGGGGGACAAAGTCAGCTCTCTTCCATCTTAGCTGTAAATTACAGAAGTCAGCATGTCAAATATTCTTCAGATATACCAGCAAAGTTTTTTTTACAGCTATGCATATCTGACAAACAAGAAGTGTGTTTGTCATCAGCATATTATACCAGACCTTTCAAGGGATCACTGAAAATCATACATATCTGGGGCACAGATGTGGGCATAGTTAAACAAGTATTTTTCTGGTCTAACTCTGAAAAACTCAATAGACTTGGTATTTGAAATACATTTTAGGTTTGCTCTTTGTTATTATTCAGAAACATTGCTGATGATGATACAATTAGATGGACTTAGGCTATGCTATGCGACCTTTGAATTTAAGTCATTATGGATCCTTGTCTTTAAATCCCACAATACAGAAGGTAAAGATTTTTGCGTATATCTATGCTTTTCAATATATAACGGAATCACAGAGTCACAGGTTAAGCTGAGTTGCATCCACAAGGATCATCCAGTTCAGCTCCTGGCCCTGCACAGCACCATCCCCAAGAGTCACACCCTGTGCCCGAGAGCATTGTCCAAACACTTCTTGAACTCTGTCAGGCTGGTGCTGTGACCACTTCCCTGGGGAGCCTGTTCCAGGGCCCAGCCAGCCTCTGGGGGAAGAACCTTTTCCTGATATCCAACCTAAACCTCTCCTGACACATCTTCAGGACCTATTATATCTTCCCTCTTTCTCTTGCTCATTACATATGTAATATGTAAAAAATAAATAAATAATAATAAAAAAAATATATATATGAAACTTACATAAAGGCTTCATACATACACCTGTCTCCCACAAAGAAAAGTCCCCAGCCTACAGTACTGCTCACACTAAGCTCCCCATGCTGCATTACAAGGGTTTCACCTAGAGAAAGAGGAGTGGTGACCTCTGAAGATCACGAAATGAATCAGGAATGAGCAGCAAACAGCATTCTCAGAACTCTCCCTTTTCAGATTTAGAAAACTCTTTGTATTCTGTCTTTAGTTTTCTTTAAGCTTTCCCAAACTAAAGATAGCAACATAGATCACTCAAAACCGGGTGTCAAACTGCTGTGCCTTCACAGGCTTTCCTCGGGTCTCACCCCCTACTATCAGTTCTGTCTTCCTCGGTCTTCACATCTCTGTTTCTTTGGCAAACAGTACAAGACAACACGATGTTTGACTCTGTGTACAGGATAAAAGCTTTCCACTTCCCCTTCTGCCCAATGGTGATGTTGCTGCTCAAAACACACTTTCAAGATGAAAAACCCATAGAAAGCCAGCACACACTACAGAATTTCTGTTCTGTTGCTGACTACAAAATATAAGGCATAACAAGTACCCAACTGCATACAGAAACTCTGCAGTTACAAAGACAGTTTCCCTTGCAATGTCATCTATCACAATAGTACTTTATGGATCTGATTAAATCCAGCCAATTATTGTTTTTTCTGAATGTGCCAACATCTCCACAGAGTATTCTTTAAATATCCAGAATTAATTGCCATTTTTTCTTGCATATGCGAAGAATTAAACTTACAAAAATCTATTATTAACCACCTTAAGTAGTATTTTACACTGACAAACAGAAAATCTGGAGTAGAAAATGTCCCTATGCCTAAGAATTACTCATAGATCGTGCCAAAAAACCCAATGCAGTACAATTTGCAGTTGTAGAATAGGATTGCATGCAATATGAAAAAGTATTGAAGAAATGGTTTAAAAGAAGATAAAGGCTCTCATAATTTGTAGACAGACTTTTCATTGGACTGACACAAAGAGGTATAAGAGAAATAAAGGAGAATCCTCCTGTTATCGGTAAGGTTTCTTGAGAACATATTAAAGCACTGAAACTGACAAGAAAGCTAACTGAAGGTTTACCAATTTATACATTTGTCAGAATTGTTAGCAGGAGAAATAGACTATTCATCTGTATTCTACTTTATAACTTTGTGGTCCAACCTGATGTCACATGGTTTCTTCCCTCTCTTCCATGATGAACTTTCAAGTGCCCTTTTCAGAACCAGATGCTTAGGCAAAAAGGAAGCAGCAATTTCCATTAAAGGTGTCTTCCTCCAAGCCAGAGGTAGCAAAGATGTAGAAATACTTGTGTTGGCACAAAAGTATAGAAGGCAAGTACAGAATGAACTTATAAGTAAAATCTTATCTCTGTAACATCTCTTTCCTTGCCTCAGTGTTCTCAGTTTCTAAATACACTATTGGCAATATTGGGATAAGGCCTTAAAAGTATTACGTTTAAAAATAATAATTTATTTAACATCAAAATGTAGCCAAAAAAAAAAAAAAGTTGCTTTCTCACACTGAATCAATTCAACAGGAAGAAATTATACACTTTATTAGAGCAACTGAGAACTGAGGAACACAGGCAACCCTCAATGCCAGAGGCACAGCTGCTGCCAGCAGAGTTTTAATGAAAACATTTCCTGAGATTTTTCACTCCTTAACATTGAGAGTTTCTTTAACTTCATTTAAAGTAATAAATGAGGAAAATACAACTATGTCTTAGCGTCTCTTCCTTTCCTAAGCACAGCTGTAAAGAGAAAATAAAGAGCAATATTCAAAAATTAGCCCAGAGGGAGGACGATTAGCTGAGTGAAAAAAATTACCACAACTAAAGCTAAGCTGAACTCATTCAGTTTAAACCAAGAGACTTTCTCTGTCATCTTGTGGGTATGCAGCCTGACACCACTTTATGAGAAATATTATGCTTTCAAGCAGTGCTATGGAATTTTCTAAAATTTAGATTTTTTTAGGTTTATCTTTGAGTTCAGACATAAGAAACTAATAATGCCCAGTGGTAGCTACTTGTATGTTACCATTGCAAATATTTTTGGGAAAGGTTATCCTATGTTCACAAGGGGACGTCTGTTTGCAGCACCTCTTGTGTTTTTCCCATAAGGGATAACACAGAAATTCTGTTAAGAAGATATTTCTGCTGAAAGGGCTACTCATCAAGTATACTTGCACTCTTGCAGATCCTGATAATTCCTGAGGCTTATGCAAGGAGGATTATGGGATTCTTCAGGGACTTGAATTTTTTTTCCTTTTTTTTTTTTCTGTTTGTCCAAGTAATTCAGAGATATGCTGCAGCAAATAGAGGAACAGCATGTATGATATTAGATTCTCTTGAGTTCTATCAAAGTATAGGGCAGTGCCTGATCTTGTTCTGTAAAAACAGTTTTATTGTGTCTTTACATGACAACAAAATTTACCCTATACAAAAATATCACAACTTACATTATAGCTTCAAATTAAACTAGCTAGAGGAGAAACGGGACTATTTGCTGCATTTCGTTTAACAGTTTCACGAAAGCATACTGCATATGACATTTAACACGCTCTTGCTTTCTTTTTGAATTCTTTTTGAATTCAGAACCTCAACTTATCAAGGCACTAGGAGGATTGGAAAAAAGCAATGGAATCCAATTAGAGAAAAAACATCTTGCATTAGGTTGGGAAAAATTCACCATTGCTAGTTGAGTAAAGAGATGCAGCATCTGAGAAAGAAGGCACAGAGGTGACCTTATGAATTCTCTTCATGTTTTCTGCAGATTCCCTGTGGGATTTATAGGAGGATGCCTAATACCACTAGTATTAGTATTAGTATTAGCATGTACCATCAGTATCCTTAAAATAACAGTGCTTCTGTACCTCACAAAGATATGAGAGATGAAAGCTGGGTGACAATGTGCTGAATCCTGGATATTCTTTTACATCTCCTGTTTCCCTTATTCCTACATTTGAATATAGCTGTTCTGACTACAATTACTCTGGAAACAACATGTAACACCCACAGGCTGCAGTTAATACCAGCTTTGCCCTTCCATGATACACTGAGCATGAAAAGATGAGAGCACATGCCACAGACCACTTTGCCAGTTCTAGAGAGGTTTTCATTCCACCTAAAGCCTTCTCAAGTAAAACCTTTCCACATTTAAGTTCTATCTTTTTCCCTTGCCCAGGGCATTCTGCAAGACAACCTTCTTCTTATGCAGGCTCCCTCTGGAAGCATTTCCCTCCAGCTGTATTCAATAATCATTTGTAATAAATATCTCACCCTTCCCTGGCTGTCATTGGCTCCTGCGTTACCATGGCCATATAACTAGAAATGGTATATCTCTAAAAAGGGTCTATGTCTGAATAAGTGTGGTTGTCTGCAGAACAAACTATATCTGAAAGTTCATTGGTGCACTTATCCTCAGCTGTTGTCTGTGTTTCCACTCGGTTCTGAAGACCAAAGCAAAGCAATGGGAAGCCAAGAGGTTATGCTGAATTTACTGTACTGAAGTGGTACCCTGAGGGCTCCTGATGTCATCTTCTGGCCAATCATAGCTGTGCAGTAGCTCTTGGTTTTGCACACTTTTGAGATTTTTGTGTATTGAGTGACTTCCAGCCAGAAATTCATTAAAATAACAGAAAATTAAAAGTTGTCCAATTAACCTTTTGCCTATCAAAATATAACTCCCCACACTGCACTTCTTTCAAGAACATACTGAAAGAAGTGGGAAAAAATCCTAAATCTTTCAAGGGTCTGAAAGTGGATGAAAGAATTTGTAACTCTGTTTGCGATAAAGTTTGCCCAAGATTGGATGAAAGCATGGACAGACATGTTTACTTCAGTGAGACACCAATATAGGACCCTAACTATCCCAAACTCCATGCATTCCCCTCAGACAGATAAAGAGAGATGGACTGAATCATTCCTGGGATGTGCTTATCTCTTCATACTAATTGCAAGACACTTAAAGTGACCATGCCTCTAACTCAAGCTTTGCAGCTAAGCGTGTCAAATTAGATGAGGTGAATCTGAGCCAGAGTAAGGAAAGATGTCAAGTTTTCTAATACCATCAGATTAGTACACAATCAAGAGGAAGGTAGAAATCCATACCAAATGTCTCTGATGTGTGTGGTCACTTGGAGCACAGGCTCAGCTCCTGGTAATGAGCACACTTTTGGTCAAGCGATTTAAAGCTGTACCAGTTGTGGAACATGTCAGCAGGTGTTGGGTGCATTTATTCTTTTCTGTGCACTAAAGATTACACAAAACTCCTTGCTTATGTAGCAAAGAGAGCAGCTCTTTTTAGAAATGTGTTAGCACACAGTTTAAATCTAACTTGAAATAGCATGTGAGAATCAAATATAAACAACAGGGGAAAAAAGAAAATGCACAACAAAAAGAAAGGATTAGTTCATCAGTCAGCAAGACAAAGCAGGTATTTACCTTGCTGATGTGTCACACTGCTTTTTCGTTCTTGCATTAGGCTATGCAGTCTCAAATTCGTTATTCAAGGTCTTCTAATTTCAATAAAACAAAAAGGGACAAAAAAGCTAAATGTATACAATTCTTTCAGTACTACTGCTGAAGTTATCTTGAAGGGCCAGCCAGGTTTGACCCTCAAGCTGTCTCCTACCTACTGAGTTAAAAGGCCCTACTCTGAGTTTCAAGACACAGCTATCATCCTAACTATTGTGCACAAAAGGCAGTGTTCTTCATGGTTAGTTCATAATGCATTCCACTTCATATAAGCTTCAATTCAAAGAGTAGCTGGGTGAAAGCAGCTCCCAGGGCAAGACATCCTTCTTTTTTATTGTTTGGCCTATGGGTTCTGTCTAAAAAAACCAACAAAACAAAAAATCCTGTCCTGAGTCTTAAGCTATGATTAACTCAGAAAGACCTTTTATTAACAAACAAACAAACCCATTTCTAGTTTATGGCTAGGAGCTGTTTCCACTGAAATAGCTGCTAAAACTCCCGCTGACTTGAAACATGCAGTATCTTGCCCTTCATAGGAACACAAATGCCACCCAGTTTCACTGACTTTGTGGAAGGCCAACCCGAGATTCAAAAGGACCAGGTTCACTTTTGTCATTACAGACGTACATTCTCGTGCTCATGCATGAGGTGACTCAAAACAAGCAGCATGGATTTACTAAGTGTAAATGACACCTGACCAGCCAGGTTACCTTCTATGTTAAAATCACTGGAGTTGTGGAGGAGGAAAGAACAATGGATTTTATTTACCCTGACTTTGGCAAGACTAAATACATGCAGTATTCTCCCACAGCGTCTTTTATTCAAGTTAGGATCTTGTAGCCTGTATGGGTGAACTAGCGGATCAGTAAAAACTGTCTAAATGATCAAGCTTGGACTGCCATGGTTAATGGATGATATGGAGTCTGAAGGCCAGAAATAAGTTGTCATGGTTTAGGAATGGTATTTCCCAACTTAGTGCTGCCACTGAAACTACTCCAGCACTCACTCTTTCCCTCTCCCGCTGCAAGCAAAAAAGTCAAAGATCACAAGTGAAGGAAAGAACAATTTACTGGAAACAGCAATGAGATGAGAAAACAAACAATAACAGCAACAAGACTAATAGCAAAAGTGTCCAGAGAGAGGGTGATTTACATGCAAAATGCTCACCAAGCCTAGGACAATGAAAAATGATGGTGGACAGACCCTCTGCCCTCCATGCTTTCCCCTCAGCTGGAAAGGAAGAGCCTTTCCTTCTGAAAACGAGAGGTCCCTTTCCCTGGCCCTGGCAATGAAGTAAGATGGTGCAGAATAACAGCAGGGTATGGGCCAAGCTCCCACAGCTCCAGGCCGTGGCTACAGGACGTGGTGCTGAAAGGAAGGCGGGGACAACATGAATTGACTGCAGTGATGAACCAGCAGCTCTTGTGTGCATACAGCCATGGGGAAAGGAGCAGCTGGGGGCAACTCCAACCTGGCCAAAAGTGTCAAGCCCAGTGGAAGGGAGCCCAGCTGAGCCCAGCTGAACTGAGGCAAAAGGAGTGCAGCGGAACAGAAAGCAGCAGCAAGAGCAGGACTGACCTCCAGCACAGCAGAGCAGTAGAAGCAGCAGCCCAGTGGAGTGGTGATGGAATCCAATCAGATGAGCAGCTTTTGGGGGTTTGTTTGTCTTCGATTTTTCATTGTTTTGGGCTGGGGGTGGGAAACACTATCCATGGGAGCCCCCTTGCCATCTTGCCTTTGTTCTCGACTGACACATGGGTGGCACATGGGAATGGTCACCATATTTCCTTTGTCTGGGGAAGCCATTGGACATGATCTACAGGGACCGTACACCATCTCATTTTTTGTTCCCAGTTGTGATTACTTTTTTGGAGGTAAAACACCTCTCTTTGCGTACTTCTGGTATTATTTTTGTTGTTATTGTGCATTCCTTATTCCATTGGTTTTTGTTTTCAGTGGATTTTTATCTCAACCCATAGTCTCTGCTTTTGTCCCTCCCATACCAGAAGGGGGGCAATATGGAGTGGCTTACTTTGAGTTTGATTTCCTGCTGGTGTTAAACCATCACAGTGGAGAAGACATGGCTTCAGTGAGGAAGGTTGCTCAGTATCTACAGGGAGGTCATCCAGGAAAGAAATCCAGGCTCTTGATGGCAGAGTGTACTGCAAGGAAAAGACACATCAGGCAAAAATTTAAATAAGAGAGGCTCAGACTGCATGTAAGGAAAAGCTTTTTCACAGTGAAGACACTCAGATATTAAAGCAAGTCTTGCAGAGAGGCTTTTCATACTCCATCCCTGGAGGTTTTCAAGTTCTGACCAAAACAGTCTTAAGTAACCTGGCCCAACCTACCTGATCCTGCTTTGATCAGGAGATTGGGCTAGAGATGTCCTGAGGTCTTTTTCAACACAAATTAGATCCTGAAATATGGATGCAGAAAAACAAGAGTAGACAAAGCAGGATAGGAGGAACTGCATGTCAAAATAAAGCTAAGCTAGAACAGTGAAAATATAACCAAGAAGGCATTTAATAGACACTCTTAAGAAGTCAAGCATACAAGTCTCATCTTCATAGGCCATGTTTCAATGATTTTTTCTCTTGCACACGTGAAAGTCTTCCCCCTCTCAAACCTTCCTTCTTCCATTACTAGGGATGCACCCTTGACAATCAGAGGATTACAGAGAGTCCAGCAGCTGTGATTCTTACTGACAAATTGAGTCTTCTTACTGATATGCACAAATCAGTAATTTTATCACAAGTTAGGTTTCTCATAGTTGGAACTGTCTTTCCAAATATTTCATGACACAATCCCTTAATAACTATTCTGCAAGATCCCTGCATAGGACAGGCAGCTTATCAATTACACACAAAGCTACTATAAGAAAAACAGCTTTCAGGCATTAGACCTGAACAGTGCTTCCACGCATTACCTTGTTGAGGTTTGATCTCTGTTAACTCGATTCACACATGCAAGTCTGAAATTGCTGTCACAAAGCAAAAATAATTCCTCAGTGCTTCACTTTGTATTCATAAAACTGTTTCAAATGTCGAAGATACACAAAGTCATAGAATGAATCAGGTTGGAAAGGACTACAGTGGGACCTGTCGTCCAACCTCCCTGCTCAAGCAGGGTTGTCCCAGAGCACATGGAGCAGAATTGTGTCCAGACAGTTCTTGAATATCTCCAGTCAGGCAGACTCCCCAACCTCTCTGGGCAATCTGTTCCACTGCTCAGTCACCTGCACAGGAAAGAAGTTCTTCCTCATGTTCAGGTGGAATTGCCTGTGCCTGTTTCTGCCTGTTGCCTCTTGTCCTATTGTTGGGCACCACTGAGCAGAGCCTGGATCCATCCTCTTGGCACCCTCCCTTCTGATACTTACAGGCATTGGTGAGGTTCCCTCTCAGTCATCTCTTCTTGAGGCTGAACAGTTCAAGTTCCCTCAGCCTCTCCTCAGAAAAGAGGTGCTCCCATCCCCTACTCATCTTTGTAGTCCTCTGCTGGACCCGCTCCAGGAGCTCCATGTCTCTCTTGTACTGAGGAGCCCAGAACTGGACACAGCACTCCAGATGTGGCCTCACAGGGGCAGGATCACCGCTCTTTACCTGTTGGCAATGCTCTTCCTAATGCACCCCGTTGTATGCAGAGCTGGACTGTGCTGGAGCCAGTGAAGGTCTCAAGCAAAGGGATGGCCCTTGAGGTCATCCCTGCTCATGTCTGTCTCACACACTGGAGGACAGACAGACAATGCTATCAGACTTAACCCTGCAAGGACTCATGCAGCATCAGTCAGGCTTCATAGAATTGTGAGTGCCATCTCTCTTAAAATACTTTGTTCGTAGAGAACAGCAATAACCCTCTTGAAATGTACATGGGAAAGTGCCTCCATGCCTGTCAGAATTGGTACTTTTCAGAGAGAATAGAAAATGATTCTTTTCTTAGTGATCTTGTCCCATTATGGAGGCAAGATACTTGAAAAACATTTTGAGACAAAGCAGTTTAATATCTTGCAAGTATCTTCATGTTATTGGATCTTTTTTGGCACTATCCTGCATTTTCCCTTTGATATGCTGGGATGGCTTAATTTCTAGTCTCTCAAAAGTTTATTTCTCCTTTTCAAACCACTTTCATATACAAACTCCTATTAAAAAAACTCCACAATATTCTGTTTACTATAGAAACAGATAACTTTTTAGATTGAAATTGTAATGACTTACCCCAGAAAGGTTTTTCAAGCTCCCACTCCACCTTTCTTCAATTCATCGCTGAGTT
This sequence comes from Daphoenositta chrysoptera, assembly GCA_013397915.1. Taxonomy (NCBI): domain Eukaryota; kingdom Metazoa; phylum Chordata; class Aves; order Passeriformes; genus Daphoenositta; species Daphoenositta chrysoptera. Next base: position 229,614 of record VZRO01001073.1, on the reverse strand, counting down.
TTTTCAATTATTCTGTCTTGAAATTATGACCAATAAATTTCTCTTATAAAAATTTTGAATTGCACTTCTAGGGCTTCTTTTCCTTTATGATAACAACAAGAAAAATATTCTTTTAAAAGTAGGATAGTTCATTTAATCATCTCTGAGATCCGGGTGTTTTCTATGTTGCGTGTTCCAATACTGTTCACTTAGTTGTTCCTTGATTATTTCAGTATCATATCCTTGGCAAAGGTTTTAGAGATGCAGCAAAAATATCTCCATCATCTACACAGCATAAGTGTTAAACAGATGGCAAAGTTTCACAGATGCCAGGTAGCTGTTGCAAAATAAAAAATCACGGGGAATTTCCACCCCATACATTGTTGAGTAACTTTGGCACAGTTCAGAATCTAAGATCTGTGTACTTGAAAAGAAAAGGTGGGTGCTTGGATGGAGTATGTAGGTACTCAGCAGGTGTTTTAGTTGGAGCCAATTAACCCATCTGAATATTTCCACAATATTATAGAAGTTTTTCAAAACACTGCTAATCCCAGGAAGGTATTTTTGTTTCAAGACATATCTAGGCATGAGGATGACTATTCTATGAAATAAAGGTAGTAGAAGCAAAGAAACAGCTCATGTCCTTTATCCAACTAATTGACATATGGAACTATGAAAAAGAATCTTGTCCATAACTATTACAAATTATTTAACAGAGGGGTCAATGTATCTTTTAAAGGTATGAAGTTATTTTTTTAATCTCTAAAACTCTAAGCACAGGCAAGCAAAAATAAGTAAGTGAAAGTCCATATTCAACTCTCCTATGGAGACCTGAATTCTTCATACCTCATACCTGTTGTTGCTTAAATGCACCAAAACCCTGAACTGTGCAAATCCCTAACAGCTACAGTAGTGAGCCAGAGAAAGCTTATGGAAGGATAACCAGGAATCTGGTCTTCTAATCTGGGCACTCTCTGGCACTGTGCCCTTTTTAAGGTTGACAGAAATCCGTGGTTATATTTAATGTCTTCAGAATGTGATCCTTGACAGCATCATCAGGTGGTAAGTATCAAATTCATCACTCCAGCCCATCTGAAAAACCCTTTCTGGGTCCAGTCTGTAGGCAGCAAGTTGATACATGAGGATGTACTTGATCATCAAAATTCAAGATGCTCAGTTTAGCTTTAATCGAGTCCCACATTTCACTGTAGCAGATGCAAATGCACTGCCACTGGTCAAAGGGTTTCAGGTTTGTTCTGATATGCTGGGTGACAAGTCTGGAAGAATTTACCCTCCTGGTTATTCACATGCCTTCAGTGTAACTACTCCCACTTCACTAGAATAACTGGAAAGAGGAAAGAAAAGACTATTTGGAACTCTGATTGTATTTACTAAACCGCTGAAATAAAATATGGTTTCACTTCCTAATGGAAGGCTGCCCACTACAAACTATTGTAAAAATAAACACAAAATGACATTCCAAGAACACTGATGGGATTTTAAGCTATTTACAAGCAGCAATACTATCACTTACTTTCTGCAAATTTATAAAAGACAACCTTTTTTCAATCACAGCGAGGCTGCTAATCATTTAAATGCAAAGCAAAGTTTTGCCTTTAAATAACTATAAACGTAAGATTCCAGGCATCTTCTGTTTTCAGAAGCCTGTCTTTTAAAATCATGCATGAAAATATTCAAAAAACCCCTGACACTCTGCATTGTCATTTTCATTTGCAATCATTAAAGTAAACTCAAATTTTGAAGCTTTTCATTGATGGTTAAATGTTATGTTGGTTAAATGTTATGTTACACTAACCTGATGAGGCTGAAGAACTTTGTGATGAACATTACCAGATCAAAGGTATTGGCAACAGTCTTTAGCAGAAGTGGGAAAAAAACCCCATTAATGATCCCGGTAGAATTGAAGCTATAGTATAGGCCCTATATATTTATAGTAGATATATTTATATTAGCTATTTACTTATAGTAGATATATGGTATCCATTTTCTTTAGTAAAAACACTTCAGACTCTGCCTTATTTTATGTCAAAATCAGAGTTCAGGAAAAATTGCTGCTTGCCTTGTATTGTCAAGGTAATTGGTACATATTGTTTACAGAATATTTATCAATGCTTCCATTGTATAGTGCACCATCATGAGAGAGAGCAAATAAAAAATATAATATACAATGCCAGCAATTTTGAGGAGTTGTGTTGGCACTAGATAAATAATAGGCTATTACACAACAGCAAAAATAAGTGTAATATATCAAAACCCCTGCCTACGCTTACAAATCTTCATAGCTACAGGAAAAATACAGCACCCAGACCTGACTCACTCAGAGGTCCATCTGGGGAGGTAAAGCTATTCTTTGTGCAGCTGAAACACTTTACCCCTGCTTTCGAGAAGCTGCTCTCTGGGTATGTGCATCTGCACTTGGTCCTTGAACATCTCATTCCACTTGGGCATGCTGGAAGAGCTTAGAGGTTAAAAAAGTGTATAAAACACCTTAAGTATGATGCAAATAACCCCAAAGCTTGACTGTTCTCTATGACAAATACTGCAAGTCTGCAGTAATGGATGACACAGCATCTGAAAGCCAAGGTAGTTCCATGCTTTATATTGTGGTTATTGCACAGACAAAATGTGCTTTTGACACTTTGTGAACCCTGCGGTCCACATTGTCCTGGGACTGGCACAGATGAGCCACATGTTTAATTTCCATGAGCTGAGCTGACCAGAAAGGGCTCTGCATTTCAAATGAGAAGCAGTGCTCTCTCTCCAGGGTGCTGTGTGCTGAACATCTCAGCCTCTCACTCACTTCCATTCACTCCCTTCATATATCAAAGAGGGACAGCAAAGAAAGTAATATTTTTAAAAGACATACCCAGCTATTGCCTCAAACAACAAGAGAGCACTTTTACTTACCTTGTAAAATTCAGGATCTTCCTTAAGTAAAAAGCTATCCATTTTCCAGCTTGTCATAAGCAACTGCCAGAGGAAGACACTACTTCTGACAGCAAATATTCAAGCAGGATTAAGCTAACCCTGTCTACAACTACCTATATGCATATAAAAGAAATCAAGAGCTATTCCTTTCTCTTTCAATAAGTCAAAAGAAGGAGCACTGGGCTGGATCTTCGAAGTTTGCTGCAAAACTTTATTCAATATCATGTAGAGGTAAAAAGACTGAGCACGTACTTTTTTGACCACAGATGTACTGCCTGATTTTAATAAGTGCTAAACACCTGCAGTTTTTATACAAGAGGAGACTGTCTCTGACAATAGATGCATAATTAGAAAAACAGCATCATATCTGGAATATCAATATGATGAGCTAAAACACTGCCCAATTTTAAGAAGCCACGTTCACTTAATCATTGCTCTGTATGTACGTAAAAGGATTACAAAAATCCAGATGTTATTTACCCAGTAGATCCATTTCACTTATTGCTTCTGTGGCTCCTCAGCCCAAGTAGGGAAGCAATAAGTTGAGAGCATGTAAGCGTGCCAACTTTCCCAATATCCATGACTTTCAATAAAAAGAAATTTCTTCTTCTCACAACTTTTATTTTCAGACTTTTCCAATCTTCAACTTCATGTAAATGCAGAATTAGTTCAGAGTTAGCAACTGCTATGAGTTCATACCAGGATAACGGAAAACTCTTCTGTTTTTCTTTTATAATCAGAACATCTGAAAGTAAAATTTAGTTATTTTTTTCCTATATAAGAAATATATAATTTAAAAAGCCCTGCACTTATGAAAAAATATGTAATTAAAATTATAATGAAAACACATAAAGAAAATGTATCTCTGGCTTTGAAAAAAGTATGAGAGTCTCTAAGTATATTCAAGTAGGGAGCCATTCATTATTACCCTGGATAATACACAAATATTGAGACTTATTTCATCTAAGGCTTCTCATCCAATGATTTCAATCATTTCATTGGGAAAACTGCAGGGAAGATAAGATCTATTTTATAGCAAAAACATATACAGTATACAAGTATTTATAGAGGCTGCCTACTAGAAGAGCTGGAATTCCAGAAACCCTCACAAAATGGAAAAGAAACCAAAAATAATGCAAACGAAAATTCTAATCATTTTAGCTGCATCAAGTTTGTGAAAGAATGGAAGGCAACAAAAAAATAAAACAGAAAAAAAGTTAGACACATTCAGAGTCTATGTTAAGTTGGTCATTTGAACACAGAAGATAATTCAAGATTGAGGGAGCTCAGCAGCTTGGCTGATCCTTCACTCCTAATCGCGGGACTCAGATGGCTTCTTTAGCCTATGGCTTTCTCTGACTCAAAAAATTACCATGGGCTTGGGGTGAAAGTTGAGCTCTGACCTCAAGAAGCCAGATAACATGATCAGAACAGTCTAAAACCAGCCTACAGCCTATGAAAGTGGGGCATGTTTGGTCTCTTACTCTGAGGAGAGTTTGGATTCAGAAGGAGACTAAGGATGGGAGTTAAATTCTCTGGAGTCTTGCATCCAGCTAGATAACCCTGTAAAGACGGGTTAAAGTCCTCCTCATTTGCTGAAACATTTTAACTACATGTTAAATTTCAGGCATGCATGAAATTCTCATTGATCTCAGTGAGATTAAAGTATTATTATTGAATATTACTTTCAGTGCTGTCTTCAGTCGGGATATTTTCCTAAACCGGGATATGGTCACTTAGTGACTAAAAGTCTTGGCTCTGGCTAGAGCAGGGTTAATTTTTGCAGTAGCCAGGACTGGGGCATGGCAAGGACACAGGCGTTATTCTATACTACCTCCCTCATTTTCCAGGAAAGGGTAACTTTGGGTCAGGTTAGCGTGGCAGAGGGAGCGGTCGGGTACTGTCGGGGGTTTCCACAGAGTGAGAAATAATGTTTCGTTTCTTGTACACTCTTTCATGAGTATTGTGGCTATCACTGTTAATTTTCTTATCTCATTGCTGTTTCCAGTAAATTGTTCCTATCTCAACCCATGATCTTTACCTTTTGTGTCCCCAGTTCTCCTCTCCAGCCCTCCACAAGAGAGCAGAGTGACAGGGTGAAGTGAGAGGGACAGGGGTGCGTGGTTTAAAGTGGCTTCAGTGGGAACACGAAATTGGAGAAGACTGCTCCTAAACCGCAAAACTAAATTAATCTTTAGGGGCACTGTTGTATTGTTAGACTACACTGCAGAGGAATATGCTTCTGTACAAAACTTTTGTTAAGTGGTAACAGTAATACACTTTGGATCAGTAATAACAGTAAATTTTCTGACCTTACTTTCTCAGAAAAACAACCCTAATTAAACCCTAATAGTTTAAGCCTCAAATTAAGCTTCAAAAGCCTTCTTGACACCTAACCTACCACAGATACCTCAGATTTGATTTTGAAATAAAGTTTTGTTTTCATAAATAAAGATACTAAGAAATAAATGTTGAAATGCTAGTAGAGGAAAGTTCTTAAGGATGTCCACCAGAAGTCTGGGCATCAGGAAAAGTCCTGTAGACTGAATTTCCAGTTCAAGGGAAGAACTCTGTTTACAGGGATGATGCTGTCAGTACAGCAGCTCTCACTCTGCAGCAGGAGTCACTGAGCACATGCCTGCACTCTATTCAGTATATCACTTCTTCACCCAGTCATGGGGTGAGTTACAGTAAAATCAGAGAACTGGTATAAATTCATCTACTTTTGTTTACTGTAACAACAATAGCAAAAAAGACTGGGGTGTAACAAAGATATCAGCAGATACAATCAAGAAATAAACTAAATTTTATACAAAGGGTTGGCACTTCTTTAATTCTCAAGGGAGAATATAATTGCAAGGCAGATGATATAACAAAAGTACAAAAGGTGCACAAATATTGAAGTAAAATGTGTTATCTGCATACAACAGGGAACTATTAAAGAAAGCTCCACATCTCACTACACACTGTTTTTTCATGCCACCATTGTACCGGTGGATGGGAGGTGCCACTGCTGCTCGACACCTTGTTCCATTTACCAGAAATATTGCAAAGCAAGGGCCAACGCAGTCAACATGGAAGTCTTGAAGTGGCTATGCCTGTGTACATAAACCAGATGAAAGAAAGCAGGCACTGAGTTTCTTTCCACTTCACCTTTAGAAGAAGCAACTGCATACTGGAATTTGTCCTGCCTCTTGCTGACAGTGTCATAAAGTGCAAACAAATCATCTCTCAGCAAGCTGGGAGAGACAGAAGTCCAATATCTGTACTGGGAACCTCCTGCTACACATGCTCTGCCTCTAAGAGCATTCCTCTAGCAAGGGCTGCAGCCACCTGTCTGTCCACAGCTCCCCCTAAGCCTCAGGGGCAGGTGTCACCTCCTACTGTCCTCAGACTGTGAATGAGTTGGCAGATGTCCTAGAGCAAGCATCTCCAAACTTATCCTGCTCTTCGTTTATCCAAAACAGTGCTTAAAGTTTCCTCGAAACACAAAGGAGAACAGGAAAGAGAGCATTTAAATTATTTACCACCATGATGCTTGTGGTGCCACATGAAAAACAGGCTTTTTCAGCACTGTAGAATTGTATTTAAAATTCATTGTACTGACAATGTTGTTCACAAATCCCAGGAGGAGTCAGCCAGTAATATCCAACACACTAAGATGAGAATATTCCCCCAAGTCTTTGACTTTCCAAAGCTACTGGCAGATTTTAATTGAGAAGAACATGCAAGTGGGCTAATCCACTTGGGTAAAACATCTATTTATAGGCTCAGGGTCAGTTCTGTGAATAATCACAATGAAATGCTGTGCTCACCAGAATTTATTATTTTATTCTGGAAATAGTTAATATGAGTGGGCAAGGGGAACACTAGAGAAAATATTCTCTCATCTGCAATAGCACTTACTGCATACCATTTTTTTTTTATTTTTATTTTTTTTTTCTTTAGGACAGAAAGATTTAGGTCAGGAAATATTGTTCGTGGAAAACAACTAGTTCATTTGCAAATCCTCCTTGGAATGCACATCCTCTTGGCAGGTTAACTTTTGCCTAAAGGGGTCTCTGACGAGGAGAAACAAGGACTTCTGGTTCCATCAGAGCCAGCCCTTAGCAGTAGCCTAGATCATCACACACTCAGTATTCAGAGACATGAAAAAAAAGCATCCCCTCAAAACAATAAAAAAATGGGGGTGGGGGGTAGGGAAGGAGAATGCTGGTAGTGTGGTTATGTGGGGGAAACAACAATAGCAACAAAAATACTACAAACAAATAAAACTCCTAAAACCAATGTAAGTTCGATTACTTCAGTTTTGATTGTGGTTTGTTTTTTGTTGGGGAATTTTTAATGGTGCAATAGCTTTATTTACCTGCATGGTAGGGTAAACTTCCTCTCTAAGGATTCAACCCCCAAGTAAGCAGTTGCTCTTTCGAGAACTTTTACCTTCTTGCTCCCTCTAGTGTTCCAATAAACCCTGCACAATTTTACATAGTCCTAACGAGAATGTTTTCCTCATTATTTCCTTTCCCATCACGAGCAACCAAAATAACTTGATAGGAAAGGACCAAGACTGAATTTATTATGGAAATAATTTGAAATGTAAACCTTCACTTGGCATGCTGCTATATAACCCATATTGTTGTAAGGTTCTTTCCATTGCTCAGATTATTATGGCTTATCTTTTGCAGATCAAACAGTATTTGGATTTGAGAAAAGAAGTAGAAATTTGCACAACACTACAACTGCTTTTGAACACTTTTTGACATTGATGGCATAGACACAAGTTGTGATCATCAATTAAACATTCTTATTACCAGAGAAAAATGTGTGTCTGCCTGTTGTACTTAGTATGGCTCTGCATCATGGTGCAGAGCCATAAAGCTAGCCACTCTCAACTTTGAACAAACAAGTTAAACAAGTTTCTAAGCTTAAAGGAAAAACCAACCTCCACTAGCAGTCATGATTAACATTTGCCCCTTTACAGCCTGCTAGAGATGGCAACAAGCCTGAACAACTTGATTATACATGAGAAGCAGCACTGCTACATTTGCACAGGACAGCAGGTAGCAAATTCATACTATTCCCCAAAGACCACTGCTTCTACATTTTAAGAAGTTCAATTTTTTTTTTTTAAATTTATTTTAAAGAGAAGTTACAAAGCTTGGATCTGAAACACAAACACAGCACAACACACTTAGTGCCCACAACTGCAACTAGCCTAAGACAATGCTGCTCCCAGGCACCTCAGTGGAACAAGTTAATGTCTGAAATGCCAAGTTAGCAAGACAAGACAGAGTTAATTAGTTTCCTGAGGAGTAGAAGTACTTACAGTATAGGCATCTTCAGAATCTCCTGTGGAAAACATTATTCTGTGATCCAAACATGGGCAGAGCCTAGAAAACTAGTACTTCTGGTTTTTCCAGTCTGAGTTTTGCCAGTGGCAAGCTAGAAACATCCCCATGGCAATAAAGCATAATGAGACCAAATCTGCTGCACCAGCACAATCCTCATCCTGTGTAAATTGGAGATGGGGAAGAACAAAGCCCTTGCTTCTTGTAGTTTTCAAAAACATTTTTAAAAGCCACTTTTTCTACACACAGGAATATCATGGATCAGAATGATATTAAAATAAAGCCTTTTCTTCTTCTTTTTTTTTGGTATCTACAAATTACTGTGTCAAGCTTGCCATAGACAACAATGGTCTTAATATATAAATATTATTTCAAGTTCCTACGTTGAATCAACTGTCATACTCTTCAATGAGATCAAGAGGCCAACATTTTTTGCTTGCATGACTTCAGTTGAAGTTCTGTCTTCTTCACTATGCTATGTGCCTAAGTCTTTGGAGAAAGACTTAAGCCAACTGCTATATGAGACCAAAAACTATAACATAGTTATATTCATATTCCATGAATACTGGAAAAAGTTTTAGCTACATGTCTAATGCTGATACAATGACAGATGCTTTTGATACACAGGTGTACTTTTTGAGAAATCAGCTCAAAACATTTAAAATGGTCCACATAATTCAAAGTCATATTCCTTTCTTTAGAAAATCAATTCAATATGAATTGAGAAAATGAGTCATCCTTGTTTCCTCCAAGTCTTTAATGTTTCTGGCTGCTCAGAGTTTGGTTTCAGATCAAAGCAAGATAAAAGTGAATTAAAGATTCTTCTAATCTGTTATTCATATCTGATTAAAATATATTTCCTTTTACCTATTGCATAATATGTCATATATTTTGTTTTATTATGTTTTGGCAAGAAAATGGAATACAATATGTTTGAGGAAAATGAAGTTTTATTTAAATTTAGTAAATACTTTATCTGCACTTATGTCAAAACACATAAAATCTCTAAAGAGTTAAGTAAATACGTTAGAACAATCATTAACATATCTGCCACCAAAATAAATGTTTATATTTAGTTGATCAAATTTGTATGGTAAAAAATAATAAAATTTTCAAAAGAATCTAAGGGATTAATTTTAATTTAGGAGACTGAAAAAAAAAAAAGTATAGCCTTAAGATCATTTTAAAAGAACTGCTATTTCATTTGAAAAACCTCACAGCCATAAGTGTTTTCTTCATCCACTTCTGCTCCTGGCCATTATCTTTCCCACATGAAAAAATAAGATAAAGAATCTTACACAAATCCTGCACAAACCAAAACATTTATGCCACCCCCCCCAAAAAAAAACCAAACCCAAACACAAAAAAACCACAAATCAAAACAAAACAAATAAACAAACAAGAAAAGTTACCCCTCCCAAAACAGGAAGAGGAATAACAAACAAAACCAAGATGGCTTGATTTCCCTGGTCTCTTATCAAAGACTACTTGCTATTCTTAGTAAAAGTTAATTGTTGATGCTTTTAAATAGATAAATTTCCATAATTGCAGACAAAATGCCCCTATTAAAAGAACTTAATTCAATAGATGGATAGATCCATGTAAGGATTTTTCCTTTCCCCAAACCAAGCAATAGGGAAAAGGCTCTGTTATATCCTCAGTTACAGTGCCATCTTTACAATGCTGCTGATTGACATAAGTGCTTCTGCTGGAGGAAACTGGATGAAAGGACAGGTCCTTGGTTTCTCATGCTCTGTGGTATACTGCCATTTTTCTTGGGCATTTCTCTATTTTACACTTAGCAGAGTGGCTTTCCTGGGCAGGTACTGTCTTTGAGATGGCTCTTGCCATCCGACTTTGCCTTCATAACATAATTTACTTGGACTGCTGCACCCATTCTGGGCTTCATTAATGCCAAAGGGCAAAATGTAAACATACTATTTGCTTTTATGTCACTTTATATTACTGTGATCTAAATCAGTGTCATAACTGTTTTATATGTTCCATGGCAACAGAGGCAGGAACTTCAGCAACTGGGATCACCTTGCAGCATTCTGTACATGTCTCCATGTCCCATCCAGTTCAGAAGGAAAGAGTGGACCTGAGGACACGAGTCAGACTGCCAACTGCAGCCTCAACTCTACCAGTATCAGAAGATTCAAACATTGAACTGGAAAAAAAAATTTTTTTATAGATTTCCCAACTCTGTTTGGACACATTGAAAAAGCCCTAAAACCTGACCATTGCTTTTGAGACACTTTTATTATTTGGACCTTTGATTGTGTCTCTGTGAGTCATCCGTGTTTTTCACCACTTTCAAAATGACATGAAGAAAGGCTGGTGGTCAAGCTGATTATTTTCCCTAGCCCATGAAACCAACTAAAACTCTAATTTGTAGAGTCATTGAAAATTAGTTGCCAAAAGCCCTCCATAACTTTCTGCAATTATTGCAGAAGCGTGTTCGAACCCCACTACTGATTAGGCACATAGAGAAAATCTCACTCCCACCCTTGAATATTGAATGTTGGCTCAAATAGACTCAAAAGTTGCGTCTTGATTATTATCTAGTGTTTTAAACAGTTGCTGCTCTTGTGAATAGAGCTGCTAGGAAACATTCTTTAATACATAGACCCCCATACACCTATTTTTGGAAGTGGTACAGAAGGGTCTGTTTTCTATAAGGTCTTCCTGAACCAGGTGTTTTTCACCTGACACCTACTGGTGCACTCTCTGATGGAAGACACGTTGGAGCAAGTCCAGAGGTGGCCCACAAAGTTGATAAGAGGAGTAGAGAATCTCCCCTACAAAGACAGGCTGAGAAAGTTGTGGCTGTTCAGCCTGGAGAAGAGAAGGTTGTGTGGAGACCTCGTAACAACCTTTCAGTATCTGAAGGGGGGCTATGAGGGGACCACAAGGGGCCTGCTCTTCATCAGGAACTGTAACGATGGCCAAGAGCGAATGGCTTCAGACTGAAAGAATAGGTTTAGATTAGATACAAGGAAGAAATTCCTTACTGTGAGGGTGGTGAGGCACTGGAATAGGTTGTCCAAAGAAGCCGTGGATGCCCCATCCCTGCAGGTGTTGGATGGGGCTCTGAGACACCTGGACTAGTGGAAGGTGTCCCTGTCCATGGCAGGGGGGCTGGAACTAGATGATATTTAAGGTCCCTTCCAAACCATTCTATGATTCTGAGATGCCAGATAAGAGCAAGTGTGAGATCTCATACTGAGATCGATAGAAGCAAGACATTATCAATGTCTTTGAACTCTCTGAGTGTAGCACATTTATTTAGAGAAAATGCTCTGTTGATTTAGCGGAAGTGAAACGGAAGAAGTCCTAGCTCTTCAGTAATCCCTAAAGTGACAATTTTGGGGAAGTTTTTTGCATCCAAGACCTGTCAACCAGTATAGTGAGCAAAAGGCAAAACATTTACCAAGGGAAACATTTTCCTCAGATGCTGAGTCTGTTTCAGCTGGGGTCTATTTAAAGACCTCTGTAACAAAAAACTATGAAGTCAGCTGTCACTTGACAACATGGGGTAAAAGCCAAAGCCTGAAAACATTGATTGATAAGAGTCTACTAAAAGAAGAATAATCTTGAGCAAAATCCTAGCAAATGCAACCTTGGTGCATACAAAATCTTGTCCTTCCTGAAAACTTCTGGCAGTTTCTCTGCTACATCTATCTATGTGTAGTCATAGGTATTTATAAGGGAGCAAGGCTCTCAACAAGAAGCTTTTCAGTTCTTCCTGCAGTCAATACCTTGAAGTGGTTAAAAAGAGGGCTCTTCACACTTTGTAGAGATGCACCCTTCAGGTGCAGAGTCACAGAGTCTGCTGTCTGTCTCCATCCCTGAGTTCAAACACATAGTAGATCTTCAGTGCTCCTGCTATTCTCAGCTGAAGGTTGTGGGTTAAAGCTAAATCTATCAATTTCACAATTAGAAACATATAAATATGGACACCTTTATTTGCACTTAGATTTAAGGTAGAAGACTATATAGCATATGCAAAGAACAACTCAATAATTTCTAAAACATTTCTGCAAAGACTATTTTCAAAATTTTCTTAACATTTAGAAATACTTAAATATTTCTGTTACCCAGTTGCTGGACATCCAGAAAATCTGTTTTTAATTGCACAGCTTGCAAAGACTTCAAAATATAATTTTATGCATTAACTTTCATTACCAGTTCATCTAAAACATGCAGGTAGTAAAAAAGAAAAAGAGACTACTAAATGACCAGAATGTAAACAGTCTCAGCTCTGGGCCATAAATAAGCATTTTCAGCGTGTAGCTGGCCACTGACAAGTGCCACTTCTAATCACTTAGTTAACACTGAAAGGGAAAATAAACCCCAACAATACAACACTTCAACACACTGTGTATGACCTTGATTCTTACCTTTCACATACTGAGAATACTCTCTTAGCTAGATTCAATCTATTTTGTATTCACACATTGCTAACAGAATTATTTATAATAACAGACTTCTAAGAAAACAATTTCAGGTTCTTCTTATTAGACAATTATCATTAGCTACAAAGTATCAGATGACTACAACTTCTCAGCTAGATCATTACATGCATATTCCATTTGCTTCAGCATAAATGTCACATGCTCCTTCACTCATCCTCAGCTATAATTATTAAAGTCTTAAGAACAAGTTCTCAATAAAATCTAAGATTAAAAAAGTCACAAGCTTTCACATTTTGTGGAAGGTGAATCACATTTCAAAATATTTTAGTCTGAGGGAAGCACTGAGGTTTTTTGGGGGTCTGGTTGTTGCACACAGTAAGGTAAGTAGAACAGGAATTAAGCGTGGTATAAAAATTATATACAGAATAAAGTTTGCATTTCTCTGTTTCAGCACAAGATAAGGATGAAAGAGTTTATGAAACTTTTCTTGAATTATATGCATTACACTTTACTATTAACCAGCATTTATTGCCTCAATAAGAGGGTGAAAGTACTCCTGTCTGATCTTACCTTACACCACCGCACGTTAGAGGATCCTACCTTTTCCTGCTGGGCACCTCATACCGAGTTAATCCCAAGGCACTTCTTTAAATTGCCCATGGCATGCACAGAGAGAAAAATTATGTATTTATGATGTTCTATAGCTGGAATAAATCAGTTGCACATGGGAATCTCACCTACTGACTTTTGGCTATATAGCTTATATTTCCTTTTTCTCCATTTGTATATCATGGAAAGCAGATATGAACCTTAGTGCTTTGATCAGCCTAAGCTAAAGATGTGCATACACCTCTATAGTGCAGACTCTGATCATGGCTTTTACACAGCCATTGTGAAAGGAGACAGAATTTATCCTAGCACATAGTTCCATGTAGCAATAAGCACAAGGGCACTGCTGGAACAATATTACAATGTGATAGAAAAATTTCATAAAGAAGAAAGATGCTTTGATTTCTTTCAGTGATCCATATCATTATTCAGTGTGGAGAATTCATCTGCTAAAACATTCAGCAGTACCTGGCCCGTTGATAGGAGCAGATTGCTGCTTTCTGTGCAAGAATGAGACAGCTGTGATTTCTGCCCTGTACCTGCTGCCCACCCCCATCACACCTGCAACAGCATCAGTTCTACCTGTAATGGAAGGATCTAATACACAACTCAGGAAACATTTTCTATTTAGCTGTTGTAGGTCTGATCCAGTCAGCTCTCAATCACCTCAAGTAAGATCTTTTTGCTGCTAGCTTTGATCTCCCTATTCTTGAGAAAGAAAAATTGAAAGTGCTGACATAAAAAGATTAGATCATATTAAACTGAATCAAAGAAAGTGTCAGCTTTACTACTTACTAGGAAAAGACCAGGAAAGCAACATCCTTACCTAAATCGGTTTTAGGCAGATCTAGGAGTTGAGCAGTTCCAGTAAGAGTCAAATTCAGCTTCCAAATTTATGTGATTTCAGACCCCAGTGATTCAAATTTCACAAGGACAAGCAAGCTCAAAAGGCACCTAATTCCTCTGCTGAAAATCATATTCTACATTTTGCACTACCCTGCGCAAAATTTATCATCTGTGGTCATGACTGAACCAAACCAGAGAAATAAGTTCTTTCTTTCCAGAAGAAAAATCTGTACAGAAATTTAATATGGAACCATATTCAAAGTGATACTTTGTGAGTTTTGCCATCCTGTCCACTGGTACTATCACCCCTCCACCCCCACTGAATTTGTGATTCTTTGATTTAAAGTTCACACTTACTGTTTATTTTTGGTGTCATCATTCTACTACTGTCTGAAAATTAAGAGGGCCTGAAACAATCTGGTGTTGGCCAAAGCCTTTCTTTTGATTTAGGCTGTGGGATAGTCCCTTGAAAGTATGAATATCATCTCCCCAGTTTTAGTGCTGAGTATTTCAGATATTCAGTCAATTTTATAATTTTGAGCTTAATTCTAGTTTATCATTCAGGGTGAAGGGCTTACTTTTGTAGTCAGAAAAATGTCCAGCTGAAATAAAAGGAAACTTTCCTAAAAAGAATCACAGAAGAGAAGTGTTGTTTAAAATCCTCAGCTGTGTTTGATTCCAAATCCAGAGGTGTTACAAGAAGAGATATTTGTTCATAATTCATGAATTATGAATCCAAGGATTCTTTCATCATTAATGTATAATTGACCTTTTCTGTCCAGACTCCTAGCTTAGTGATTTATTTTGATAAATAAATAAATAAAACACAAAACTTCAAAATACTTTTGTTGAAACTTGCATACTTTAAGAATGCCGCAAGTAAAAGAAAGGGAAAATATCCTCTGAGACAGAACCTGGTACACTGGCACTCAATTAGATTTTGACCTTCTTCACCTATAAAGGATTGGTAGACAGACGTTGTTTGCTACTTGCCTGAATTAAATTGGGTCTCCTGAGATGCATATAAGTAATTTAAGAAAAGAAAACCACTGTTAACTGAATTTACTCAACCATCAATCTGAAGAAAACCTTATTTACTGTATTCATCTATTAAACTAATATAATCTTTCATATTTTAATCAGAAAAAAGTGACATTTAATTAGTGTTACGAAGCCAAACCTTGAAGAAGCTCCCCTATCAGAGCATTCAGCTAGGCTACCATTTTTCAGTCTCACCACAGTGAGTCTTGTACAGTTTTATGTCTCCCTTGGTCAAAGCAAACTGCAGGATTGTTTTATTAATTCAACTGCCTGACACCCTTCCTCAGAAGGAATAAGCAATCTTTTCACAATTTCATACAAATCACACCTTTTGGCTCAACTCATCGCCTTTCCCAAATCCTTAAATTTCCTTGAGTACATTACATTTCTTTAAGGACTTGTGAGGTTTGAGACAGAGATACTAGTTTATAAAAACAAAACAAAACCCAAAGAAAATCAGTCATAATATTAGCAATCTACAGGTCTAGACATACCTACAAAAATAAAAGAAAAAAGCCAAAAGCCCTGTGCAAAGCCACCCCAAAAAATAATCTACTGTGCAGGTGACTGCCACACCTTCCTTTCCATCTTTTTACAGCTAAGTGAGATATGTTCTTCTGTTGGGTGGTTTCAGACTATGACTCAGAGATCCTTGGCTGTTCCTTGAAGGCTCAGTTTCTTCTATCCTGAGCTGCTGAAATCAAGCAGGATACTTCAATTATGATATATTTCTGTTTCTGACCAAATTTCCTGCATCTGCCTTCTTTTTTTCTTCATGTCCACTACTTCTCTCACACTCTGCTTTGTAAAATTGACATTTTTTTGTTCCAATTAGGCACCTTAGAAACCTTCCACTCCCATCCTCATGCAGAAATTAAAGATAACTGTTTTCGCATCAAGTATGGACATCCCATTGTGCTGTGGCATTTCTACCAGGGTGGTGGCTGTTGGAATTACATGGTTCCTAGGTGCTTTGGATCTTCAGTAGCTTGGCAGAGTTCTGATATTATGCAGTGGGCTGTATATACCAAGCCATTCTATTGATAAAGCACTTTCATAAGGTCACTCACTCTGACCCATATGTACATGCAGACAAAGCCCGTAAATCTTCAGGGTTTTATTTATTTTTCAAGGACTTGATTTCATCTTTACAGAAACAGGCAACCTGAATTCCTGATTTTAAAAAAAGCATAATGGGCCAAAGCAACACGAACAAATCAATCCTCAATAAACAGTCATCTGAGTCAGCTTGCAAAGACTAAAACACAAATATATATTTTTTAATATTTCATCATTGTACAGCGGGGAATTATAGCAGCAGCACTGCAACATTGTCCATCTAAAATCAAATTCTTCCATCTCCAAATGAACTTCCCTCTCCACTGCCCACCCAAAATCATATTGCAGCAATTAACTTCTAAGTCAATGGTTCTACAATTTCAGCTCTTTGACAGCACAGTCCAATAAAAGTGGCATGAACTAATTTCATAGGAGCTTCAAAGACTTGTTTTGGATGAGGCAGCCACTTACGACAAAAAAAAAATCATATTTTTTTTTCTCCAAGCACAATATGCAAGGAGTTTTTATTCATTAAATGTTCACTTATTTTACACAAGTATAGGCTGAAGACTGTGGCCTTCTCTGAAGTATGTAGCATCATAATATATTTATTGAGAAGTTTATTGATCACTGTCTGAATGTTTATCTTATTTTCCTTTAACATTCCCATTAAACAGCATTTTGACATTCTTTTTGAAAGAAAAGGAAACAAAAAGATGAGAAAAACAAAATAGGTCATTAAAGAGGTACTTGAGAATGCTTCCAGCAGCAATCTGCAGGCTTAGGGGAAAGCTCATTGTCAAGTATGATTTATGAAAACTTGTTAAATTTACTTAAGGTAACTGGGAGGCAGACTAAGCTAGTAAACTAATAACCTCTTTAACATAAAGCCTGATGGAATACAGTGCATCCTTTATACAATAAAAAGGCTAATTTAGCTTGTCACAAAACAGAACTGAATTAACAGGGAAGTCAAAAGGCTCTCAATTTGTGTGATTAAATTAAAAAATTGGGTGATAGCCAAGCTATTGCTACCATTCAATTGTTTTTTCTTGCCTTATCTTGTAAAAATTAGATATTAAGTGTGCATGCAAGAAAGTAGTATAGTCAAATTAATGCAGAGCCACCACCAAATAAAAAAACTACTATGCACTGACATTTCAGATCAACTTTTTTTTCCTCTGCATTAATTAGGCCATTTGTATTTTTTAATTTCAGTTAAATTAAGAAAGGATTACCTTTTGGCAGATTTTTGGTCTGCATATAATCAGTTTCTTGCTTAACCAAGAGCTGGTACCATTCCTTCTGGCCTACAGATTAAAACTCACCTCTGCTTCTACTATTTGTTTCTCATACACAAATTGTTCACGGTTGAAAAGTTATTGCATGTAATTTGTGTGTATATATATGCAAACATGCACACACACACGTTATGTTGAAGCTGTATCCCATTCTGAGCCTAGACTGGGAGATGATTATGATGAACAACAGGAGATCCTTGTGAAGAATGCGAGACTCCTTGCTGCTGCGTAGCAAAATTAATGAATACCTGTAAGACATGATAAAAAGTAGAATTTTCAAAATAACAGTAATTGAATCCAGACTTTGGGGATTTAGGTGATGATATATTTTACCTGCTCTCCTAAGCTTTTTTGACAAAATAATTAATAACACATGTTGAGGGAGCCCCTCTAAAAACGTGTTTTATATACTCTAGACATAATCCCTCTTGGCCTCTCCAGCTAAGACAGCGGTTGATAAATGATAAAAATTATGGTAAAATGAGTTACCAAGATATGAAAATTACATTTTATGCACAAATAAATGGGAAACAATGGTTTTAATTGTCTTTGAATGACGCACCTAAAGAATCTGAGTCTGTTGTTTCTGCCAATAAGTATTATAGATGAGGGTACAAATGTTTCAAGGTGAAACCATACTTCTGATTCAACAACTAATGTGCCTCCTTGAATTGTTTTGTTTTTTTTTAACACAGATCTTACTACAGAAAGGCTTGTTTCAGTTTTAATCACACAACTATTTCACAGCAAGGAATGTAGAGGGGAAAAATGGCTCTTCTTTATTCAAATGATCCTCTTCATATGCAAACAAACTTGGGGTGCATGGTAAGTGTGTTTGTTACTGTGAAGAACTATTTTCCTGTTTAAAACTGACACTCAGTCAGGGACAGAAAGCAGTGGTAGGTGTCTGAGGTGATGCATCACCATGAAAAATGGAAGCAAAGTAAACCTGAGTGAACAATGCCTGAAGAAACAGGCTGAAATTATCTTACATGCAGTCATTCAGTGAATAGATCATTTACAAGTAGTTACCAGACCAGCACAGAGGAGAATACTTCAATAATGATTTGCACATGGGAAAAAGGAACAAATTCACACCATCAATCACAGAAAATTAATATTTTGACTAGATGTAACTCTCAGTTTGCAGAATGAATAACAAGCAGTTGCATGTGAAGATTTTGTAACACATCACGATCAACCAGAAATCCCATGCTTGCCATCAATATGTTCTTTCTTTTCTCACAATAGGATTTCAGTCTTTAGCAGTCAGATCTCTTCTGTCTGTGCACTTAAAATTCTCAAAGTAAAATGTTCTGAAAGTCTAAGGTTTACCAGGATTTAAATAGAATGGTTCAGCTTTTTCAAGGACATTGGTAAGATCCCAGCTTTTGGGATGTGGAGGTGGCAGTTCACAGTCCCACCCTGTTGTCCCACACAGATCCAGATGCATCTAAGCACAGATTTTGCTTGTGCACACCTCAAGTATGTGGCTTGCTGTGATGCTTTTACTAGCTCATCTCTAGTGTAAAAGCAGTGTAGGACATGGATGTACTGTGTGACCTGAGATGGCCTGGAACTGCTGGAGTATTACATATATTCAGGTAACCCAGCAAATGATAGAGTATTCTACTACATCAATAAATATAATACACAGCAAGTTTAGACCAAAAAAAAAAAAAAAAAGGATGGGGGCTGAGAAGTAAACAAAGAATAATAAAATACCTGCTCTAATGTGGTTTGGCTAATGGAGTAGTGTTTGATTTGGAGAAAAGCTTTGTGATTCTCTAGGACTCTGAAGAGCTCTGCTAAGCATCCCTGACTTCGTGGTACGTGGTACTCGAGCAGGTTAAGATGTTGTCCCTGAAAACAAGCAAAAATTATAAAACCAGATAAAAGTGAATGTATATTGAGATGAAGTTACACTTGCTTATAATCAGTCAAACTTCAGTAGGCCTCTCATTGCAGATTAATATGGAAAATATGAGCTTTTAAAACAACATTATTTTGTCTACATTCATAGCACAAAGAAGAGTTCATACTGAGAGCACAGATTTTGTGTGTATTCTGAGGTGACAGCTTGTTAATCTCATAAAAGAAATAAAACTTTAGGGTAATTTTAATCCAACAGACTAGTGCTGCTACAATGCAGTCTGGGAAAAGGCTGAGCATATACAGACACACAGCTGTCTGAGCTCAAAACAGACTCATGAACATATACACAAAGAGGTTCATATCTAAGATAGATACTGCTTTTCATTATTCTTTTCCTAAATACAGTTAAAGTAAAAGCCTTCGAGAGTTTTTATGGAAATATAATTGCTATAGGTCTTTGGTAAGGCTTTGTATTGAATCAAAGAATCTCAGTAAAGTCTGAGACTTATCAACTCTGGACCTTATAAGAAAGCAATCAAAAGAAATACTCTCAATGAGTACACTATAGTCCTACTTCAGGTGAACACAAATTTGAGTTCAACTTCATCAACAATAAAAGCAAAAGGAAATTTTCACTCAGAGAAAAGGCCTTTCTATTTATGTTGCCTAAATGCCTATTTGGAGTTGATTTAACCAACATCACAAGTCCAATTTTTATGAAACGCTTAATAGAAAAATAAAAGGGATATTCTTATGTACTTTATATCCAAACATGTAAATATCCAATCATGTACATACTGTTCTTACCAACCCCAAATTAATTCTGCCATATGCTACAAGGAGTTTTAGCTGTACCTTAAACCGTGTTCCAGGAAAGTGCAGTTGTAGACAGTCCAAAATCATTCTTCCATAACTTATTTCTTTGCTAAGCCAAACCTTGACAGAATAACCATCTCCAAATCTGAGAATAAAACACAGAAACATAAATCCAAGAAGACACCATGAAGGCAAGAAGAACATTTAGTTCAATTGATTTTCCTATGTTTATATCAAATATCATGTATGCCTACTGCATTATCACTGTGATTTTACTATTATATTATTGAACAACAGAATTTCAATGATAAAGTTTTTTAATTAATGATAACAGAGACAAAAAATGTGTTATGCCTAATTTTAGTTACTGCAGGGTGTTTCACTATCCAATATACCTGAACTTATGTGAACTATGCTTTAGTTGCTATATTGCTTTGAGTGGCAATATAAAGCTATGAAGATTACCAATCACATACACAGAAAAACAAAAAAAATCCTTTAACTTTTCTAATGAGAAAAATGGGCATGTAGCACTATTTTTCCAATCTGTTAACAAAGCTGCATGTCCAAAAGCAGATTTCAGAAGTGTGAGTACAATGGTGTTTTACAGATACGCAAAGGTGGCTGTAGGGATATTTAGGGAGACATCAAAGTAAACAAATTTTCTTTAGCTCTATGACCATCCAATCTCTCTCAGAATAATTTAGGAAATGAACTTCTCTTTCTCAACACAAATGTGATAAAAGTTAAGTACAGGCAATCTAACCAACACTATATTTTTTATTAGCTTTACTCACTGCTGATAGTTATTTGTGAAAGTTGCAATAAACCAGTGAACACTGAAATGAAAACCATGTTCCTATGCACATTTCTTAAGCAATGGAGGTTGTGCTGCACCAGTCCCCGGACTGGGGTGCACGGGCAGAGCTCAGTAGAGACATGGAGCAAAAAAGGGGTGTGCTGCACCCTTTCTCTCCTTTGCAGCTACACCTCTTCCTTCCTTTGGGTTCTCCTTCTCGGCTAATTGCTAGGGAAAAACACCAGCAGGAGCCACATCAGAAGAGCTTTCCACTGCCACTGCTGTTCCTGTTGCCAGTGAGCAATGGAAAGGCAGAGCTGAATGGGGAGCAGGGAGCTTGGGCAGCACTGCCCATGTCTCCCCAGAAACCTGTCACTTCCCCTGTCTTCCCACTGACCACGACTCCCACGTCCTTCATTCCAGCATAGCTCCCTTTTCTTCATTCTCCAGTGTAGCAATTACTCGTTGCCAAATCCTTCATTCCAGAGGTTTGGTTCCTAGTGATTACCTCTGTAATACGCCCTTGTGCCAAAACCCTCCTCTCCCGTGTCTTTCCTGTGTGCAGCTCATGATTAAGGGCAGCAGCTGGGTTAATTGGGTCTGACTGGTGACAGGCACATTTTCATGTCATCAAAGCAGAGGGTATATTACAGCACACTCTACAATGTTGCCCTACTCCAACACATTAAAGAATGTCTACAGATTATCAATCAAAAGGTAATAAAAGATAGAAAGAATTATTTTTAGATATATTTCCAGTTTAACCAGTGCATGAGTGACCCCCAGCAAAATACTCCACATGAAACATCACATGTTCCTCACCTATAGTAAGTATATGGCAATGTAAGGGCTTTCACTTTTATTTTGCATTGGGTCAGAACCTCTGTTGTTATAAAGGAATAATCTGCACTTATTTAAGAGCACTGCAAATTTCCACATAAAAGAAATAGACTGCAGATTTTATTTTATTAAGAATTTCACATTAATTCAAAAGGCAATTTCCAAGGATCTCAAACAAAAATCCTAATTTTTTGTGTAGCATAAAACAGTGGCGGCTTCTGCATAAAAATGAAAACCCCTATTACAGATAAATGAGTGTAGTGTTTTTAGCCTTTGGTTGGTTTGTAGGGTTTTTTGTGCGTTGTTTCTTTTGTTGTTAGCTTTTTTTCTTTGGTCGGGTTTTGTTTATTTTTTTATTGTAGTCAAATGCAGCCACCAAACTGATTGAAATGGAGTAAGAAACATCCTGATGCAGTGTCCTGTCTGTTGGTTCCTGAAAGATGTTTCATGAACTAAATTGCATTGAGTCCAGACTGCAGGGTACTAAATATTTACCGGAGAGTGTAGCCTGACAAATGAATAGTGCTGATACATCAAAGAGATCCAGAATTAGGTGGAATCCAAAGCAGTGTCTGGCAGATTTGCTTTGCAATGATTTACGGCAACTTAAATAGATCTCTAATTAAATGTTTTAAATGCATAGCATCATCCCTGAAAAAAATACATGTGACAATAAAAAAAGTTGTTACAGAGATGGATATAGTTAACAAGGGTATTCAATTTAGTTGACAGCTAACCTGAGGCAACATTTTACAAGAGATCATTGATTCTGATCAGTTTTTTGGCATTTCTATACAATGACCATTGAATTACAGTTTGAAAAATGCTGGTTTATGGAGACATTCAACAGTCTCATAAAATGAAATTGCTGTATGCAATGAAGTTTCCAAAGAAAATGAATCAAAATTCTGATTAGCAAAGACAGAGGAGTCTGTGCAACTTTGGCTTAGTTCTAAATTGTGAATGGCATAAACACCAGCATGGCACCAATAAAAAGCTTTAAAAGATTTTCTTCTTTTGGCTAGTCAAATTACGATGCTTCTATACCTTGATTTTATACTTCATTTTAGTACAAGAGCTCTCCATATAGAGTAAGCTGATCAGCAATAAACATTTCCCCCTGCTATAATCAGCAAGCTGCTTTCGGCAGTGCACTGAGGCAATGGAAATTGAGCTGACCATTTTTTTCACTCTGTTTTCCTCTCTGATTCAGACAATATAATTAATTCAGAAACCCAAAGTGGAATTACAGAGAAAAGCACAAGCTGGTTTGATTAGCACTGTTAGGATCAAACCTTTAGCACCTGATAGTTCAAGACCTAAAGAGGAAGACATTATCATTAGAATGGCCTAAGCTGAGCCAGCACACTGGCTCAGCAGCCATCTGCTGCAGAGCAATCTTCATGTCTTCAAAGCTATTCAACAGAGAACATATTTTGCACTGCCATGTTACTTTAACAACACCTGTATTTCTATCTGTGTGCAAACAAACACACAAAACCACATATTCTGACAAAATAAAATATTTTTCTTCTTTCTATCCTTCCTCTTCTTCCTAAGCCAAACTAGTAGTTCACACTTCACTTTCACCTCATTAGGAGTTCTGGGAGTATAACTTATTGAGTGTTTTTTCTGTTAAAATGCCAACATGAGACTGAAACTAAAATATAAATTCCCGAATTGACTGTAAACTAATTAACCTGACTATTTAACAACAGCATCAGCTGCAGAAGCAGGCGCATAGCAGGAACTACAAGAACTCCGCACTTTTAATTTGCATAGGTCCTCAAGGTATCTGAGCAGCTCAGATAACAAGGGAGCAAAATGAACATAAAAAGGTAGCAAGGAATGGAAATATTTCCATACCAGGAATTACTAAATAGGCTAAAACATTTCATGAAAGAAAGACGACAAGGTGGTTGAAAGGTATTTTCAGGGAGCCCAGAATCATGACTAAGGAATGTAAGTAAGAAATAATTCCTCACTCATTTGTTTCTCATGCAAGAGCAGGGGATATTGAGTTAAATTATAGGAAAGGCAATGCCAAGTTTGTAAGAGGAAGTAATCTTCCTTACAGTATGTAGGGAAACTGTACAACTCATTGACATGGGATGTGCTAGATGTCAGAACCTGACATGAGTTGAATAAGAGACCAGAAAAACTCATGGTGGGGATCCACTAAAATCACCTCTGACTTAAGAAGCCTCTAAAAAAGAAACTGCTGAAGGTGGTTGAGTAATGTGGTAAAGTAACTTCATGTGCTTATCGGGTTCCTGTACTTTTCCCTCTTGACTACTTTCAGAGACAGAATACTGTGCTAACAGGTGTTTGATCTGACCTCAGGTTTCTTTCGGCATAAATATCACCAAGAGGAGGTCAACCTGGGTGAATCACACAAATGGTTCCTCAGTTCCCAGAATGGTTTTGCAGCCCCACAGCCACACTGCCAGCAGCAAAAAAAAAAATAGATTATGCAAATCGAATTCAGATATGTGTCTACACAAGCTCCAGTCACACACTGGAATAAAGTGTAACCAAATCTATACTGATGAGAAAGTCCCCTGGATGCTTTCCTGATGCTCTTTTAACCTTGCAGTGGCGATGGAAGTGGATTTAGTGGCCCAAAGGCTGAAAATTCTCATGAATATCAAGGACAGGAGTTGCCACTTGGGTCAGAGCAGCTTCTCAGTGTTCCCTTCTGCCCATTCCTTGGAGGTCCTGGTTCAGAGGTTTGAATGGGGACAAGAGTCTTGTCCTTGTGAAACACAGCTGAGCCTGCACTTGGTCACAAGGAGTCCCTAGAGGAATTAACCAAATGGGTTTTTTTTAAGCTTGACCCATAAAACCTGTTTTATGTGAAGAGTGAAAAAGAAAGTACACTATCAGCAGACATGTATTTGCTTAAAAAAAACCCAAAAAACCAAAAAAACAAAACCCAAACAAATGAACTGTGTTTTCATTTAAAAGCCTTAGGACTTTGCTTGTCTACAAATGAACAAAACCAAACCTTGAAACCACTGTTTCAGGTTACAGCAGGTCCAGAATAAACAGCTCATCAAATCACACTCTTCCCAAAGCCTATTTAACAACTCTTCTCTCCCGCAGTAAAATTTGCTGAATGTAACCTCAGGAAATGAAGAACATGGCCCCATTTCCTAAACTTTGAGGAATAAGAAAAGCATCTAATCACCCATATGCTTT
Organism: Daphoenositta chrysoptera; assembly: GCA_013397915.1. Taxonomy (NCBI): domain Eukaryota; kingdom Metazoa; phylum Chordata; class Aves; order Passeriformes; genus Daphoenositta; species Daphoenositta chrysoptera. The sequence goes on along the minus strand of VZRO01001073.1, from coordinate 204,533 downwards.
TTTCCCCACTAATCAAAGAGTACATTTCCTGGAGAATGTTGTGCTATATATATATGCATCAAAAAATTACATCTCCCAGAAAGTTTACTGATGGAAATATAATATGCATACTTTGTGTATGTGCTAGTTTGATCAAAAGATTGCTTCAAAATGGCATTATTGGATAACAAAATAAAAATAGTAAAGAGAACATTGGCACTTAATGTCTGCAAGAAACTGCATCTTTTAGAATATATGCCATAAATCAAAGAGAGGGAATAATTTTCTACTGTGCTGTTTATCCCTCTGCTTTGGTGTACATTCATTTGCAGGCAGATATGGTTCTACTTTCCCTAAGTGAATAGAATCATGGAATCATTTAAGCTGAAATAGGCCTCATCTAGGCAAGATAACTTAGTTACACGGGTATAATTGCTGAAGCAAGGGATACACAACCAGGTCATTCCTCTTACAGCCTTAGAAACAAGTACAATTTAAAAACAGAACAAATCTTGAACAACATTGAAAACAAAACTCTTTGAAAAACATTGAAAACAAAAATTTAAATAAATTTATTAAAACAAAGACATCACAGTTCAAGATAATTTTAAAATACAAAATACATTTAATTTTTTGTCTATTAAGAAACAATCAAAGACAATACCAAAGAAGGAAAAAAGGTTATTAATTTTTAAATACTTGGGTTTTAAAAAAAAAAATGCTAGAATCAAATGGAAATACCGTATCACTTGTAAAATGTGATTTCCTTCTGCATTTATTCAGAACCTCAGCATTGCTGAACAGATAAACTTGATTAGATGCAAACAAACATACATAAATAAATTATAAAATCTCTCTTCCATGTACTATTCATAGAGTTTGTTTCATCATTTTTTAAGTGATCATGATTTTTCCAGGGTAACAATAGAAACATGAAATCAGTTATTAAAATTATGACTAACACTCATTCAGGTATATTGTACATGCACTATTTGTTCACACACACTCCAGGCTTTCATATCAAACCATCTAAAGTTAATTTCTGCATTCACTGATATAATTGTCATAACAGTGACAGCCCCAGATTATGAGAAGTGAAGATTACAACTTTGCCTTGCTCTCTGTGTGCTTGTAAATTCTTAGGTGTGATTTCCAAATATGTGGTGAAACCCTCAAAAATATTGTTAATTATTTGTAAATGTGCACACACAAAATCTCTCTGTATTTGAGCTTGTTTATCTGCACATACTGGCAAGTATCAGGGACCTTTTATTCTTGCATTATTTGCATATTTTATTCCCAGAGAAACAGGAGCAGCAGTGCTGTAACCCTGTGCAACGCTGATAGTATGGCTTATAAAGATCCCAAACTGTTTCCTCAAAGCACCTTCTGGGGTTCAACAGTGAAAAAGGCAGAAGTAACATTATCATTCTGTTGCTATGACTGAGTTTGGGTGTACTGTTTTATTAATAACATAATAATCAGGGTATTACATATTAAAATATCTATTAAAAAGACCTTATCAACACCTCAAGGTCAAATCTCAAGCTAAAAAGTGTTTAATATAGACAAAATATAAAATAAAAACTTAAACTGCAGTTATATTTGCATTCTGTAATAAACTTTAATTACATCATCACATAACACCTTGTCATGAAATCCCTATCCTGAATGCCTTACTAGGTACCCTGGATGTACCTGCGCAGTTAAGTGGCTTTATTTACCACAATGTCTAGAAAATGTTGCAAATAAGACAGACTGATGAGAAAAGGAAAGAAAAAGGGAAGAAATTTCTTCACAGTTCTGGAAATGTCCTGGGGAACCGAATCTTACCCTTTCATCCTCATACACCTGTGTGGTCTGTGGTAACTCACTTAGACCACATCTTTCTTTACTGCTTTCCTGTCTTGTTCAGGGCCCACCTGGAGATGAAGGGCTCCAGTTGGCAGGAGGAATTCACAGTGCCTTCTGGAACACCCACAGCTACAGCTGACGTTAACAGGAGTTTTGCTTTAAATGCAATGCTGAACACGTGTAAAACATTTAGTCGTAAACTGCTCAGATAAACTACCCAAACCCTTTTAACTTTAGCACTAAGCTTTGGTTACTCTCTATAAAATGGGAATAATTATTTCAAATCAAGTTTCCAAGAAGTGCTGTGGAAAACAAAGATGTTGATGTTTATGAAGCCCTGCTCCAATAAATGCTGATAATGCTGTATTTAAGGACAGGTTTGAAAAACTTCTAGTAAAATACATACTAGGGGAAGTGGAGAATATGAAATCCTAATTAGCTTCTGCTGATTTAATGAACAGGTATAGAGATACAATGCAGCACCCTGAGGAAAACATAGCATAAAATGACAAAAAAAGTGCATTCTAATGCACATGTGCAGTAGGGCTGAATAAATACTGCACAAAGTTTTAGGGGAATCAAAACATATTGTTCATCTCTGAACTCTCAATCTGTGTGTTTAGTAAGTTTTAAGAACTCTTTTCTTCAAACTTTCCTCTGGAAAGATAAACTAATAGCTATATTACATGATTACATATCCACTGCCTTAATACATTTTTCATGTACAAGAGTAAGGTGTTTTCTAGTCAAGAAGAATGAAAATTATATTAATTTCTGTATTTTATAGCATGTAAGAAATTTATTGCTAGTATGTCAATTAATAACACTGTGTCCACCAAAGGCTGAAATATTGATGAGAACTTTAATTTTAATCCCCTCTTTTCCATTTAAAAAATCTACATGTGTGAGTTTGAGGAAAGCAATATAATATTCTCAATCAACCTTTAAAAAAAAGGTAAAGTATAAATAGTCTGCCAACATACTTCCCATTCTAACCCAGCTATAGCAAATGAATTAATTGTTGGGTAATTTAATCAGATGGCTTGCTGATAAAATTTGAGCAATGGCTTGATGTCCAGCACCTGACAAATTGGTATGGGTTTTTTTGATATGAGAAGTCTGTCCAGATGGCCCTAGAATGAAGGATAATATTCAAAATGTTGTTCCCAGAGAATTGGCCAGTTGTATCAAACATGAAAATGCTTCTGTGAATCTTTTAAAAAAGCATTAAGTATAATGGAGAATACTGAAGAGAGTGTTTAAATGTAATCCATTCACGATTTAGAGTTATTGACTCCATTGGCAGGAGATGTCTGAAATTAGGCTTTAATGGGCACAACTGTTAACACATCAATCTCAGACAAACTACATCTAGAATTAAGAGGCTAACTTTTTGAAAATTGCCCTTCAGTTTGTTCTTCTACCTAATACATTTCTTGATAATACTTATAAATTTGCCACTTACAACAAAAAAGCCTTCCTAAAGAAGTCTTACCCTTATTATTCTGCTGATAAACATCTGCAGGTACTTTAAATCTGTTTAAGCATATATAAATATAGTCAAGGTTCAGCAGCTGGGAGCAGAAACCCAAACACAGGCATTTGTAGCAAGAAGACATTTTTGGATGAGCATTTTGTAACAGGCTTGCAGAAGGGCTGGATAAATGGAACGTCTCACACATTAGAAGCAGCATCACTTTTTATATCCCTATGAAGCTTTTATGTTTCACATTAGCATCTTCCTGGAGTTCACCCATACCCTTCATAGCAGAATTTTGTCCTGCCATCTGACAAAGCTGTACTCAGTCCAAGATTATGATCTTTCACATCTGCCAAGGGCTGAAAGTGTAGCCAGACAGAAAGAGTTGAATCCTTGAACTTCCCACCACAGAAAAGCAGCAAATTTAACAGGGCCCCAAGGAAGACCCATTAAACCTTCATCACTATCCATCAAAAAGGTGATCATAATCTGGACTCTGTAGGCTGGAATGATACTAAAGAATAAACAAATGAAGCAATTTTGAGGACTTCCATCAAGACAGACAGAATTCAATAAGAAGGGAAGAAAGAATTTCATTTAAGTATATGTGCCTACATTTAGAAGAGGAAAAAACTTCTTGATACATACTAACAGAATCTCATGTAATATCAAAATATGCTTCTATTATTATTTCTTACAATACTGGATTCATTCTTTCATATGTAAAAGCTGTATGAAAGTTTTCTTTGGTTTAAGTATTCACATGGTAGTTAGATTTCTCTCCTTGCAGTCTCCAAAGCCAGATCAGGACAGTTGTTGATTTTAAAATATTTGTTCAGTTTGATTTGTAAAAACAAATTGAAAACAGGCTAAAGTATATTAAGAGGTGGCTATGGATAAGAACAATATTTTAAAAATCAAGCTGTAAAATCTAACAAAGAAACCACAATAATCTACAGCTATCACCCCATTAATTTATTTTAGTACCATTCTTCCCTGTTAATACAAATGTGTATATTACGAGCCTAATTTATTCACACACATAGCACAAAAAATCACCATCCAAGAATAAAAATTTTTAGGGTATCAGTAATTAAATTAAATCAGATGCAACAAAATCAGTTTTGTTTATACTTTCCTTATATTTCTGCATGGAATATTGTCTTTTAAACAAAATGTAAGAGGTGATGGGTATTTTACTGTGAGATGGTGCATGGGACACTAGACAGTGCTAATTGCAGGAAAACACTGAAACACTAGGAAAACACTGATGATTATATCAGTGGAGGTGTCTGTTAAGGAAAACATCCTTCCACAGGTAGATATTTCCTAATAGCAGCTTAGATTTACTAATCCTTGTGGTCTACCACTTTAGAAGAAACAGTTTTTTGCTCTGTGTGGCAATGAGAATGATAGGGCAATTAAATCATAGGGAGGGAAGGAAAATGGGAATGAAAGAATCACTCAATACTCTTCCAAGTCCTGGAAGTTTCTCAGGATGTTCACAGGTGGAGCAGAAAGTGAGAAAATGAAAATTTTTAAATAATTAAAATCTTAAATATTTCAATGTATTTCTTTGGAATTCTGCTTCTCTGCCCCTTCCCCATCTCATGTAGATGCAGGAGTCCTCCATATAGTACATGGTAGCATAAAAGGAAATTGTCTTCAAATAAGTTTGGAACTTTAATTACACAGAATGTACAATGTTTTTTAATCTCCTACAAATTACTTTACATGTTAGGTATGTGATAGCCTGGGGTTTATGATAAAGGATCATATTGGCATGTGCTGGGGGGGAAGTTTGGAAGCTAGACTAATCAATAAAATAACAGGAGTACAGGAACAGTCTTTGACTGCTCCCCAGAACTTGTCGAAAGATTTCCAAAGAAAACACGGAAATGTCTTTTCTGCAAGCTTTATCAGCTGTGTGTATATGATGCTTTAAGACTCTGCTCTCTACAGTGGTTTTGTTCCTGCCAGCCAAGAAAACGTATCAGGCAGTCAGAGAAAATTCAGACAACTGCATGATTTTAATTAAATCCTTTGATAAAACTCATGGTTATTTCTTCTTAATAAAGGATTCTAAAGTTTTAAAAAAATTCAATAGGTTCCTGAACAGCTAGTGTGGAGAATTTGGAGACCAAATCAATCAATAAGAGAGGAGTTAAAGGGATTTTAGTCCTGCCTTAAATGAAAAATCTTCGTGCAGCTTGAGCTACACAGTTTGTGTAAAAATTCTCAGCAATATTGATCTCCAGTGCACATATTTTCCGTTTTAAATGTCACTGATGGACATACATTAAAGAACTGCCATGGAACACAAACCTGCTGATAGAATGAAATATTCTTAATATAGAGAAGGTGTGCTTTTTACAAAGTTACAAAGATTTAAAAAAAAACAATTGCCGTGAATATGACTGCCAAATAATCTTATTATGACCTTGCTTTAGAGAATTTAAAAGAGGCACTCATAAAGCCTTGATTCCAGAATGGTTGATCTGTGACTATCTCAATAGTAGTAATAGCACTAGTTGTATCTCAATAAGAAGTAATATGAAGACACTTCCAGCATGATACTTCTGCACTGATTTGCTAACTGTGATCTGGAAGAGGTTTATCTACAGAGGCAGTGCAGAAAGTTGAGAAATAACTGCCTTATTTATATGAATATGGTGCATACTTGTGAGTATGCTTTTGATGTCTTGTTTCCGTAAGAAGGAAGATGAAAAGAGGCTGCTAAAGGAAACATCAGAAGTGGCAAAACAATGAAAGTCACTGAGAAGATAAAGTGGAAGGTAGCCTTTGTGGACTGTCTGATTTTGCCCTCTCAAGGTCAAGCTGAGAAGACAGAGACACGTACTCACTCCAGAGGATCTGAAACATTAAAAGGGAAGACTCGCATTTATCCCAGCTAACTTTAAACACTCAACTGAAGTGTCTAAGTAATACTATTTCTTCCTTATTGGGGGAACACACATCTTCAAAAACCATTTTCACCTGTGCAACATCTGCACTGTCCTCTACATACAGCTGTTGCTCATACAAAAGAAATAAAGGATGCCTTCCCACTCACTAATCTACTCCAGCCAGTGAGACAACAGGCCATTCTATCCTATGAATTTTGGGAAGAGCCAGGATGGCAAAAGTAAAGACCGAAAAGATGCGAAAGAAGCAGAAACTGCTGAAGATAAATTGTCTTCTCATGCCTCTAGAAACTGAGGCAAATATGTTCTGAAAGGTATGCAAACGTGAAAAGAAGGCTACAATCACACAGAACCACCAGAAAGAGAGATGCAGACATCACTTTTTTCACCATCCAGATTGTAATGTCTCTAGCTGGAAGTTTGTCTTCATGAAAAAACCTTGGAAGGAGAGAGCTAGTGTGAGTCAGGCCCTTCTTGCTAATGCAGCTGTGAAGGGAGGACCTGTGGTTCTACTCAAAGGGAAGGGCAGAAAACCAAAAGGGTTGTCAAGGGACAAGAAGTTATCCAAGACACATAACTTCTGCCTTATAAACATAGCAGACAGCAATTCCAAAGCATTTCTGTAGAGTTTGTTCCCAATGTCAAGTGCATGTGCACTTAAGAGAACTAAGTGCTGAGCTAGTACAGAGCAGTGTAGCTTTGCTGCTTGTTAATGAGCTGTATCATCTTACACAGCTGACTGTCTGCATGTCCTAACAATTGCATTTACAACTAAATGTAAATGTTCTAGCTATAAGTTGCAGCAACTTTCCCCTCAGCTTCTGATCCTCTTTCCTTTATCGTGGTTTAAGCCTATCCTCTGAATTAAACATCCTCATTAATAGGTATTAAATTAACTCAAGAGCAGAGTTCAAACAGAAGAGAGGCTTATGCACACCAGGAAAAGGATGCAGAAAACAGCATAAATATCTGCAATTGTCAGTGAATTTGGTAAGAAGCAGAGAGAGTTCAAAATAGATGTACTTACTTGCTGCTGACCTGTTAAAAATGCTTCTTCCTGTTATGAAAAATCCTCAGAAGGAAACAAATTGTATTTCATTGCCATGTTGAATTCTCGCAATGTATTCCTTAGGTTATGTGCAGAAGTGTTTCATTCTAGATGCAGATCTGTCTCTTTCAATTACCATTGCAGACTATAAAGCATTTTAGCAATGCCACATGTCAATTTAGCTTGCTAAGTTGTCCTAATTGGCTCTTTTTCAACTTCAGTGATGGCAGGAAAAGGAAGATATTCTTAGCAGTCATAAGTGCTTATGCCTTAGCACTACTAAAGCATCTAGCCAGCTCTTAGATTGAACTTAGATGCAGAAGATTTGATGTCGATGTATAATACCTGTTTTTAATGTGCTGGGGAGAACCAAGACACTTGAAAGCTCCATTGACCATAATAGCAAGCCTTGTGCAGAGAGCTTCACATTCTTCCATACTACAAAATAAATCAAGGGGAAAAAATAAATAATTAGCAGTGAAAACAGAGACTATTTTTTATACCTAATTTTAGTTAAAGTGGAAGAATCTGGACAACTGCAAAAACAGATACACTAAACCTTTGACTAAAGGGTAACAGTCAAAGTTATAACCCTAGTCAGTATATACCAAAAGTTATTACTGCATGACTGCTAGAAGAGAGCCTTAAACCATTATTTATATTTTGTGTCCATAACTAATTGGACAATTCTGATCAGAATATAAAGGTATCATTACCACAGGAAAATGCTTCATAAGCAGTCTCAGGAATGGCACTGAGTGAGCTATGAACACTGTTATTCCATTTAATCCTGTTCATGATTATTCTGAGCTAAAGGATAAAGGGAGAAGAATGAAGTAGCCTTGCTCAGCTTGCCTTTGCATGATATATACCCTTAAAAAAGAGTTACTCTCAGCCTGATTGCAGGATAGAAGATCCAAAACACTACAATCCAAACAGAATTTAGGACATGGAAATGCAGCTGAATAGAAAAGCAGGGTCTTCCTAGATGTGACTGCTTCAGATGATAAATAATAGCTTTGATTTGTAAAGCTTATGGCAGATGGGTTGCTATCTGACACATTATGCAGAATTGTGTGAGCAGCTCTTTCAAAGAAGCACTTTAGACATAGGGAAGCAGTAAGGACATACCCACCATCTCAAAGAGGAGTCAAAGATGTTTTATGTTCCTACAGTTCACTGTGTGCCCTCCCCAACCCTTCTGAGACAGCTAAACAAGAGATGTGTGCCTCAGCCATTGGCCAGTCCAAACCAAAGTGCTTCGACTGAATGAGCATTGGCAATTAAGGAACACCCTAGGAACAAGTTCCTTATAATATGACAGGGCTGTGGTGAGAGCTGCCAAACTGCTGTGTCTGAGAGAGACAGAGAGAGAGCTAACACATCTTCCCACGTATCAGGAAATTCACTGAGCAACTCCTAACGCTCCCTTTGGCATAATGCTCCCCAGCTGTGGCAAAATTACACAAATTTAGGGTCCTAGGGTCAGTTGATTAAGGCTCACTCGTCCCCCGTTAAAACTGAAGTTTTGTCTCTGAAATGTAAGGAAAAAAATTGTCTCTGAAAAGTAAACAGTTCTCAAAACCTGATTTTTACAGAGCAAAGCATCTCTATACGTTACACATTTATTTGTTGACCTGTATGAATGTTCACTTCAAATAAAAAATTCCTGTACTTATACAAGTAAATCATCTCAAATAAAGCCCTAATGGCCTTCAGAAAATAGTATAAATAGTATAAAACAATTTCTCCTTTCTTCACCTTGGCACAACAATGTGAACAGTATCGCTGTACTTATGTCTGCTCCAAGTCATTCATTTGTAGAGCTAAATGTGCAGTTAGTACAATTTGATGGATTTTGTTTGTTTGTTTGTTTACAGCATATTAGTAATGAGACCACAGGTCTCTTCTGTTTAGCTGGTGTTTGACAACTAAATGTTCTTAATCTGGACTGAAAAGTCAAAGCACACTATTTCCTGAACATCACCGAGCTGAATTCACAATGCACAACCCATGTTCCCCAAAGGAGTGTGCTGGTAAGCACTTGGCCATCAAACACAGGTACCTGATTTTCAAAATTCAACTTCCATAAATAAAACACTGGAAACTTTTTGGGGCATTTTTCCATCCATAATGGACTGGAACAACAAATACATTTTAAGAATATCTAAAAATATTGAAAATAGAAAACATTGAGGGAAGTTTGGCCACATTCCACATTAATTCATCTATACTTCAAATTCATCTATTCATCTATACTTCAAATATCATTCGGCCAAATGTTTCATTGCTGTTTTGATTTTTGAGTTTTGTCCTCTCTTGACATGTTTTCATGATCTCTCCCTCATTTAAAGACATTTTATATATAATTACACATACTATATATACGTATTACCTAAGGGAACATTTAATTGATTACATTTCACTACAGATTTTACAAAACAGTATTGATGTTTCCTCCATTAAATCAATATACCAGTGACCATATCAGAGAGCTGACAAGATATTTAATGTAGATGGACTCTTCTAAGAGGATGGGGCCCCTCCTACCATTTCCAGCATAAGAGAATAGCTGATGCATCCATCTTCAGGATGCCCTGGCTTACTCTTTTCATACACTGATGCATAGCAGAAACTTAGTAAAATCAGAAGGTTTTTCACTCAGGCCCCCTATTGTAAGGATTTTTAAGACGGGCAGCTGCAAAAAGCCCATGATGTTCCAAGCAAGAAGAGATGCTACAACACTGAGTAAAAAGAGCATAGAAAAAGAATAAACAATAACATCATCTTTTCTGTGCTTTGCGGCCCCTTGAGCAACATTCTATTCTTTAAAAATTAAATATGAAAAATATTTGGGATTTAAACAGGTTCCTTTTCATGGATAGGAAGGAATTACCATAAAATTTCAAGGCTTATTCTGTGCTTCACAGCAGAGTGAGCAGGTTTCAGAATATATCCTTCTGCAGCACAGGAATATGCTGGCTGCTGGGATAAGGGTCTTACCTGTGGGACGTCAGCACAGCTGCACAGCCATCCTGAACTTCCTTCAGGATGGTTTTCCAAAGGTAGCGTTTAGAGCAGGGATCCATCCCAGAGCTGGGCTCATCCTGCAGGAAAAAATGAAAATGACACAGCAGCATGGGAAAAGCATACCACAGCTTCTGCCCAGCATGAAGAATTAATACAATTCACAATAAAATAATATCTTTTTCTCTTTAAATGTCACATTTTCAGAAGGTAACTTAAGTGACACCCTGACCACTGTTTTGCTTTAACACATACAGTTCCATGTCTAAATTTATGGAAGACACATTTTAGTAAGGAAGTATATATACATAACAATGTTTAAATATAAACAAAATATAGATCCATGTGTATTTATAAATGCTTATTATATATATAAATTTTAATATATCATTTATGTATAGTTATAAATATTTATATTATATATGTTTCGTTACATAAATATACTCTTTTTCATAAAAGAGACGTGCAAGTGTTTCTTCTCACTTCTGGAAGGATGTGGTGACGGTTTCTGATCTGCATACACATCTGCCATGAACACAAACATCTGGAGAAGTCCTATAGCTCCCAGATGCCTACACTGCCCATTCCATATCCAGGTGTTTGATAAGAGGTCTGGATTTGACATCCTCTACCAGTTGCTCCTACAGTCTTTTAAGAGGAATTTTCACCCGCAATTGGGAGAATTCACAGGATTAAATAACATTAATTCAGTTAGTGCAAACCGTCTGGCAAACCCATTTCCCACTTGGATGGCTTTCATGGAGAAAGATGTGCTGCTACAAAATCTACATTTCCCTCCTATCTATTCCTCCTTTCCTCACTAAATCAAATTTTTACTTCATTCACTCATGGAAGCAAAAGGAATGATATCTGATTGACAAATCCAGTCTCTGTCACCACAAAACTAGAAAGAAGGAAAGTCTTCCAGTTGCTCTTTATCCAGTGGAATTCCATGGGGTGTCAGCACCTGCTAGAGTGGTATGGCCTTGGCCAAAATATTTTCAGCAAGGAATCCCAGCTGAAACCTGGAATTTAAGTTTTCAAGAAACAAAGAAAAAAAACAAACAAACAAACAAACAAAATCCGGTTTGAAGCTAATTTTAGTGCTTCACTACCAATGTCAGAGGTGGAAAAATTCAGTCTCCCATTATCTGTAGATTGCTAACAAAGAAAACATAAAAACCAATAAACATAAAGCAACCCACAATGTTGCTCAAATTAATAGCGATGATTCTGGATGCAATTTAGAAGCAGATTCAGTAGTTTATATTGGTGTCCTTGCTTTCAGACAAAATAATAAAAAAAGCTCCTTTTAAAATACTGAGAAACTCAAACAAACAAAATCCGCTTTCTGCTAGTCACTCCAAGACATAAAGCCAACAAATGTTTTAAAGAATTTGACATGTTTAGGTACCTTTCTTTCCTCTTTTCATTCTATATGCAACAATCTTTGCCCTGCAGCAAGAAGTAGGCTGAAATGGATACTTGCAGTAGTACGCTGTCATAAAGACATTCAAAAACAGTTGGAGCATTTCCTAAGTTCAGGAAAAAACACTGATTTAAGATTATCTCCTCCTTTTACTAGCTGAACCAGGGTCAGTTAAAGCATAAAATGCAAATAAAATATTTCAGCTTAGAAGTGAGGCAATGGTAGGCAGTTAGAAGCAGCAAAACGTGTCTAATCTTCTGAAACATGAACCCCAGAGAACAACTATTTTATCTGCTTCAACTTAGTCTGCGATCTCTTTCTGGAAGCCCTGGTTTCCCCCTCAACTCTGAAAAGCAGATTTCCTACCCCTGAATGTTTTGAAAGGTTTATTGCACTATTGAACTGGTTTAGCTCTTCCCAGCTATGTTTTAATATTCTCTTCAATATTCTCTTGTGAAACAATAGGCAATGGTATGAAAGAGAATGTAGTGTCATAATGATGCAGTTCTCAGAGCTTTGTAGGTCCCTGATGTTCAATACAAAAGGCATTGTTTACACTGGAATGGCCAGTCTCAGACCTAAATGGGCAGTAGTATGCAAGAACTAAAATAACCTGGGATAAGTAATTCAAATTAATATAATTCGTAAGTATTACTTGATTGTGTGACTTGTGAATGCAACAAAATATAAGAACTAGACAGATTTATGAAATAAATACAACCTAAAAAAATTAGGAGTACCCTGAAACAACATGGGTCAATTAAACAAGTATTTGGACCAAGGAATGCTACAACTGTATTTGTGTTTAGGTCTTTTTTTTTCTGCTCACCCCATTGCTCCAAGAAAAAAAAAAAAAAAAAAAAGGAAAAAAAAGAAAACAATTTCACTTTCTATTTTTGTGAGCATTGGAGAATAAAATTAAAGCCATTCATCTAGCAGAACAAAGAGGACAGTACATCTGTGTATCAATTAGTCCCTGACTGATCAGGAAACTACCTGATTTTCTTTAGAGCAACATACAAGACAACAAAATTCAATGTAGCCCATTTACCATAAGCACAATATTACTTTTACTCACCAGTAAAAGTATTTGGGGTTTACCAACTAAAGCCACAGCAGTAGAGAGCTTCCTCTTTGTGCCAGCACTGTATGTTCTCACCAGTTTGTCAGCATGGGCATTGAGGTGTAACCGGTTAACAAGGTCCTCTGCAACCTGTGGTTTGCAAATTTGAAGGCCAACAAAGATGAGCCAGATTAGGTAGCATTTGTACTTAGATTGAAAGAACATTTTGTTCATGCATGTTAAGAAAATGTACATGTTGTTTCCTTATTTATCCACACTTGCCTGATATTATTAGTCTTGAATCTTAAACACAGACAAAAAGCTGCTCTGGGACCCCTTAGTTCTTAAAAAATGATAAGGATTTTCTCATATAGAAAACCTGGCTTTGTCACTGCTTAGCACAGTTATTAGTATTCGGTTTGTGTCCATGGGTCAATGATCTAAAACGTCTCTCATTTCAACTTATTCTCCAGTATTTATTTGATCAAATATCTGAGTAACTGAGAATTCAAGAGAAAAAATTCTCCATTGGCCACAAAAAGAGACAAAAATGTTAGAAAAGTCACAGTAGCAGATTTAGAGTTTCTTAAAGACAAAAGGTAACAGGATTAAATTAATAAACCTTTGTAATAACTGAGAGGGGTAAGCTGACCCTAGCTGAATTGGATTAATTGCTTAAACAAGAATATATGATCTGATGCTTGGAAGGCATGTGAGGACAGCTGGAGACAATGCTCATGCTGTCCCCTATGGCCTTTCTTTATCTTGTCAGAGACAGTCCTGACATACAAGGCTCCCTAAAATACTGGTGCTAGAGAACATTAAATGTGGCAATAATATTAATCCATCTACATAAGCCACTACTGCTGGACTGTCCAAGGTTTTGAAGTGTTGTTCAAAACCATGGGGGACAGAGCAGCAACTTTTCAGCTTGTTACTGCCAAATGCCCCCTGCAAAGCAGCAGGTGTTTGGAGAAGGCTCCTGTGGGATCTATCATCAAGGAGTGATCAACGTCGTAACAGAGCAAGTGTGTCTTCTACCCGTATGTAGGACAGCTGGAAGATTCTTGTAAAACAAGGACTTGCAGGGTGCTCTTATTGCCCAACATTAACAGCCAGAGTACCCCCAGCAGTACGGTTCATTGGCTTTGCTTCCTCTGCATTGCCTCCAGCAAAAAGCAAGGAGGGACTGGAAGGCTTAGTCACATCAGATGGACAGTCTCCAATTAATTAGAAAATCCAATAGAAAAAAAATTCAATAAACAATATTGTGAATTAATATTCACTACCTATCGCAGACAAGCTGCCACAAGCATAATAATATTCTCTATAAAAGAGTTTTATGCAAACACCTTCGGAAATGATCAAGATATTTATGACCCTTTTAGCAAGATTTTTTGAGTAACACTTATAAAAGATCTCTGAGAGCAAGTTGTCTGTAAGCAGGAACAAGACTGCAGTGATGAGAATCTCCAGTATTCTAGTGATGATCTTTGGACTGGTATCCATAGCCACTTGTGTTTGGGGTACCTGGATGTATAACCTGACAGTAATGCATGTTCTCATACAAAAGCCACATTTCAGAAATATTACTCTGTCTACATTAGATAGAGGTTAAAAAAAACCAACTGTTAAACTAGCCACAGGTAATATTATACTGAAAAGTTCAAGGCTTCTGCTATATCAAAGTTAATTCACAGTAATTTACTTCAAATTAGAGATTATAGCTGTGGCTTTAAAAATGGTTAATCACCTAAGCTATATTCTAAGATATAATAGCTGAGCATTTTTTTGTTATGTGGGTTTTTTCACTTCCAAATATAGGTCTCATTATACACCAAAGCAACACACAAAGTGAAGTCCTCTAAAGCACATGGTAGACAGTTTATCCTGTCTACAAAACTGATTTGACTGCTACCACTGGGCATGCAAGAATGTTAGTGACTACAGGATTATTCTCCTATGCATCCACTAACAATCACACAAATGTTTTAGGTTACACTGTAAGATGTAACCGAAAGCGTGTATTTTATCAGCATCTGTTGAAACCAGGTGGGACAGGGTTCCTTTATCTCTTCCATGACACATCACTGATAACACTCTCCGGGAAGTATCTTCTGTTAATGGGCTATCAAGCCTCACTGCATGACCCATAAAAATACATCATCCCATTGTGAGATGCCCCACCCAGGTGGAGGAACCAAGCATTCCCGCCTGGATATAATCTGGGGTTTGGAACAGTGCAAACAGCCCTTACCTTCTGGATTCCCAGAGGACAAGAGCTACCACTGGACATTCAGGTGAAGACCAGACCGTGTCTACAGGACCACCACTTTGACAGGACCACTTCATCTGGACTGCTACCACCACCCTGACTAACAGGGTGTCAGGTTGTATCCTGACTCTGCCAGTGTTCCTGTACTATTGCATTCATTGTTAATTTTTTCTATTAAATTATAATTCTGACTTGCGATCTCCCACTGGTTTGTTTTCAAACTAGTACACACAAATTACACAGAAAAGCTCATAAGAATTTAAGACCAGAAAGTGAAAAAATATGTAATCTCATGTTTGCACCAAACTTAGTATGCATTTTAAACTACAATAAGCTTAAAGATTTATTAAGCAATAAGCAAAAGAGGACTATGCATCACAGCTGAAATATACTAAAAACCAACCAGCTATGACTAGAACCAGTCTTTCTTTGACTGCTTTGAAGTGTCATCTGAAGTCAGCAAAATGCCATGCTTTTAAAGAGACAATGAACGCTGTATGGGGAAGAATTTAGAAGGTCAAGAAATAGTGCCAGATAGAGAAGAAAGAAACCATTCAAGTTAGGTGGGTCTTCCTGTAGTCTGTAGCCCCCTAGGAGACTCAGTCGTGTGTCAGGTATGAACATAAAGCTCTTTGTAGGGAGCAACATTCAAAAGAACTGACTTTGCAAGATTTGCAATTCCACACACAGAATTCTCCTCTCTCTGATGTGTACTCAAGCATCCAGCATGACTACACCATCTCCTGTTTCATACAAGGAGATAAAGCCTGGCAAGCCTCCTGCTATAGAAATTTTTCAAGACAAGGTTTAAAAGGTAAACAGGTAAAAATGAGGGGTGGGAATAATTTCATAGTACCCACTTTGCTGCTGCTCTAAATGTGTAGAGCTTCCAAGATAAACCTTGCAGATCATCACAGTGCACAACACAATCTGGCCTGTTATCTAGATACACTCCTTTGGTGCAAAACATATCAAATTAGAAATGATTTGGAGCTGAATCACATCAACAACATAAAGGCAGAAGGAAGGGCAAACGTTCTTATTCCTAAATATTTCCCTGTTGCACCTAAAAATGTCTCCTGTTCCTGCTACCCTCCTCAACTCTTACATTTCAAAAGAGCACTGCAATCTATGGTTCAGCAAATATAAGAATACAGAGCTCAATCGTCTTTCAAGAGATGACCCCAAAACTTTTTCTCTTTTCTTTAATGGATATCATAGGATTTCCAATAATGTTTCAGCTTCATCAATAATACCGAAACAACAACAAAACAGTAATTTGAATGAAATTAGAAATATTACATATAAGGTATATATTACATATTAGCTATATTGTAGAGGAGCCTGAATATCTCCATTAGAACTTTATTTGTCTATAGCCAGTGGTTTGTATCATAGTATACTGTAAAATAAATACAAAAATCCCTCTTAAATCACTTTAAATGAATGTCAGAATTGAACATGTGACCAATCTTCAGATACAGATACACACATTTATGCCAGAGAATTACAGTTCTAATGGTTTCCTTCCTGTGGTGAATGTGAGACATATACACAAGCACCTTGTCTCCCTCCTTGTCATATTCACCATTATGCTCTATTTCAATAATGTTTCAATGACCTTCTGCAGTGAAGAATGAGGAAATACATCAATTTATTTAGTGAGTTGGTAACATTGAGGCCAAATCAAAAGATACAGAGTTATATGCAAATACATTGTAAGCACACTTGAACCATAAAAATACTTAATGTTTATTCATGGTTGTAATGATGTATTTAAACTCTTTCCTTCCTTCCTCCCTACACCATCAGTCAAAATTATAACAAACTTCACATCTATCAGCTAACTATTTCCCTATTTTCCAATATTCCTTAAAACGATTTACTTTTTTTTCATCAATTCTAAGACATTTAGCAAAATGTTTACCCCAAAATTAATTTGGGCTAGTTCACCTAGCTTTAGAACAGGCATTGGAATGAGCCCTTCAATCTGTAGCATCTAAACAAAATCCCCCAATACTTTCTGGAGTTCCTAAAGACAACATTTATTCCAGAAGAGAGGAACTCAACTTTTTGCACACATGCCAGTATCTGTGGGAGTAAAGGTCAAAATAGGCATGGTGCTCTCCATCCACCAGGGAACTAAGAGGTATATCCCTTCCACTGAAAAGTGTAACCACTAATGCCTTTGGCTTTACACGCCCTTTAAAAATTACATCTAATAATCAACTAAAAAAATAAGTGGTGCTAAGGACCTTCAGTCAGTGTGTCTTCAAGAAAAAGTTGGAGTTAATAAAGACTTAATCTACTCAATGACTAGAAACATCATAACGTGTCTATCCTGACTTGAAAGGCTGTATCCATCAGTGTATTAGATTTCATTATTTCTGACATACTAAATACAATGCATAACTTCTTGCTATTTATTTAAACAAATCCTCGCAAAGCAAATTTGACCCAATACTGAAAATGTGTATCATACCCAGTATAAATGATAATAAACATGGATTGAATTCTAGAGTCATCTGAAAAATAACTTTACATGTCCAAAGCAGTCATTCAAAGTGTCAGGTTCTGAGTAAGTGGATGCAGTGTAGTTTGAACATCCTGAATAGCAATCATTCATCAATTCCACACAAAACAATATTTATTTGGCTTCCGAGTAAACTCAGAATTGTTAGATTTCTCATATTTGGAAAGTGTATACCCATGGTCAAGCTTCTGGGAAACAATATTTTTTGTCCCAAAATCTCATAAAACTGTACACACTAACTCTGCTTGGGTCCTAAAAAAAAAGTGAACATGCAAAGAATAAATGAATTTACAGAATCACATTTCCAGCACCTATAGAACAGAAATTGTAAGGAAACCATTGAGATTCTAGAATGAGAGCAAAAATCTTCCTGGAGAGTTAATGTAAAGAGAAAGCACAAAGACATTCCAAAAAGTTGCCTCAGAAGACCTGATAAAGCTTCTTTTGAGATTTGCAACAGAAGTTTTAATGCCAATGAGGGATGTCATTTGATATTGTGCTAATAATTTTAATTTTTTAACAAGCTAAGTGCTGTATTTTGGAACAAATTGACATGTAGGAAGTTGATATATTAAAGAAATAAAAATAAGAATTAAAATTACTATGCTAAATAAGTATCTGTCTAAATAACCCAAAAGCTTTACTCCAATTTTTGCAATTTTGCAGCAAAAAGAAACCTTCAGAGCAGATTTGTGAAGTATAACAAAACTTCACATTACATGTGAAGCTTAACATTGATAATAAATGACCCATTTTCCTCCTCCTTTCCCATTCATTTAATTACTGTTTTGGAACATTAGGTGCACTCAACTTTATGTCAGGCACTTAACTCCTGCTGCTGATAAATCTGTCTAGCAAAGGATTTGGTCCTTGAAGTTAGTGCTTCAATAGACAACTTCAGCAGCAACAAAACCTGTAAGTCACCTGCCTGCTCACCAATTTCTTAAAAAACAAAGTAAATGTATGTTTTTTCTTTATCAAACCAATGTACTCTCTAGACTATATGTCTCTGTGCATATTAGTGTAAACAGTCACTGGTAAATATTCAGAGGTAGGCTTGGAGTGCAGTATCATAGGCAGGAGGGAATGATGAGAAAATAACAGCTTACGTTTCCATACAGCTGCTCCACTAAAGCATTCCAAAGCCTTATTTTCTTTATAGGCAGCTAAAACGCTCACTTTCTCCAGGCACCAGCCGTTTCTGAGTTGAAGCACAGCAGCTGTGGAGCACTTGACAGCAGCGCCACACAGTCAGGAGGGCCCACTGACAAAAACATTTGTTTTCCTCTGAGATAGCTGCATTTCAGTTTTTGATGGAGGCAAACCAGACCAGCTAAGTATTATTTGCAGGAGGGCTTTGATGCCTTGATCGCAAGCATATGGCAACAAAGTCTGCTCTGCAATCTACGCAGACAAAAAATTAAGACAACTGAAAAGAAGAATGATCTCTTTTTCACAAAAGTGATGCTAAGGCACAGAAGGCTGACTATAAAGAATAGTCTAAGCCTATACTTAGATTATCTGAGGTCCAAGAAGGTTAACATTTGTCTTCTCTCAGTGCACCACAGTAACATAACTCATATCTAAATAAATGATTTTCACCCATTTGAAGAGGGATGTGTATGTGATGTACCACAACACTTGAGGAGCTCTTCCCTAACTGCCATAAAGGAGCTGTCACTTCATGGAGAAAACAGGTAATTATAGTTGAGGGCTTTAGTGCAATAACAACCATCCCTTAATATATTTCTTTTGTATCAAGGGAAACATATTCAAGTTTTCAGTACTCTGTTAATAGTCTGAAGTAAAAATTAACACCAATAAGTTATGAAGGGTAAACAATCAAACAAAAGACTGATAATTTCTGAATTTTCAGAAAAAAGAATGATGATTTCTAAGCAGTCTGCAAGAAACATGCTGTTAAAACAGTTAAAAGTCCAGGCTTTGTCCTGAACAATGGATACTGCCCAAGACAAGGGGCAAAGACTTGCAAGAATCACTTGTTTTCCCCAGGCTCTCATCCAGAAACACCCAAATGATCAGCTTAAGACAGTAAAAATTCAAAATATTGCCTCTCCTGATGGATACTCAGTGTCCCTTACAGGAATCATACTTTTTACTGAAATAGCACCTATCTGGTGAGGGAAAAGAAAGCAGGCTGCAGAGAACCAGAAAGCAGCCCTCTCACAAACAACCAAGGAGCTGGTTGCAAACCACTTATCAGACCCTGAGGCAAGACAGAAAACTGCTGGGTAGCAGGAAAAAAAAAGATATTTCAGTTCATGCAGTTTTGCTTCTGGAAAAATGAAAGGAAACCAACAGGCAGGATTCTGGAGGTTACGAGGACAGTGCTAGAATAATAGCTACTACTTGGGACCAATCTATACAGCAGGAATTGACAGATACCAATTTCATATCACACTACAGTTTTCTCGTGGTTATACAGATGAAATTAAGCAGAAAAGACTGAGTTGCTCAAGTCAGATCATATCATAAACGTCCATCTGCTGATACAGAAAAAACCCCATATTTTACACTGTATCCATTTTGTACTTAATTTCTGGTATTGGCTGACTAGTTGCCTCACTACAGAAAAAAGAACTCAGTCTGCTGATCAGCACAGCTACAACCATATCTGTAAATCCAAAAGCTCCCAGTGATATTCTCAGATATTGTCAACTTCTACGCTAGCAAGCTCTCAAAGCATTTTCTGACATGGCTTTGGCCTCTTCTCCTTGGACAACCCCAGGCCTTATGTGGCAGCTGGAGCATTTAAGGGACTGCTGCCAGCATTCAGCTTGGATGCAACTACCACCTTGTGAAGTTTAAGACAGCAGAGGGCTGACAGCTCCTATCCCAGCCCCCAGGTGTTTCATTTATTTATACAGAATCATACAACAATTTTTAATTCCTTCAGAGTTTAACCGTATCTCTGAAGAATAGAGTTTTTCAGAGGTACATGACTTCAAAATGTGGAATTTTCTCTCAGTTCTTTAAGTGTGATAGTGGAGGCATTGAACCATTTATAAATTTAATTTCCTTTAGGGTTTTTGTGCCTGAGATTTTATTTGCAGTAATGTTATTTTGCTGTCTACAATGATGTTATTGTGTTTCGAACTGGCGTAACAGACAGAAAAAGTCCACATTATGTAAATAAAATAGTGGTAATGAACAACCTTATTACTAAAGTTGTTAAGATGAAATATTAGATAGTTTGTCATGTTAAAAAGGTACAGTTGTTCTCTTAACCCCACAGTCCAACCTGGCAATAGCTCCCTCTGCAAATCTGTTTTGGATAGTTACCTTATGGATATCCTGCTTTGGAATTCCACGCAGTGTGCAGTAGTAATAAAGATGCTCCCAACCTGTTAAAAGGTCATCCAAGGCATCTTGCTGTGGACAATATCCAACGAGAATACCTTCAGAGCTAGCAGACAGTATATCCATTTCAGACCTGTTTAAAGAAAAAGAAAAATATATGAATGTTACTTAACAAATCCCATGGCCCTGGGTTCTGCCCTTGGGATACAAGACAAATGCACGTAGCCTCGAGTCCACAGGTAGAGGAGTTTGAGTCTCTTTGCCATGGTTACTTAGTGCAGCACCCCCCACACACTATGCACATTTTTGTCTCTTTTGGGTTAGCACAGCCACCAGCATGTCACTGGAGTAACAATGAGTGTGTCAAGGTCAACAGACCAGCACGTGAGGAAGACAGGTCCATGGGAATCAATGCTCACCAGTTTTACTTCTCTTATCTTTTTGGTAGTACCTGCTCTAAGGAGACACATTTCAAACCATACAGTGTCCATATTGGACGTTATACTATATCCAATATTATATTCATATCAAACACCTTGAATATTGAAGAGGCAGGACTTGAGAGAGAAGGAAATGTTGCTGTGCACTCTTTGTGTGTCTATGCCCACACATACACATGCCTGCATTCTCTAAATAGCAAGAGTAAAACAAAACAGAGGATATTAAAGCCTAGTAACTTAAAAGACAGTACAGGGAAAAGTATAAAATTATCCTGATTTAAGAGACTTTGGCCTTCACTTTGTAGCACCACAGCATTACTTGAAATTACATTCATTGCTAAGAAGCAAGCTTGATTGCAAGGGTGTCTCATTACCCATAATGACACTAAATCTATCCTATTTATTCCAACATCTAATTCATCACTCAATGATGCTGATTTACATGTACAGAAAGACCTGTCAAAATGAAGATACTTAAAAATAAAAAAATCTGAGCTCTGAAAGGAAAAAGTTTTCAAAAGATTCTGAGCAACAGAATGTTTTTCCTCTTAGTGGTTTTCTACATTTCTGATTAAAAGAACTAAATATATGATTAATCATTTAGACACAAAGTAAATGCATTAACTGCAGGATCTACAAATACCAGCACTAGTGAAAATATAAATATGTATCTCCTGCTAACAAGATTCAGGAGTCTGGGGAGAAAAAATTCTACATTTTACATAATGAACCACAGCATGGAAATATATTTTAATGCTATCAAAAGATAAATTAACATGATTATGACAAACCTTGCCATGGACTAATTAGGATGGTCCTTTGCTCTTAATGGCAAAGATATAAAATTGTCATATCTTGGTTGGTTTGGATGGTGCCACAGCAGTTATCTGCCTGTAGACACCTCTCTAAAAAAAGAGTTAGCAAATAGTAGAAGGATGATAGGGGAAAGAGGATAACAGAAGTGTACTTCCTCATTAATTTATATCCACTTATAGGACATTTTAAATTACTTATATACAAAAATTTTACTGGCTCAGTTTTCAGCCATACCTATGGCAAATTAAATCCTTTTTCTATGGCCATCTTTACCATAAGATATGGATTGAATAATGCTGTTTTTTCTTTTTGTATAACCATTCAGAAGCAGTGGATTCCTTATTTAATTAATTCTAACATCGCAAAATATAACAGTGAAATTTTATCTAGATGCTGTTGAACATAGACGTGTCTGAGATTTGTTTTGCTAGGAAGGTTCATGCACAAGATTTTCTTTCAGTGCAGCTGCTGTCTTTTGAGAAACAAGAGACTGGGCTTTTGGTAATATGCCAGGTTCAGTCAGAAGAGAACAAATCCCACTCCGGGGTAATTTCAGGCACATTTACTCAGCATGAACCCCGTAGCTGGATAGAAACATCTTGTCCGCAATGGGCCCCTATGATGAAGAACAAAAAGTTAAATATGGACAGCTGCAAAAAAACAACAGACATCTAATGTTCTTTAGCTAGATCTATAGTAGAGCATCCTTCCTCAGTTTGCATCAGGAAATAAAAAGTGTCCCCAGTGCTAATAGTACACACAGGGTTCTAGTGCTGTGCCTATGTAAAGCACCCAATCTTAGGTGAACAGGATCCCACTCACTGACCTTTAGCTTTCAGAAAGTGAGGACAAAGTGAGAATGCACCATTTAATATCCTTATTCAGCTTCATCCTTATCTTGCAACTTCATCCATTTGTGTTGACCCTGAACACTTCAATAGTTCCCATTAATACAGAGATTCTACTGTATTCACTAAAGAACTCATGGACCTTTCCACCTCACTCCTCCCCCTTATCTCTGTATCTCAGAAATCAAAAACNAAAAAAAAAAAAAAGCCATATTAGGATTCTTGTCTTTTAATCAGACTTTTTTTTTTCTAATGTACAGTATAATGCCTGTTCTTCCCTCATCAACATGACTGAGTAGATTTCCAAATCAAAATTCTGGACATTATCATTCAGTTTTGTTCATCCAGGACCTAAGATGTTTCTGAAGATAGAAACAATATATATAAACAATAGATGAAAGAAAAACACATTATAATTTTTAATTATAGTATGCATTGTTCAACAGAAAACAAACTTCCATCTTAGGAAATTGATTTTCCTTGAAATTCAGTTAATCTCTCAGATTTCAGTTTTGTGGATCTAAATTAAATGAACATTTCAAGTAGTGATTGCTCGATACCAGAAGATCTTTTCAGTAAATTATATACTGTAAATGCTTTTCCGTTTTTTAAATTTCTGATTCGATTCATTAAACTAATTATAATCCTCTTCTTCCTTAAAAAACAGCATCTTATATGCTATTATCAGAATCAAATTAGAAATATATTTTTTAATATTTTCTAAAATATAGATTAGCATGCAGTAAAATGCTGATTTTTTTCTTAAGCTAGAGAAAAACAGCCGTTTGTTTTCTGCCCTATTATTATCAGCATGCCAGAATTTTTCATTAGACTATTCACATTAAAAACAAGCCAAGAAGAATAAATCAGCTTATTTTATAAATAGAGAGAAAGAACATATAAGTAGTGATTCCAACCCCTCTCAGACTTTTGTCTATAGTATAGTAGACACAATGAAACCTAGTGTGATATCTAAAAACTATAGGGAGGAAAACAGGCTTTTACTCTAATACACAACTTTCTGTATCTTTATAATAACACTGCATATTTGTTATCTTTAAATTCTCTTAGTGATTTTGGTTACATCGTCTCATCAAGTTAAGGCACAGAACATATTTTCTCCTTCATTTTTCTCCTTCATTTTTAGACTACATCCTTATGCTCAATCAATACTTCTCCTTGTTAGTTAAGTTTTCCTTCAGAGTGAACAGCTGCAACAAATGACATCACCAGAATATTTCCAGAAATCTTTATACTTTAAATATAGTTTTAAAGTTGCAGAATTGCATTTCTAGAACTCCTTTGGAAATGGTCAACAGAACATCTGGCATCCTCAAGAAAAATAGCGGAGTCTAGCACTTGAAGCATGGAAGATTTTTTATTCCATCCCTGTCTAAGTATTTTGGTGAGAATCATGATATTTTGGTGCAAGACATCCTGAGAAAACATCCAGGACTCAATAACACTTTCCTCAGTATGGATTGCTCATCTCACAGTTTTGTACTACTGAGTAAAGAAACTTGCCAGACTTTCAAGATATTGGGATCATAAACTAAAATCAGAGTATTTAAAATTTTTGATTCAAACTTGTTCCTCCACTGATCTTTTAAAAGCTTTTTACATTATTCTATTTAGCCTGAGTTCTTAAAGAAATCCCTGCAATCTGATTACAGCCCTGAAAGTTATATGGGGGTGGCATGGGGCACACAGCCTTTGCTGACACTGAAAAGAAGCATAAGCACTGGGATGAGTGAATATGACCTTGGACAAAACTTGTTACCTTCTCCTGTATAAACTGGATCTGCAGTTTCCAGAAGGCGATAATTCAGAAATCTATTGCAGAACTAGATTTGGATCTTGTTTGTTGCAATGGTTACCAGCAACGTCGCTTATAGGCGGTTGTGGGGTGGCATTCAAAGGTAAACATCAGTGTTGGGTTTCCAGAGACAACTTAGTACCCTTCATATCACTCCTATGGCTGTTTGGGGAAAAACTGTTTTGCTCTTGGCTCCACTGTGCACTTTGTTTCACTTTTATATGCTTTTTCTGCAGTTTTTGAATGCAATTAAATGCAGTGATAGATATGGTACTTACAATACCACATATATATATCTGCTTCTGCAGAGAGATAAATTCCATTAATTAGTCAAAATGAAAAATAAATTTACAAATTGCAAAAGTACTTAGACATTTCATTGTACTCATAACTGCACATTCAATTCACTGCATACTAATGCTCAATTAACATTATAAAAAATCAAGGTTAAAATATAATTAATGTAACTATAGCTTCATTATAATTAGACTAATTATACTGATATACAGTGTAAAAACAGCCATTTCAGCCATTATATTGATGTAAATTTATTCTTCCTTTCAAGTTAAGCTATTTGAATTACATTTTTAATTATTTATCAAACCGAATATCATACCTATCAAAAGAGTCCAAGTTCTAGTTATAAAGAAATATTTTACTTTTCCCTCTTTGTAGAGCAGTTCTTTGGTCCTATGACTTTGTAATTTAACAGCTGAGATGACTGACACAATTCAAATAGGATGGGGAGTTGCTGTCATGGAGGATCTCTGTGTGGAAGGAAGATGGAAATTCATGGGATATAAATTAATTACATGAAGAAAACTGCCAAATGCTTCAGTCCTTGATGGGGCAACTTACAAATGAGATGTCACCTGGTTTATCTATTTTTTGGATATGCATCCCACTACACTCTAAGTATGAACTTAAAGTCAGCTCTATTCAGTGAAGTACAACAGGAAAGATTGCAAAATAGAGGGCACCAAAAAGGCAAACAAACCACCAGTCCCATTATTCATTATTTTGCATTGACCTTGACATGATGCTTAAAAGGATTTTGACACTTTCTCTTCAAAGCTGTATTTAGCTCTCCTCACCTGAGGGAGGTTTTATGGCAGAGTCACTGAAGAGGGTTTAAACACAAGTATAGAAAGGGGAAGAAAACAAAGCTTGGCCAATGTACACACACAAAAAAGTGGAACAGATGTACAGTGTCTGCTGATACATTAGCCCAGCAGACATTCAAAGACTATGAAGACTCACTTTGTTCTCCTTTGTTTTACCACTTTGTTAAGTGTCAGCTTTGCTTTGTACATATTTAATGCAGACCTTACTTCTTCAAGCTATTTGACAGAAAAAGTAACTACAAAAATGTTTACAGATTTATACACTACCTTTCATTTACAAAGCTCCCACATTGGTGGCAATGTAGTTATGGCAGCAGAGCCGAGCATGAGATAATTTTAGCCCATTTTTACTCTTTTAGAGCAACAACTGTGCTACAGAGAGAATGAAGAACTCTTCTAAATGTCAAGCAGACCATGCAGTTAATTATTAAACATATTTAAGCTACACAACTCTTTGAAAGTCTGTCAGTCTCTTAATGTCTTATAACACCATACTTTATAAATACAAGTAAACAAATGTTATTAAAATAATCTACTTTCTACTAATTATCCTTTTTGCTTTTGATATTTCTGTCCCTTGTGAAAGGTACTGCTGGTACTTCACTATCACTGTTTTATTTCCAAGCCTTCTGAAGTAACTGTTTCAGTACTGCTTGTTCTTTTGGCACTCTTTAATATTGGGGTGGTAAGCATCCCTAATGTGCAGACACAATCTCTAGAAGCTAATTACTTCTCTGTTTCATTTGCACAGATACGTCACTGATAACAGCAATATTAATGAGGTACACAAAATCATAAAAAGGTAAAATCCCCTGTGAATGGCATCATCTTCACAAGATTGGCTGTGGTTGGTGACAAATCCCTATTATTTATCTGACTGGACTATTTTTATTACATAACAGTAACAATTAGAATGGGCCTGCAAAGATTATATATTAGATGCCTAAAACATTTTCTGCAGAGGGATATGAAAATTAAAAGAAAACAGGTTTTTTGTAGACTGCTCAGCTTGTATACTACAAATGTGCATTGTTCACAAAGAATTGTAGGATAAAAATTTCAGGCACATAGTGAATTTCAAATATCTACTTAATTTGTAGTGTATCAAAAAGAGAAAACCCTAATTAAAACAGATCAGAAGACTCCTCTTCCCCAAAAGCATTTCCCCATCAAGAAGGTCAGGAAAAAAACAATTTGCAGAAAAGATGAAGTTGGCTCTAGTATTTAACAAACTCCCACCTAATGAAACCCTGACTTATGAATCCCAGTGATACTGAAAACTGACATACGTAATACCTAGCTTCTATGGATTTTATTAGCTTTTGTTATGAAAACAGACACAATTCTGTCTCAGATTCTTAGGAATAATCTCCNTTTTTTTTTTTTTGTGTGTGTGTGTGGTTTTACGCATTCAGCAAACAAACAACCTAGAGGCCAACAAATCTTTTAAAAGTACTTGAAGATGTTGTGAATCTGCTCTTCTGCCCTGTTAAAAAGGAAGTTACTTCTCAGAAGTCTATTTGTTTTTAATTTCTTTGAGACTATAGCAGCAGTTACTTGAATACATTGATTGATACGTTGATTATTGGTGTGTGAGGCCCCTTCTCTATAACCCCATGCACTTCCAAGATATTTTAGGCTGACCTTCAGAAAATTCTACTTTGCGTTCAGTTTCTACCTTTGAAAATCCCATCTTCCATTTCTAGAATTCATGTTGTTCCAAGGTGCAAGACCTGTCCAACAAAATTCAAGGCCGTTTTCAGTGCACCTGCCTCAAAAAGACACTCCTGACTTCATTTTAAATTCAGCAGCAATCAGGAAAATGTATGCATGGATTTGTTTGGTTTTTTGTTGTTTGTTTTTTTTTTGTTTGTTTGTTTCTTTGTTTTTAAACCAGAAGCTTTCAAGCACAGTTATTCAAGGAAACAGGAGCTGTTATCAATTAAGGATCTTCTGCGTGGAGTAAAATTAGGTTCTCCAATATTTATAATAAGAATTTTACTTACTCATTTAATTATTTGATCACGAAGAACATATCATGAAGGTCGGGTTAGATTAGATGCTAGAAAGAAATTCTTTACTGTGAGGGTGGTGAGTCACAGGAACAAGTTGCCCTGAGAAGCCAAGGATTCCCCATCCGTGGAAGTGTTCAAGGTTGGATGTGGCTTTGACCAAGCTGGCCTAGTGGAAAGTGTCCGTGCCCATGGAAAGGGGTTGGAACTAGACTATCGTTAAGGTCCCTTCCAACACAAACCATTTTATGATTCTGTGAAGGATCCATCAGACTACAGTATCTGGTCCTTTCACGGTGACAGAGGACAAAAGATGTATTCTTTCCAGTAAAACTCAAAAGAGGTGAGATCTACATCTAAGCTGCTGCCCAATTATTCATCAGGAATAGCTATCAGAGGTTATGTTTTTATGGAATCTCCTTCATGATGTATATTTTAGACAAAAAATCTAGTTCTGCTGACCAACAAATGTTCTGCAGCTGTGACCAGCAGCTGCTTTCTTCTGCTGACTGTAGTCTCTTCTCTGTGCCAGGAACACAAGGCTCCTGAGTACACTACCAGAGTAAGAGAAGGAGAAGCCTTCTTACCATAATATCCCCCTTCCTTCATTTATCTGAGTCATAAATGCAAATCAATCCACCTAAAAGTCCTTGTGATGAGTAATTTTAGTCATTCTTCAGCTACTGAGGAAGGGTTCCCCAGACCTGTTGTGGTTACCATCTCACCTCTGGAAAAGCCAAAAAAACTTGCCCCTTAGTGATTTTTCAGGAGTACAGCAACACAGTGCACCACGATCTGCTCAACAGCAGTTTCCAAAATATGAAGCAAGGAACCAAGTCAGGAGGGACATAAATTTCTTCTCACAGCCTCAAATTGTTTCTCTAAGTTTAGCTACTGTATAACAGCAGCTCTTGCTTAAGGTCACCTTCTTGAATTAGTGTTAAGTTTTGAAAACTTGGGAATTTGGGTTTTACACTCACTTCAGCCACTGCAAACACAGAAAGTCCATAAACTCTATTGACACCACCATAATAAAAGGTGATAATTAATGTTGTCAAGGCTATATTGCACACAACAATTCAATTGTCTAAGGCTTTCTCTCAAGCCTCCTAAATGTGTCAAATTTCATAATCTATGTTTTAGTATATGGTAAATAACATTGCACCTTAATATATGCTTTCATGTTGGATTTATAAAACACAGTATGGGAAATGAAAGTGACACACATAATGTCCAGGGACAGCATTTAGCCAATTGTCAAAACCCAGTAGCACACTAAAGTTGACCTCACAAGCATTTTTATATGTTTAACCAAAGGTACGTAACAACGCCACTGATGAAAGGAATACGGGCATTGTTAAATTGTTTTGTAATTTTTTTCACGAACATTATTTTAGGGAGTTCTAAAAAAAAATCTCATAGTCAGCAAATATACTGTAAGTGTCAATATATATAATAATGAATTCTATTCATATAACTTTATATTTGCTTTCAAGAAGATGCTAAAATTTTGGAATTGTCACACCAGATCAAATAATTTGCCCAAATGCAGACCTGGGACCACACTGTACAGAGACAGCCATATGCGATCCATGAATGCACAGGGGGAACCCAAGGCAAGTCCCATTAAAATCTACAGCAAAATACTCCTCAGAAGGTAAGCAAAACTTGTGAGTTTAAATACTGCCCTGATGGCAATATTTTATTTTTTAAAAAGGAATATTACAGATTATTTTATTTCTCCAAATCTCAATTCCTCTTCTGACTCATGCTGTAAACTTCTGGCCTCCATCATATACTGGTAGAAAGCCTTCCATCCATTCCAAAGAATAACAAATGTTGATTTTTACCTAATTTTAAATCACTTCTGTTATTTTTAATTTGCTTAATGTCTGAAAAATTTTGTCTTCCATTTAAGACAGAAAATTATAAAAATGGAAGTGTTTGAAAAACTATAAATGAAAACAACCATCTAAAAGTCTTTCTAACCATTTTAAAGCCTCACTCACACCACTTCTTCTCTTAAGAATAATTTTTCCAAAATCTGTTTGTTTTCTTTTAAATCATTCCTGCTTTATGATTAACACTTTTTTATGGTTTGCTATGCAAGATAATGAAAAAACACACTGAAGTAAAACTATGTTTGATGGTGATATTGTTGATTTCAAAACAGCAAATTTTCCAGAAAACTGTGTTTTGCAATGACTGAAACTACCTATTCTTTGAAATCCGATAATCATTATCTTTGTAAAGAATTGAGGAAATATTGGCCTATTAAAGAAATTGATTTTTAAACCAAAGGAAGGTAACTTGCCATTTTGAAAATTCAAAAATGCTTCATTTAAAAATTTCTTAAGTAAACGCTTGACCTGTCCTTGTCCAAAAAAATATTTTGAAAGCTACATCATTTAGGAAAAGAGAAGAGCCAAGAATCCATTTATATATGTGTATATATATATTTACTACTGACTAAAAAAATCACTTTACTTCCCCTCCAATTTTGCTGGGAAAAATGATGAGTATTGGTTACATCTAACCCAAAGTCCATTATACATTTATCACTCCATCAGAATGATAAATCCCACCAACACTACCTCTTACCCTAATTACGTAGCATATTAATCAAATAATTAATTAATGACTCTGAAGTACATAAGTGTAAGAAAATATTTTTAAATTATCCGTTTGAAGCGCTGCTCATCTGCCTAAGCCTGGAAAACTTTCAGTGCAGTACTAGTACAGGGGATATATGTCCACGCATCTTAACATATGTTAAGATTTTTTTTAAAGTTTTAAAAGGATGTATGTTAAACCTTCTTAGAATTTCTCTTTTGCTACCAGACAAGTTTATTCTCAATTAACAGAGCTGACAAACAGAATTAAATAATGCTAAAATGTTTTTCCACAGAGACTTAACAGCAATAAAGCAATATACATTTAAAAGGGAACAACATAGGTCCCTGGAGTACAGTATAAAGGACTGAAGATGCGCTGAGTCTTTGATCATGTGCATTATCAATTAGCACTATTCTGATCAAACCCTGTGTTATTTACCCAGTAGGAGTCCTGATAACAGCACGTCCTGCAGATGGGATGATATCTCCAGTCAGCATCTTAAATGTTGTGCTTTTCCCAGCTCCATTCGTTCCAAGGAGTCCAAAACACTATCAGATATATATATTTTAAAAAAGGCAATCAATATGCTATACTGAAAAAAATAAGAAATATTACCCCTTCAAATTTCTCCCCTTTTCACGTTTCTTATCATATGTCTGTAAGAAGCTGTATACAGATATAAAGTGTGTGCAAATTCCCTTTCCCACAGAAAATCACTTTAAAAACCCCATATATATATCATATTTTGATTAACCCCTTATTACTAAAAGTGACTTATTTAGGATTCTAGCCCTCCACTAAAAACCCTTCCCAATAATTAAATTCATTTTTTATACATATTATCAGTAAATGCTACATTTGAACAGGAGGGTTTTAGGTCCTTTAGCAACCAAGAAAAATCTTTTCTTTCTCAGTAGCTCAGAAATTAATATCTGTAATTCCCCAAACCATCAAATCAATGAAAAAAAACAAACACAAATTTGTTCAGCACTAAATTTCAATTTACTGAAATAGTTTATTTGGATATGCTATATTCAAATGTACTGTGATGATTTCAGCATGGGAACTAAAAGTGTGCTGTGGTGACAAATTCAGGATTCAATCCATAGCTTGCTATTGAGTTGGGTATTTTCTTTTCTCTTTGAACACTAAACTGCTATGTTACCTTACTTGTTTTTTTATGTTAGCCTATAATACAGTAACTTGGTAAAGATAAGCAAGAAATAAAAAAAAAATAAGACTGATGAATGTTCACCTAAAAAATAAATGAACAATCTCTTCTTCAGCACCACCAGTGTTTCTGCTTTTATCCAGTTATTGATTTTCAGAAATTACTACACCAGAAATGGTTCTGCTGCTATCAATAGATCTTTCACTGCAGACACACTGACTATGTCTCAATAATCACTCAGAATAAAGTGTTACTTTATAAAAGGGGAAAAAGAAAGACCCCATTACCTCTCCCCTTGGTATGCCCAAGCTTATGTTTTCCACAGCTGCGTTCTTCTTACTGAAGCCTCCATAACACTTCCTGAGGTTGTACAGAAGTAGGACATCATTACCAGTTCTTCCACCGAAGAGTCGCTGTCGCTCCATTTCTACATCAACGTCTTCTGAAGGGCTGTCCATGCTGTTAACTGAGCAACGACCCCTACAACAGAAGATGATAATAAGTGATATATGGCAAATTGGTCATTGCTGCACTCTATGACTTATTTTCCTGGCTGTCATGCCTTAGCACTTGGTGATCAATTCTCATCAGAATTCAAAGGAAAAACAACTACTTGTATTCTTTCTGTAGTCTGCATGAATTCAGGTACACCATGTTATCAGAAGTATTTATCTTCAGGTGTTCAAAGGAACATATCATTGTCTTTCTCTAAAATTGGTGAGTGCCCATTGTGGCAGAATACAAATGATAACACACCTTGGTTTCTGGAGGAGATCCCAATGAAGGAAAATACGTAAAAGAAGTAGCAGTGTTCCCTGAAGGGCCATTTCCACAAAAATCCAGCCCAGGAAATCCATCTCAAAGGGGCTCACATAAGAATCTATTCCAAAGTTCCTGGTCAGGTCAAACTTGATCTGGTTGTATGAAAGTTCTATTAAACCCTGGCCTAGGCAGAACTGCGGGAATATGATGAATGCCCATTTGAGGATATTGTAGATCTTCTGAAAACCCTGATGCAGCAAGGAGGGAGGAGAATAAAAAAAAGGGAAAAAATTAGTTTTCTCCAACAGCCTAATGAGAACACTTGCAAAACTGGACACAGCATTCAAATCTCACTCATGGTAAACTGAATTCTAAAGTGCATATTGTGAACTATTTTGGGGACAGGGTTCATATCATATTGCATTTTAGACTTTCTACAGCCATGGCACTCTAATCTTAGTTGAAATTCACAGATAGTATTGAAACACATGTAGCCATGATCCTTCTATTTCCTTAACATTTTAATATTTGAATACTATCGAATCTAAATCACAAACTTAAACCCAAGTGAATACTGAATCTGCTTACACATTTGCATGGCACATAATCCAGAATTGACTTCAAACATCAAGTTTTTGACCTGTACATGAATGGAGAGTCATACTCATTCTGGAACTCCTTTCCATCAAGTAGTTTAAATACCATTATGACTAATTAAAATTACATACATGGAGTGAGAATGCACTGTATGAATTACTATTCATACAGTGCATTAGTGATCCTAGGAATATGCAGGTTATCTCTTATGTCAATATTATTCAAACACATTTTACAGTGCATATAATCTATTTAATGGACCAGAACAGCTCCCATTATGTGCCAATTACAACTTAATGGTCTAGAAAATGTCGAAGTTTCAATTAACACTGTTTTCCCATTATTACAGCATGCTTTTTTGAGTTATAGACAAGTTAAAATTCAAGATGGTACCAGTTAATACAGTATATTCTAGGACAGAAAAACCATGAATGTTTAAAAATCATTTGTTTTTCTTCTGGAAAAATCTTATCTGTACAAATATATAAACACGCGTATATATTCTCTCAAATATATACATGCATGTATGTGTGTGTATACATCTCATTTATGAAAAAGATAAACCAAAGGTTTTATACTGACCTGCACTTTGGAAATTATAGCTAACAAGCGAGGTAAGAGAGTCACCAGCATGGTACACAGGCCAAACACAAAATTTAAGGAGATGTAAGAAATAAAAGCTACATCTGAACTTGAGAAGAATCTGGATGCAAGATACATCCAAGGTAAAGTTGCGTATCTGAAAGTTTAAAGAAGTAAAACTGTCACAAATAAGTTATGTTTTTGCCTCACCCCCTGCCCCTCCAAAAAAGTCAGTTATTGCATTGGAAAAAAAACACAATTATTTTTCCTTATTTTTAAGATAGACAAACAACTCTTCTGAACAAGTGATTAAAAAAAGGTGAAATTTGGCATATGTATTCTTTAACAAATTAGCTTATACTTCCATACATGTACACATATTTACTGCCATGTTATACACAAATATGATCCATTTTTGCCTAGACCAGCTGCAGATATTTACTTGGACTGTTCCATACAGCTCGCAATCCTGATTTCTGAACGATTGCAAACTCATGCACCTTATCAAGCTTCTTACACAGACATAGAATTAAAACCAAATATTTAAAGTTTAAATCATGAATGCTGAGAAGTTATCTTTCCTGAGAGGCTTTCACAGAAAGAAAAAAAGAGAACAAAAGAAGAAGGAGGTAGTGAGCAAAGAAAGAGAAAGAAAAAGAAGAAAAAAACCAATGATCTTTGAACTGGAACTAATATTTGTGCTAGTGATATGTGAGAACTGAAAAATCCTACAGACCATGTTATTACCTAAACCGGGTTGTCAGTTAGTAGAGTAATGGCTATCAAAAATGAGTGCACAGCACAATGAGGATAAGACAGCATGTCCCTGGCTACATCACCTTCCATAAGAATCTTCAAAAGAAGGAGGAAGGCACCCTCCATTCTGACAAGTCAAATGATGCCTATCCAGAACAGAGCACTCACATGTTTTATAAAGAGATGTTTATAAAGACTAAAACAAGTCCTGGGACTTTGGAGCATGCATGTTATGTAAAGAAAATTTATTTTCCATATAACATAGCACAAGATATATCTATCAAGCAAGCAGTATATAGACTGCAGGAGCAGAGCTATCAGCATACACTACTGCACAATGATAAGCCTATATATTGTGTATATATAAACACTTCTTGTATAATATTAATATGTATAATTGATTGAATACTGAGATCAATGCAAGAGCAACTAGCCAAAAACCTGTGAATTCACTTCTTCACTGCCTTTAAGTGTAGTTTAGATTAAAAGTCATAGAAGTCTCTTTTGAATTCAGTATTCTGTACTTTATCTTTTTGCATTGGAGAATGCCAATGTATTTTACCTTAAAAAAAAACTTGCAAACCCTGCTGGGAAGTAATAATGATGTTATCCTCAGTTTACAGGAAGATAAAGGTTAAATGACTCAATATTTGGGCCTCAAATGAAGATTGTAAGTATTCAAGATCACAGTATACTTTTCAGCATCCTGTTGCCAGTCTTAATCACACAATCTTTTCTTCCCTTCATGCACATACCGAAATCACTGTTCTCAGAATTACAATATCTTAAATACAAGTCCATCCTTGGAAACAGCTCAGGAAAGAGACATGATTTACAGTGCTGTTACTCTGCTGTAAATGAAAGGAAAATTTGATTTGTTTGCTTATAGCTGCTAAGAAATGAGTAAGACTCTCAGAATACTAAAGTTATATGATGTTCAAATGCAGTCTTTAAAGCAGCAGCCAGTCACACCTACGTTTCTATCCTCTTTCTTTTCCTTCAGCTGCAGTTGCAATTTAGTATTTACTAAATATAAAAGACAGAACATTTTGGACAAAACTGCTTAAGCATTTGGACTAGGAAACACCTCTGCAATCATCTAAAAGAGAAAAAAAATGTAGTTTAGTTAAGAGACTGTTATATTTTTAAAGGAAATCACTTCTAAAGTAGCACACTAAGAAACTTGATTATTCTCTCAAGCACACCCTCTTCTCTTTAACTTTTTTATATAACTGGGTTATTTTTATCTTTATTCTAGATCAGAAAATCCGCACAAGTGTACCCTGAAGAGAAAAAACATTTTAAAAGGAAAATAATGCAGATGATAATGGCATGCAGATGAATGAGGATTACATGCACAGTACTGCGGAAGAATAAAATGGCCACAGTAGGCTTCATCACATTTACAGTGTAGTTAAGCTGAATAAAGGGTAGATTAGGAAGAGTGGCAACCCTGAAGTTTATCAGTGTCCTTGAGACATGTTAAACTTACACTAACAGCTATTGGATCTTTAATATATGTTAATACACATTGAATATATAGATTTTCTTGTTAAAATCACTGCAACAGCTGATATGTCAGCCAAAGCTGAACGGTACTGGAGGGATTATATTGAGCTTATTAAGTTGCATCTGCAGTCAACAAAATAAGACATTTCAGCTTTTCAGTCAATGACTTTTTTTTTTTTCCCTGAAATTCTCAAAGTTTAACTCAATATTTTGGTTAACACAATGCCAGCATAACTGGCATTTGATAGTACACTGTGGGCAGGGCCAAAGCCCATAGCACACCAGAAAAAACCTGTCATGACTTCAGTACACATATAGGTCTGTACTGTGTGCTTCAGTTGCTGCTTGGCTAAGATTTCTATAGATACCTATGCCTCACTTGGATGACAGCAACTGAATCACAAGAAAGATTCAATGGTTGTAAAGGTAATAAAAAAAAAGGTGTGAGATTTCATAGTGTGAAATCTTTGCACTAAGACTGGTTAGAATTTGTGCCTTTAACTTGAAGGAATCACTTGATGGAAGTGCAAAAGAAAGGAAGTGAGAGTGGTACACAAGAGTGATACAGCGAACAGAAAATTATTAATTTTGGATGTTTCAATCAAGTTATTTACAACATCCTGGCAGCATGACCTCTAGAATATTTCATACTAGTTTAGCCATTCACAACGGGGAAAGATGAGCTCAAACTGAAGTTATAAGGAAAAATGATGAACAGAATTATCCAAGGAATTTGGAAGGTTTTATAAGAGAGGATTTGGCTTGTTTTGGCTTGCAAAAGGCGTTTGATGATGGACAATTATGAAGCATGGTTCTGCAAAAACTTAGGCTAGAATTTCCAAGAAAAGATCCAACTTTGAGGATACCTAAACAGTTTTCCAAAAAAAATTAGTTGCTGAAGGCACAAAACCTTGAAAACAGTTTCAAGGTGCAATATAGTAAATTGGGGGTTTTTTTTGAAGGATTTGTCTGAGACTCTTCTGGGAAGAGAGCATGTCCTGATCTTGCAGAAGGTCCCTTCTTCTTTCCTTCCCTATCATTCTATCATGAAGGAGCTAAACATCTGTCATGTAAGATATGCATTCTCTCCTACAAAGGTAGCAACAATTGAAATAAGGAATAGCTTGAAATACGGAATGAACTTTTCAGAAGCTTTTTCCTTTAACAATTCATCTTCAGCATTTCTCACATCACCTTAGACAGCACATGAGAAGAGTTAAAGGAACAGAATATACTATTAATTTGATTGATCCCTGTTCTCAACAGACTTATTTTTAAAGAGGTATCAATCCTCTGTTTAACCAGCTGCTTCAACTTCCTGTAAAAGGGTTGGTTTCTTGGTTGGTTTTTTGGGGGCTTTTCTCATGTGAAGCTAAGCAAGAGAGTAGCATGGCAGAACTTTCCTCTCTCACAGTACTATTTGGAGACAAATCTCCAACCAGCCCAGTACTTCACATTGGACAGACTTCTCACTGGAAATATAAAGTCCTGGAGCTATTTAGAATTACAGAAAATGGTTAGAGCTGTAATAAAAGCCATTTATTACCTTCTTGATGATATTCAGCTAAGCACTGAAATTCTGACCTATGTTAATATTCCCTCATTTTCTGGAAGATAATATACAATCAATTTCTAACAGCAAACTACTGTTATACAGGCTGAGCATCTTCTGAGACATTTCCACTCCTTCTTTTTTGTGTGTAAGTAAATCTCCCTCCACTTTTTGTGTCTAACTTTCAAACTCACGTTTCAGCCTGTTTTCTCATTATATTTTGCTGAATCATAATTGTTTACAAAGACAGAAAACCATGCATCCAGCAGCAGGTGCAAACTGCATCCGAAGATTTATGTTTGCTTCTTAGAACCTGTAATTCCATAGTAGCATTTCCAATCACATACCCAAAGAGTATCAGCAGGAGAACAGTGGCTGCCAAGTTTTTTTGGAAAGTGAAGGCTGATAGCTGGAAGGCACTAATAACGCCAACACACAGGGTGACAGGAACCATGTAAAACAGCTAGAAATAAAAGAAGAAAAAGCATTGAGCAGGTGGGCATCTCTTACTGGTCTTACCTAATTTGCGTAGAAGGGTTTTACAAATTAGCTTTTCCATATTTGCAATACAATTATACTATAAATTAGGAAGAAATAGGCAGAAGAGCTTGGAGATTTGAGCCTATACTTGCTGTGAAAATACCCCCTACACATGAAACAGCCTGATAAGATAAAATCTGACTACAGAGTATCCCTCTTAATCCTATTTCTACTGACCTTTCCAATACATCCATTTAACAAGCTAACCCTTCCAGTTAATGAGTCTGTGTGCGGCCATTGCTCCAAAACATCAAATTACACTGTGAATACAGAGGATTGGTTTCAGAACTAGCAGTTGCACTGATTGGTGCTTCATTCACAGGAGAATAATAAGAATGCAATTTTAAAAGAGATTTTAATGAAGGACCATGTGTGCTGATGAAGCAAATGACATCTTTATTTGGGAATGGACGCAATAAGTAAAAGCATTACTGCTGTTATGCAATAGGGAAAGCAGTTTCTCTGTTTAGTCTCTTGACATAATGGCAACCAAACACTTAAGGGTGGGGGTGGCAGGGTGGGATTGGTACAGGGCATTCATATCCAAGTATTCAAGAGAGATGGGTTCTGCTTGCAAATAGCAATATCAGGATGTGAAAACCTGTGCTCAGCTCCATTTTCAGTGTCTGCCTACTCTATGCACTGAACCTGAGCTCACTGAGGCACTGACTACCTCCATTTATGCTTATGTAATATTTAGTTTTATTCTAATATAACTGAGATTCTGAGATACATCTGCAATAGAAGCAACAAATCAAGGTCTAGCTAAATATTAGTGTAGAAGAACAACATACTGGTAAAATTAGACTTTCATAACAAAGTACAGTGAAAACCTGTTCCCAATTAAACCAGAGGCCATCACCTCTTTGCTACTGGGAAAGCATACTTTTTTTTTTAATAGAAGGGCAATGGACTTAAATGTAGATGATGCAATGTTCTCATCTTATTCACAGTGTACCTTTTCTTTGCTGTATACAAATATTATATCATACCACCCACAGATTTATGTTTCAGTTATCCTGAAGCTGTTAAAAATATTGTAGAGATGTCACAAAGCATTTTAGTCCCAGTATGCTTCAACAAAACTGGGGCTTCTGTCTAGAAATAAATAAATGACTTTAAAATCCAATTCCATTGGAAATCTTACCCTGAAATCCTAGTGTATAACAGAAGTTGTGCATGTACAATGAAACAACTTTAATTTTGCCCCTCTAGTGACACAAGCTTAATCTGAACAAAATGTCTCTATTTCTCTTTGAATTTTCTTAGCGCTTACACTTTTTCCATTTGTTGAACATTGTAATGAATACCATTCATGCCTATAAATACAGTAAGAACAGCCTGATTCTCATGAGAGCAATTTCATAAATCAAATACTTCTGCAGGCCTAGTGAAGATTCTGCTACCAGTAATACAGGACACAGCCTGTCCTACTTAAAATACGTAGAGGGATTTAAAATTTGACAGTTCATATATTCATGTGTTCAGTGTCCCTAAATGATCTGCAGCACAATTAGCATTTAAAGCAGTGTCTGTTCTTTCCCAGATCATGATTGATCATGCAATACTGTGTTGAATTTGTGAGAACATTTTGAGAGATTGGCAGAAAATAATGAGGAGTTGACTTTGCTCACAAGGAGAAACCGAATGATGAAGGACTGGGTTTTTACCCAAGCCTTCTTATCTGAAGCAGCAGCAAAAAGAAATACCAAGATTGACTGGCCAAGTAAATAACATTTGGAAAAATATGCTCTTACCTCGAGAATGCTCAAGTGGGAAAATTCTGATTTCAAGCATGGATGGGTGAAGATCTAATGTTTTAGAATTAGAATCGTCTAAATGAAAACAGTGTTCCAAAAATTTCTGTTCCTGACCAGGGTGTCATAGAATCCAATCTAAAGGTTGGAAAGGACCTTAAGAACACCAGGTCCAACCATTAATCCAGCACTGCCAAGTCCACCCCTAAACCATGTCCCTCAGTGCCATATCTATATGTCTTTTAAATACCTCCAGGGATGGTGACTCCACCACTTCCTTGAGCTGTCTGTTCCAGTGTTTGCCACAAATAAAAGGTACCAAATATAAGTATCTCATATTATCCACAACAACACATAATATAATTATCCCTTAAAGTAGCTGACTAGTATTTTCAGTTTTCTCCACTAAATTGTAAGGTTCTGCCAAGTGCATGGCAAAATTCAAAGCATGGAAATTCCTGCTATGAGCTGCTGTGTGGAAGATTCTCTCTGTCTAGGCTGATTAGCCAACTTCCTTCTATTTGTAAAATACTGTATGTAGCTAAAGCTAGCAAATCATTTACAATTCAGCTTTGGGAAGCAAGGAACACAATCCCCGCCCTGTATTAAAGTAGGAATGGTGACTTAATGCTTGTTAGCATGTCAGCCAAGACCTGTCACTCTGTGCAATTCAAATCTTATTCTTATATCTTGTGACCATATGTCATTTTGCTCATTTATGACAAACCAGACTAAAATTTACACCTTATGCTGCCCCACATAATACATACCATATCACAGCAGAAGTTAGCAAGCCAGTAAGTTTTGTAACCCAGGCCTGTGATGTGTTGCAAGCGTTTTGTCCCAGATACTCTGTCTTTCACTATGGCACTTCCAATGGATGCAGTAAGGATGGAGAAACCCAGCATGATACACAGTGCTACCCCACACTGACGAACATTCTCCATTCTGGGGTAAAAAGCATAATAGTGTAATGAAAACACAACGGGGAAAAACGCCTCAAACACTAGCAATTCTTAGGCCAAATTCTTAAAAAAACACTAGACATTAGGACCTTAATCCTGATTGCAAACACCGTAGAATCACAGAATGGTTTGAGTTGGACGGAACCTTAAAGTTCTAACACCCTGCAATGAGCAGGTACACAATGTCTCTACACTGTCAACATCTAATTAAAGAACAGGAACAAGATGTGTCAAGTTACAAAACTATAGGTGAGTTACAGAGCACAGCATGTGTCTGAATTGTAAAGTGAAGCTTATGCAAATATTTCCCCTTTACAGAAAACTAAAATTTAAACCCTTGACAATTATTTGAAGCAGTTACCCTGTTTAAAACTGTTATGACACAATCAGCATAAATTCAGTACTTTTCTTTACAAAATACTGCAACCATTTCTGGCATAAACCGTGGACTTGACAGACAGTCCACACTAAAAAATGCTTCACTCAGTAGAACAGAATTGTGTCTATCAATTCACAGCATCTATTCCAGGAAACATATATTCTTATTTAATTGATAGTTTCAATTGTCTGCTGATTGCTGCTGTTAAACATTTTAAGAGTTTGCTCACATCTTGTCCTCATCCAACAAGGCTCCTCCATACGGTTGGCTGTAGAGTGTTATCCCTGTGAAAAGAAAAATAAATCATGAAATAATAAATCTTATTAAGGACTTCAAGTTCTAGAGTACACTGTTAACACTCATTACACGCACGAATAAAAAGGCTAAATACATAGTAATCAACAGAAAGAGGTCAACCACCAAGCTGCAGAACCAAACACCGTCTCCCACTGAGTGATTTCCAGAGTTTGGAACCACTAAAAGCTAATGAATAAACTTAAGTAGTAGTTGTTTCCCTGCAATCTGAAGTTCAGAAATTGGTTCAACAATGTTATGTATTGCTACAGAATCTACTTCACAGAAGATACCAAATACAAAACCTAAAGTAGAATTTGTTTGTATACCTAATCTTCTGGGGTAGGGTAGATGGTTACTGCAATTTATACACTTGGTTTAGATTTCAGATTATATCTTTCAGCAATTTCTAGATTACTGACATTTTACTGAGAAAAATGGTTCTGATAAATTCACAAAAGGAAAAAAAAAAGTCACACCTTTGATTGAAACTGTAGAGCTTTAAATTAAAAACATGCCCATTTTGGGAGACCAAGAAAAATCCTGAGCAGGCAATGCATTCTTGGGCTTATGCTGGTTCTTGATGCAACCAAATCAATCTAGCAAAATTAACTTTGGAATTGGAAGGCAGTTTATGAACAAAAACTGTGTCTTTTTGCTATTTTTCTTTTCAAGCAAAAGAAGAAAAATTGGGGGGGGTGAAGGTGCAAAACATTGTCACTGCAAAAGTTTCTGTTCCACTGGACTTGATGCTGTTTGTGACTTATCTTTGCAGGTGTGCCTGACAGATGTGCCAGCTGTGCTGGATGGAATTAATTTTCTTCACAGTAGCTGGTATGGGGGTAGGTTTTGGATTTGTGCTGGAAACAACGTTGATAACACAGTGATGTTTTAGCTATTGCTGAGCAGCACTTAGAGCCAAGATGTTTTCTGCTCCCCATCCACTCCACCAGTGAGGAGAACTGGGGGAGGCACAGGGAGCTGGGAGGGGTCACAGTGGGACAGCTGACCCTGACTGACTAAAGGGACATGCCATACCATATGGCATCATGCTCACCATGTAAAATGAGGGAAAAATGAGGAATGGGAGGGATATTTGGAGTCATGACATTTGCCTTCCTAAGCCAGTGTTAAGTGTGATGGGGCCCCGCTCTCCTGGGAATGGCTGAATCTCTGCCTGCCCACGGGAAATGGTGAATTAATTCCTTGCTTTGCTTGTGTGTGTGGCTTTTTTTTTTACCTATTAAACTGTTTTTATCTCAACCCATGAGTTATATCA
This sequence comes from Daphoenositta chrysoptera, assembly GCA_013397915.1. NCBI lineage: Eukaryota > Metazoa > Chordata > Aves > Passeriformes > Daphoenositta > Daphoenositta chrysoptera. The sequence continues at coordinate 161,785 of VZRO01001073.1, read as the reverse complement.
CTTCTAGTATTGTCTCTCACATGTCACTGGGGGAGAGTGAGCAAGTGGCTGAGTGAGTGGGCCATAAGTTAAACCACGACATCAACACTATTTGATTAGTGTTTAAATAAATCTATGCTGTTCCAAGTTAAAACAAAGAAACAATCTTCATCCTAACAGCAATTATAATTTTTCCAGTATCTTTGGTAAAGATATAAATTGTTGGTAGCCTTAGATTGGCTCTGTGGGGCACCACTTAACTGAACACGCTGTCATATTTTGTTAAAGTCCAGCTGTATAAAGACAGAAAATAACTTTATTCTAGTAACAGGTGCAATTTGACCAAGTACACATTTATTTTGCCCCTTTAATTTTTCATTTCTCATCTTCAAGCCAAAGTAATCTAACATCACTAAGTCACTGCACAGTAAAAAGCCAAACAACAGGATAATGATTAACTCACACACAAAACTAGCACAAGTTAAAGATTTTTCAAATAACAGCTAAATGCAGTACACTGAAGCCCAATGGTAGTTAGAAAAACAAAAGAAGATTCAAGTCAATACGGTTTTGATGCATCACTAGCAGATACTTCTGCTATTTGTAGAAGTCTTTCATGTCATGTGCCTTCAGGGACTGTTTAAAATTTTCCTTTGTTTTTCTTTTAAAGCATTAATTTTTTAAACAATTGCAGCTATTTGTTCTGAAGCAAAACTGGCATATCAAAGAAAATTATTTTTTCCCACTGGAACCGCTGAATTTCCATTTATGTAAAGGAGTAGCAGCATGACAGAAAAAAGTTTAGTTTAGTTCCCAGAAAGTTTTTTCAGGCTTTTCTAATGCTTGAATAAAAGTGGGTATATTAGAAGTAATCATACAATATGGAGAATTGGAATGGACCCACCAGGACCATCAGATCCAACTCCTGATCCTATACAGGACACCCCGAGAGTCACACCATGTGTCTGAGAACATTGTCCAAACACTTCTTGAACTCTGTCAGACTTGGTGTTGTGTCCACTTTCCTGGGCAGCCTGTTCACTGCCCACCCACTCTCTGGATGGAAAACCTTTTCCTTTAGGATATCCAACCTAAACCTCCCCCGACTCAACTTCACGCAATTTCCTCAAGTCCTGTCACTGGTCACAAGAGTGAAGGGATCGGTACCTGCCCCTCCACTTCCCCTCGTGAGGATGATGAATACTGCAATGAGGTTTCCCTTCAATTTCCTCTTCTCCAGGCTGAGCAAACCAAGTGACCTCATCTGCTTCTCACACGGCTTCCCCTCCAAACCCTTTGCCATCCTCTTGGCCCTCCTTTGGATGCTCTCTAATAGCTTAATGTCATTTTTATACTGTGACACCCAAAACTGCATACTACATTGAGGGTGAGGCCACTCCAGTGCAGAGCAGAGCAGGCAAGATCAGCCCAGCAGCAAGATCTCAGGGGAAAACTACCAAAACTTTCTGATTACTGCATTGGTATTAAACAAACATCTACAGCAGTTGACCTGGGTTCCATACACTGAACTGCACTGCTGTAACTCTCTAGTAGAGAATAAACAGAAACTGTGAAAGAGAGATAATTGCAGGGGAAAATAAAAACCCATGACATTAAATAGCATAATGCTCCTTGCAGTATTGTACCATACAATACCAATCAAAAAGCAAATTACATTGAATTAATTTCCTTCTACGGAAGAGTCACAAAAGCTAATCACACTTCTTAAAAGTAGCAAATATTTTTGACAGTCAATTTCCATTCAAACCACACAGATGAAACAAAGGATAACCTTTTTTTAAATTTACACTCACAACTGAAATGAAATTTTCTCAAGGTTGTGGATTACAAGTGAGAACAGTATGACTGTGCTAAACTAAGTTCAGTTGTGTTTAGAATTCAAAATTCTATCACTGCATTAAATATAATACTTGCCTTCGTTCAGTATTTTAAGTTTCTTCAATTAGTCTGGATTATGACAATCTCTGAATTTGCTGCTTTTTTAATATAATGATTTCTTCTCTCCACATCATTGTCAAAAAGTAGTTGACTAATTTATATAAAGCCAATAAACTAGTTTGTAATCCACAGAGGAAAAAGTCCCCTTGAACTCAAGAAATAAGTTATAAACTATCTTCCAATAACAAAACAAACCAACAGAATTAATAATATTTGCTATTATATTTTTTTTTAATTTAAAAAACCCTTCCACGTACTTCTGTAACCTGTCTCTTCCTACATTTCTTCTAACTACTTAGACCATCTTTTTTTACACGTATCTCTGTCCCAATACAGCTGTTAACATGATGTAAAATGTACTTACTGATACTTTCTTGCCTTTATATGCCTTTTTACTGTGTAAAGCTGCTATAATGAGGCTCATTAAGTTAAAAACTATCTGCCATCTTTGAGGACTTAAAAACTATAAATGACAGATAAACTAAGAAGTTCCAAATAATAAAACTCCTATTGAACAGATGCTTCTGATGTTTATGCAAGGATTTTTTTTAAGGACTATATTTGCAAGCCTTGTGTTAACAGCCCCCAGGACAAATTTTACCATATCAGTATTCTTGAGGGAAAAGCAAGACAGGCAATAACACCAAATATGACATGATTCAGCACTAACTCTGTCTGCTCCTTTTCATAAATTTCTCTGTATAAAAATTATTTCTTCCACATCTACATATTGCCATTATATTCTCCTGATTTAATAACAACAAAAAATTTCTTTATTGTCCTAAAACATCCTTCATCTATGTTCTCAGCATGCAGTTGGTCACATTATTTTTACAGTGATCACTTAGGCTTCTCTATAGGCACAGGTGAAAAATTGTAATAGACACCCATTCCAACCTTTCCAAAACCATGCAAAAGCAATTCAAGAACTAGAAAAACTGTGACATTGGAAATCTTATACATTAATGCTCTATTCAGAGAGAACGAGAACACCATGATGAAAGACTTTCTCAGACCTTTTAAACTTCTGCAATATAAAAATTAAGAGCTTCCAAAATGAAAGGAACTATTTCCCTTGTTTGAGCGGAGTGAAGAGGAGGGCATCTCAAAGAAAGGAACATCTCTGTTTACATGCTAGTTGATATATGTATGCATGTATAGTTCTGAAAAAGAATTAATCCAGATGTCAATCCCAACAGAGAGCACAAGCAGCCAGTTATTTTGGTAATATATTTTCTTAGCTTTTTTTCAGCTATAGAGCTTCTCTTTCTTTCTTTTCTCAGTTGTTTTGCCTACAGTTAACTACAGTTTTGGGGTGTCTCTTTATTTTTCCTCATTTTTGTCTTTCATTAATTTAAAAGACTCAGTTGTCATCCCTTGTATTTCTCAGTGAAAGACTTTGCTTTATATAGCTGAGAACATGGGAATTTTTACCAGTCCTGCAGACCATAAAAATGGAAAAAAGAGGGGGGAAGTAGTCAGAGCTTTACAGTTTAACTGTATACTTCAGGAATAACAGAGCTGGTGTCTGGGCGGGGAGTGTTTTTTCCATTGGACATGACACTAGGAGCCCCATGCTACACACTTAATAGTAGAAGAGGCAGTAAGCAATTCAATGTACCCTCTTCAGCTTCTCTACGATTTCCCCTTGGTATTCTCCCTTCCAGGTGGAACAATCCTACTCCTTTCCTTACATTGTTCTTCATTACACTAATTTTAGATTCTAATTTCTTAATAAAGTGTTCCTAACCTAGTGAAATAAATTCTTCATAAAATATTAGAAGGATTGCAACGTTTCCTACAAGGAAATACTATACTTTTCCATTCTGGATAGGAAAGCTCACATGAAAAAGAAAACCCATTCATGTTAGATACGTTTGATGTGAACATTCTGCATCCTGCCCTGTTACCAATCAGGACCTGCACAACTCAGGACACTTTTCCCCACACCAACATCTTATTAACAATCTGCAATATGTACCTTTAAGGGAAAGTGCTCTAGATCTTCTATCTCACATCTAAAATAGCTGACCATCTGTCAGAAAATAAAGGCACACATAATTTGTCATAACTTCAGAGAGTTGGATGCTTCCATCCTGTACACGATAAAGAACAGAAGACACAGGTAGTCCAGTCCATCCCACCTGGGTGCAACTTTCTACATAAATAATTTCAAAATTGGAGTTTTCTCAGTAAAAATGAGGAAAGTGATATGAACCCAGTAGTACTGTTTCAGTATCAGTTGGAGAAATCTAGAGGAAAAAATCTTAAAGGTTTTCAAGCTTGTATGCCATCACCCTAGGTTAGCCAGAGCTGTCCTTAGGTGTATATTGTGGTTCTGCACTGTATTTTGGGTGTGTCTGAACCTGTCTCTTGGCACTTCTTTGTAAACTGTCTCTTATGTCAAGCTGAGTCGTGAATACATAGATCAATTTAGATCTGTGCAACTGATTCTAAATATCATGATTGTTGCAGACTTGAATAGAAGATCAATCTAGGTTTCTTTATTCCAGACATCTTATTTCAGATTAAATAAAATAGTATGTATAAGAAAAATGGAGGTAGTATATATATATGACAATATTTCCATTTATTTAAAATGAGACATTGCTATTAACTGAAAATTATGATTTATATTTTATAGAGAATTTCACAGTTCTATTTAACTTTCCCCAACTGATTTGACATGGTTAAGAAGGTTCCACCTAAAGGCCATTTCACAGTTTCCTTTGTAAAAAGGTTTAAAGTTATAATTTGCAAAGCATTCAGGAAACTATACAGCCACTTTCCACCAAAATTCAGCTGAAAATGACTCCCTTGATCCCTTCCGCTCTTTTGAAGAATTGAATCTGAAATAAATGAGAATGCTACATGAAAGCTTACAATGAGTCCTAGTATGAAAGATTTTTTTAAAAAAATCAATGACTTCAATAGGAATCCTAAGATGGGGCAGATGCATCACAAAAGGCCTTTCTATATTGAGACATTTCTGTTCTTTGAATAATGATGTAAGAACTTTTTTGGACCGCTCTACTTTACAGACACCATAATAGATGACAACCACTCCTTTTTTCTTTATATAGCCTTACCCTAAGAGAGAGGTTATAGTCCTTCTCCTATACTCCAGCATGACAAACACATTCTGACTCAATGTTACACAATTAGGTGCGAAAAAAAAGTTTATACTTGATCAAAATTTCTATCTTAAGCTTGAGCCAAAAATATTGCCTTTTAGATTTTTATTCCTCTTACTTCATTATTCCATTTTTATTTGCTCACAATTACATTACTTAATTGTTGCAATGCAGCATTTCAGAAAGAGATTAGAAAATGTTATTCATATAAGCTTGAAAACCAGTTAGAGGTGAAGAGTTTTGGCAAAAATCCAGTACATCTTGCCTCCTCTTTTGAAGAGTCTTATTCACTTTATTTTTTCTTTATTAATATGTTTATTTTCTTTATCTGCCACTGAATTTATAACCCACTAGAAAACAATGCATTTGATTTCCTCCACAGTAAGACAGAGGAGTTTTTCCCACAATGGAATCACAGACTTACATGATGATGAAGGTAGGGGTGGGTGTCCACATGACAGAGAAGACGAGGTATTTTTATACAAGAAGTATTACTGAACTGCTGTCCCAAAGGAGACATCTGATCCATTAACTACAATAAGCTGATATAAATCGATCAATTTCTGTTGTTCCATCTAGTTAAATGTATCTCCAGCTGGGCACACACATTTCCCTCAACAGCCATACCACTCTTTACATGAAAATTACAAGAAGCAAACATTTTAACTTTCTAAGCATCCTCACAGAGAAATTTACCAATAATCCCATATTGTTAAGAGAGAGGGATGAGGAGAAATCTCTCCACTTGCAGAGAAAGGATTTGAAGATCTGATTACACCATAGCAAAAAGGAAAGATTTTTTATTGCTAAATAAATATAATTTCTGGCTGCTGCATGCTGAAGAGTCAGTAACTTGGACTGACAGAACAAAATGTAATAGTCAATTTTATTCAAAGTTTTTTGAACAGATACAAAACCCTAGGGATATAAACCAGTGCAAGGCGGCATATGTCCTCTATACTCTGAGGTAAAATTTTTCCTTCAAACTTTCATACCAAATCATAAGTCTACATTCCCTGTATCCTCTTGACTGCAGAAAAGACTTTAGACAAAAGCAATTAGCCTCTTTCTCAGCTCCTTATTATCAAAACCTTCCACAAACTTGGACCAGTGCTACTGGTCTCCTATGAAAGTTACTGGATCTGTCCCTGTGGGCAAAGTAGGTAGAACGCAGCAAGTGGTCTGTAATGACTCTTCCCTCCTCCAAAGATCTTGGGAGAACTCCAGCTGGGTTCATGTTCGAGAAATACACACAGGCTATAACTGCAAATTGAAAGGGTTTCTTAGCTTTTGTATGAGCACTGAAGTTGTTGAACTTGTTGATCTTGTTCAAGGTCATTTCAAATATCATAGTTGCTGCTATTGTGTTTACATCCATGGCAATGCTCTACTCTATTGTAGCAAGCTTCTTGCTGTAAAGCAAGATTTATTTTTTTTTGTGAAGGAAGAAAAGACTTTGTCCTTAATGTCCCTTTTAAAGGACCAAATTATTTTTATGTCACTTAAAAGTAATACGGATGCGCTGGTTCTGTTGACAGAAAAAAGGCTGCTCTGTGAAATAACACGGCATTAATGCGAGGCAGAACTACAAAGCCATGTTCCTGCAACATCTTAACAAGCTTCCTCATGGCAATTTCCAACAATATTCTAGAACTGACCTTGCACATAAACTGAGTTTGAAAGAAGACAAAAAAAGATGAAAAATAATAGATCTCAGTGTTGGAACAAAGATTTTTTTATTCTGACTGCTGATTTACAGGACTGCATATAGCAATTTGAATAACAAAAACATACAAATAGTTCTTCTCTGTTAGAACAGTATCCTTAAATAAGAGAAAGTTAAAAGTCAAAGTGGGCCCTGTAGCACCAGAAAACTGTTTAGTTTTTTTAGAAATAAAATAGACATATGTATTGGTCTCTACACAAAATATACACAGATATACATGTGTGTACACACACGCACACATATATACAAATATGTGTACACAAACAAATACATACGTACATATAGGTAGGTAGGTAACTTGACCTCTCTTCCCAAGATTTCTGTGACAGTTCCCTCAGCATTATGCCTCAAGAGTATGATCAGTCCATCTTTATTGCACTTCTCCAATAGATGAACCAATAAATAAATCACTTTCTAGTTCTTAAGCTCTATATTGCAGACAGCTAACATATTCTGCCACAAGCTTCTGTAATGAGCCCATACTTGTACAGATGTCAGTACAAGACTTCAAGTATTTCCTAAGCACTGTTTCACTTCTGTGTTTCTGTGTCATGAAACATCAAAAAATAAAACATTTCTGCAATCCTTAGGACAAGTATAATTTTCTCTTATTCTAAGCAGGACACATTCTCCATGACAGATATAAAAGTAAGGATACACAAACACTGAAGTTCCAGAATGGGATAGCTAATGATACAGAAAAAAATCTAGCATCAGTATGACTCATGATGTGCAGGGAAAGTTGATTAAAAATTGATATCTATTTAAAATTCTCATTAAAATACCTGATTTCATTTAATTCAAAGTTTCTGCATAAAAACATTACCCTTGATCCATTCTCATTCATCTAGAAAAATAAAAGCCCAGCCATTACTCTTTTTTTCTTTGACATTCCAGAAAGTTTTTTAATTAATTTCTATTTTCAGATGGTCAGGATTCCATCCCTATTTTCACTGATTTAGTCTTCTTTCTTTATTATAAAAACATTGAAAAGCACTTTACCATTACAGACAACCATCTTATTTTCATACTTGAAATTATTTTAGTTTATTTAAAAACTATTTTCCAAAATATATGAAAAAATACAAAGAAAGACTATTACCATACTGCCTCCAATCCACATCAGGAGGTAAATTTAGCCACAAAATGAAGTTATTGAGTTCATTTAAGTAGGATGGCAGCGAATGGAAACCTTTCTGGTTATACCACACCTGGAAGAAAGAATGGAAATTGTCAATCAAAAATTAGTTCAATCTGAATGCTGACCTGAAAGCTTACATACCTTTAAGAATTGCATGAAGAATATCTAATTCTTTTATTATGACATCTATTTATAGAACAAAGTCAACCAGGCAGAACAGAATCAGTTGATTTGCATAGGTCTTTCAACAGCATGCATCAGTTTTCTATTGTTGGAGCTGTACACATATGTTTATTACTAAATTGAGATTCTCTGATTTAATGGAACACTCTGTTCCCCCTCCTTTACATACGTGGTTGAACAAATAGAGGAAGAATAATGTGAAAATTACACCTGCCAGTTTAATCAAAAGTACAAAAAGATAAGTAGAACGAGTGTTAAAATTGGAAGAATCATTGAAATTCCAAAGAGACTTCTCTAAATAATATCTGCATTTGACACACAGTATAAAATATCTAGGAACAGAATATGCTAGAAAGAGGGGAAAACAAAGAATTACAGAGGCACTGTTTACAAGGTATGAAACTATTAATAGAAAAAGCTGTCTCCACCTTCAACAAGCATCAGTGGCTTGTTAAGCATGGAGGAAATTGATACAGGCAATTGAAACATTACTGTTAATCATACTGCCTTTGAACCTACGTAATCCATACTGAAAACTGGGTCAAATTATAATGTGTGTTTATTTTCAGTTTCAGTGACATTTAAAACCATCTGATTACTATCCATTTCTCACATCATAGCATCCTTTCTTCTCCCCTTTATTTTAAACAGTTGAAAAACTCCTAACCTTTCCCTCTTTGAAATCAGCTGTTTGTACTCTGCATTTTGCACATCCTAGGTAGGGCAATTCTCGCTGTCTGGATTCTGAATCATATTGCAAAGAGAACAGAATTTAATATATGTCTTTATTGCCTTAATACTCCTCTTCTAAGATTTCAGTTTTCTTAGATAATTTCTAAAATTGCCATCTATACAGTTACTTCTGGGAAACTTCCCTAAAGATTCTCTTATTATTGCTTTGATGCTGTTCTCATTTGCTTGCATATAATTCTGCCTTTTCTTTTTTTTTTTTTTTCTTTTTTCTTATATTATCCAACTACAAACCTTACTTGGACCCTAGTTCCAGACTTCGCCTCTTTTTTCTGACATGTTCTCCTTTATATTTCCCAGTGTAGGCTGCCTAAACTTCAGTTCTGTTTCTCTTTCTTAATAATTTTGTGCTTGTGATTCATTCTCCTGACCACATACTTGTCTGGATCTCCACAAATTTGTGAGGTGACCCTGACTCTCCTTTTAATATTCCTCCCATCTATGCTAGATCATGATTCCAAGAACCACTTTGAGCTCCACTGTCATTTCTTCTCTGCCTCTCACCCTCAAATCTTCTTCGCAACAAGCTCTGTTAGTCATTATTAAAAAGATTAGCAGCTTTGATCTGCCATTGTTCTTGCCAGCCTTACCTTGCACATTTTCTACTATTCTTTATTTGGTATTCACAACTGCTTGAAATCTCAACAGCATCAGAGAATCATCAAGGTTGGAATAAACCTTTACCATCATGAAGTCCAACCACCAACCCAGCACTACCACCATTAACTCCTAGAACACCAAACCACATCACCCGACATCCAGACACTTCTTAAACACCTCCAGGGATGACTCCACCAACTCCCTGAGAAAACTATTCCAATGCCTGAACCCCCTAACCGTGAATTTTTTTTCTAATATCTAATCTGAATCTCACCTGTTTCAGTTTAAGAACATTTCCTCTTGTCCTCTCACTGCAAGCACAGCAGCAGAAACAATCCCCACCTCACTATAACCTCCTTTCAGGGAGTTGTAGAGGAATGGGGTCCCCCTGAGCCTCCTGTTCTCGAGACTAAACAAACCCAGCTGTCTCAGCCATTCCTCATAAGAAATGTTCTCTAGACCCTTCAAAAGCCCTGTTGCCCTTCTCTGGATATGCTTCAGTACCTCAACATTATTTTTAAGTGAGGGGCCTAGAACTAAACATAGTACTTGAGGTACAGCCTCACCAATGCAGGATACAGGGGGGAAATCACTGCCCTGGTCCTGCTGGCCATGCTATTCTTGATACAGGCCAAGATGTCATTACCTAGGCACAACTTGGCTCATATTTAGCTGATGGTCAACCAGCCCCTCCAGGTCCCTTTCTGCCGAAAACCTCTCAAGCCACTCCTCCACCAGCCTGTAGCACTGCACGGGGTTGCTGGGACACAAGTGCTGGACACAACATTTCGCCTTATAGAACCTCATGCAGCTGTCCTAAGGCAAATGATTGAGTCTGTCCAAATCTCTCTCAAAAGCCTTCCTACCTTCAAGCAGATCAACACTCCCACACAGCTTAGTGACGTCTGCAAATTTACTGAGGGTGCACTCAATCCCCACATCCAGATCATTAACAAGGATGTTAAATAAAATCATCCCCAAAACTGAGCCCTGGGGAACACTGCTAGTGGATTTAGCACCTCAACTCTCTTGCCCAGCCATGCAGTCAGTTTTTTTACCCATCAAAGAGTCAGTCATCCATGCCACGAGAAGCCAGTTTTTCAAGGAGGATGCCATAGGAGACAGTGTCAAATGCTTTACTGAAGTCTAGATAGACAAAATCTGCAGCCTTTCCCTCATCTGTTAAGCAGGTCACTTTGTTATAGAAGGTCAGGTTGGTCAAGCAGGACATGCCTTTTGTAAATCCATATTGGCTGGGCCTGATCCCCTGGATGTCTTCCACAAGCCATGTAATGGCACTCAAATGTCTCAAACTCTTACGTCCCCACATTTAAAGAAAAGAAAAAAGAACAAACCCCAAAGTCTTCCTTCCCCTCTTTACAAAGTCATAAAATTCCTTTGTTCTTCACCAGTTCAGTTCCCACAATTACACAATCTAGACGTCCCATTCATTAATCAACAAGAGTGGTCTTTAAAGAAATGTAGTGAAAGAGAACCTAAGATTCCTGAGGAAAACTGAAAACCTTCGCACTGCAGGATTTCCTATGCAAATAGCAACAAGGGCAAAAAGACAGAAACAAGTGACCAAGGTTAACCTGTCTTTTTCACAGCCCCATGTGCCTATCTCTTCTTCTATATTTTTTTAAAAGACATTTGCAGAATAGAAAGTTATACATACATACATAATGAAACTCCACTGCAATTGTGTTTGTTGTATTGAAGAAAAAAAGGCAATTAAAAAAACAATAAAGCAAAATTCTGACAACACATCCTCATTTAATTCAGGCAGGGGAAAGGTCACAAATATTCAGAGAACACCTCTGAAATATAGAATTGCAACCAGTATTCAAATGAATATACAAAACCACAATAGAGCATTGTGTGTAACAATATATTTCAATATCCAAGATGTTAATTGGAATTATCCTGCATTATGTAACTGAATCGAATCACCAGGAAATATCCAAAGTGAAGATGGATATTTAATTTATTATAATCTGGAAAAAGAGACATATAAGGTTGTTCAATTCAACAGAAGGTATGTGTAAGGTCTTTTTTCTGAAGAATTGTTTCTTACTCAAAATTGTTAGCAAAGGTAAAATATAAAAAAAGGAAATATATTAGCTCTAGCTGAAAAATCTTTCATATTTCTTTTGTGCCACACAGGTAATTATTTACAGAGGGCAGAAAAGAGCTGAGGAACTGAAAAATATATACATCAATATAATTAATTTTTATTTTCTTTTATATTCTATCAATAGTTAGGAAAATTCTTTTCCAAGGAAAAACACAACCCCTCACTGCATTAGATAGAAGTCCTGTGAAGACGTGTTTTACATTATTATATAATCTTTTACTTGCCATTATTATTCCAGAATAAAGCTAGACTGACATTTCAACTAACATATGGCCTATCAAGAAAAAAGGATGAGAAGGAGCAGAGAAATCCCTAAGCATTGCTGGACCAGATTTGTGATTGATATTAGACTGGAAAGATGTAATTTTTCCTCTGGACACTTATACAATTACTGTTCTGTAAAGCCTCAAGTCCCAACCCTTGGGATTGGAAAAATGTACTCTTCCAAATGACATGTGAACAGTACAATTTGCCTTTCAGCAGTATTTAAAATTACCACATGCCCTTCCCATATTTCATTATGCTATAAAAACAGCAACTATGAAACTGTTATGGAACACTTTTTTAACCATATTATCAGAGGAAGCAAAAAAATATACAGTCATGAAAGTACAAAACTTTTGAGAAGTTGTGCTTTTGCCACATGGCACTGATCATCAGTGAATGCCAATAATCAGTGTTTTTAATCAGCCACATTTGTCATGTGGTAGATATATTCTCTCTCTTGCATGCACATAAACACATTCTTGGTGTGCATGCATATACCATTTATTTAGTATATACAGCACAGGTATTAGGTACAGTAAAGTAGGTACTATATAAACATTTAAATTTGAAAAAGAAAAATTATTGGCTTTTTGAATACAGGACAAGAATGTATAAAGATTCAGAAATTTTCTAAAATGGTGTTATTCAATTTTTTATCTTGAAGTTCAAATGCTTTCCCCCCTCCAAAAGACCAACCACCATATCTGGTAGTAGAAATTCAAGTAATAGTTATCTGCCTTAAGCTTTGCAGTTTGCTTGCAAGGGTAAAGTTGAGATAGCTACACTAGTACTTTCTTTTTCAACTGAAAGCAAAACTTCACCCCTCACAAACTCCTTCCTCGTTAAAAAGGAGGGGACAATGTAATTTCTAATCAGGTCAATATTATTGGCTCAGAAATTTTCTCAAATGAAGTGAATCATGCAGTAATTCTCTTCAAATGCAAATTTCTCATTTTCTTTCATACCAGGCTATGTAAATGGTACATTCACTGTCTCAGGAACAAACCTGAAAGGTCAAAGTAAAAACCTGGTCATTAGTTACTGAAAGGTTAATGCAATAACTTGACATTGCTTCACTTTTAAGACACTTCCAGGAGATACTTTAGATAACACAGTGCCCTTTATAAAGTCACTCCACTATTTGCTTTGGGTCTGAAATATAAAGCTTTCTTACTAAGAGTATAACTATAATTTATCCCTGTCCTGATGGCAGTTGGAGCTCTATAACAAATATATTACAAAAAAAGGACCTGACAAAAACCACAGTGCAAGCATGTCAAAACAAGAGTCTAAAATTATTAAAGATACACAGGAAAAAATTGGAGTCAGAAAAACCCAAAATTCTTACTGAAAACCTTCAGGTTTCTAATGAAGGAATGATGGAACTGGAGTTCAAAGCTATAAAATATATGGGACTAGAAGAGTGATTACAAATAACCAAAATGAAAATCTATATGCTCAGATTTGTATATAAAATGGGGACATTTCTAACAAATTATATGGAAAAGGCATTAGAAACAGGAAGCGATTTTGCAAAACTAGACATGAAATTACATTGGACTGGAGAATATCTGTATCGTTTTCTAACACTTTGTCCCAAAATGGATTTTGGTATGGAGCTTATTTATGCTGTTCCTTGTATTCTTTTTTTTATAAGAGTAAATAAAATCTGTATTTACATAAAACAATTTAAAGGCAGAAGAATCTTTCTTTCATACCCTAATCTGGAATCTGGAAAATGCACAGCTTCCTCTTAACAAATCTTGTTTGCCTCAAATACAAAACCAGAGACCACTCACTGATATGCATCAATACTTCTCAAAAACTGCTCTCCCTCTACTCATAACACATCTACATTTGAATGGATCCCAAAAGTCAAAGAAGGATTATTCCAAGCACAACTGAAATAAAGGGCTTTTCCTTGAGGCCTTTTGGTATGCAGTGGAGAGGTACAGTATCTCCATACTGTGAAAACTTGGGATGAGACCTGGAGGCTAACAAGCACTTACCAATGCAGGGGATTTTATTTCCCTTGGAATGTTTTAGAAATGTTCTTTTCAGAAGAAGATAGCATATTTGTTATGCAGAAGGAGCTGCTCCTAGAATATGCTTTTACTCTTAGGGGGAGGGTGGTGAGAGAAATGAAGCAAAGCAAAGTATCCCTTGTAGGCATGAAAAAGCATCAACAGCCACCCATTATTGTGATGTTCAATGAACTTTGGCCAATTCTGACATTGGCTTTTTGTAGAAAACAAAAAAAAGTATTATTTGGCTGACTATCTAAAAACAAGATTTAAACTTATATTCCAAAATGAGTTCCCTGGAAGCAAACAAACAAACAAACAATAAAAGCTGTATCATTTGACTCATTCAAAACTGTTTCTCAAACAAAGGAGAATACTTAAAGAATTATGAACAGAGAGTTAGACTATAAGAGACAGAGGATTTTCTCCCAATTATTCAGTGCAAGGATTTTATGTAATTATTTATTATTTGCTAAGTGCTGTCATGTCTGAACCCTGAAAAAGTAATCAATACATATACTGATGTGCACACATGCTTGCAACTCTTACCTTAGCCAGAGGCTGAGATTTGGTGTTATTCAATTCTTTATCCTGAAGTTCAAATGCTTTCCTCCCTCCAAAAGACCAACCACCATATCTGGTAGTAGAAATTAAAGTAACAAAAGTTATCTGCCTTAAGCTTTGCAGTTTGCTTGCAAGGGTAAAGTTGAGATAGCTACACTAGAACTTTCTTTTTCAACTGAAAGCAAAACTTCACCCCTCATAAACTCCTTCCTCGTTAAAAAGGAGGGGACAATGTAATTTCTAATCAGGTCAATATTATTGGCTCTTTTCCAGGAAAGTTGTTCTCTTAGATAAGAATTTTTGCTTTTTGAAAGCTGAAATCTCTGAGCAACAGGAAGGGTTGTGAGCAAGTGAGGTATTACTGACTTCCAGAAGCATCTTAAACAGCTTTATTTCTTCCTATTCCATTCATATACTAGCTTAAATCTTTCATCCAAAGATGCTTACCTCTCTTTATATCAAATCAGATGCACCTTCTTTTAATACATAAGTGGCTAATACTTTCTTCTCCTCGATAAAATCAGTGTCTAATATTTCCACTTACATTATCAGCAGTGGTTGAGTTGCAAAGGCACATAAGTAAACTTCAAAATACAGCAGATAACCTCTCTTGCTGATATCACAGAATATGAAGTATTGCCAGGGGCATACCAGCCCTTTTTACTTCAAAGAAAATATTAATTGGAGCATATCCACCTCTATTTGATTGAGTCTCTGAGAAATGGAAATTTTATTGTTCACCTGGTTTAGATATGCATCTCTGAGATGCTGAAATAACTCACTATGTGGAAGAAAATCCAGAGTATGCCTAGAGGCAATCATGCAACTGCTGGAGGAAGTTCTGAGATGTGACCATTGAGGGGCTGTCATGCTACCTTGAATCGTAGCCTGACTCTACCTTGGTATCACCAGATAAAGAAAACTAACATTTATATTCTCTTTGACAAATGTTTATGCTTTGGATCAGGAAGGACTGTGGCGTTTATACACAAAGGATAACCAAAGGGTAGACATTTTAAGGTTACCTTGTTTTGTTGGAAGACCTCACTAAGTACTCTTCCACAGGGAACCCTGAAAGATTATACAATATATGTCCTTTCTTATTCTTCACATAGGGAGCAGAGGTATTGAAACTTGGGCACATCTGAAAAAAAAAGTATACATAAAATAAGTAAAGTGCTTTTTTAAAACAGTGGCACTAGATTTAGCCTTATTTTG
The DNA here is from genome assembly GCA_013397915.1 of Daphoenositta chrysoptera. Taxonomy (NCBI): domain Eukaryota; kingdom Metazoa; phylum Chordata; class Aves; order Passeriformes; genus Daphoenositta; species Daphoenositta chrysoptera. The sequence continues at coordinate 146,103 of VZRO01001073.1, read as the reverse complement.
GGATTTTTATGCAGATTTTACATCATTTCTTTTTAACTGGATTTGCCTTTCTCAGCTTTAACAGATTTCCAATAAATTATGTATAGTTTTATGTTTATAAAGAAACTCAAATGCTTGTGCCACCTACATATCAGAAATCCCTTTGATTTCTCTTGCAGCTCTGTCAGTCAATTTGTTTTGAAAACATCAAAACTTGTATATAAGTTTAGGAATGTTTACAGCAATGAAAAAGGCAAGAGTGCTATTTATTTGTTTTTCCTGAGAAGAAACACAAAATAGGCACCAGATAAATATGAGATGAAAGCAAAATTATAATTAATGTTATATGCTCCTAAAAATTTTGTTGATGGGCTGCAGAAAAGAATAAAGGAAGATGTCTTCTAATGATTCAGTGGGACATTCTCACAACCAAAGAAAAGGCGACAGATATTAGACTCAATTATCTCAGAAGCTTTACAAAGTATTTTATGTCAATCAACTGAAAAATTTTAATGCTTGTTTGCTGTCTCAGCCCTACAGAAATTAAAAGTTCACTCTCAAAGATTGCTCTTACATAGCTCACAGATACAAGTTCCGCCTCCAGTGTCAAGCGACTTCTCTCCTTTCAGTTTTCATGGTTAATAGGCCTCTCCCTGTCTAAGTTCCCATTTGTATTTTATTCAACTTTCCTGTATTTTAAGTCTCATTAATATTAGAGGCAAACTTATTCCTTGCCCAGAAAAGAAAAAAAGTAGTTTCCTCCTTTCATTTTTCCCAAAACAGTATTACTATATTTCATATGCAACTCTTATTTAAATAATTATGTTTTTATAAACAAAAGAAACTTTTTTGTAGGATATTCCCTTTTGGGGAAATACATTTGTCACCTCAGACACAGTTTCATACTCTTGTTTATTACTCAACTCAGAGCAAGTCTCAGCAGGAAAAGTCATTAGTCAAGAAGGTCAGAAATTTGTTATGATTTTCAAAATCCTTCATTTCTTCAAGCCTGTTGTATTTCCAAACCCAAACTCCAAACCAAAAGCAAACTCTAACAATTAAATCTCATTCATGTGTAGATTCCCTGGTGGGTTGCATCAGCTAGGTTCACCCACGCTTCCCTTTGAAAGTAGGTAGTGTTCCAGATGTTATGGAAGTGTTAGGTTTTAACCTTGTTTTTCATGATTTTTCTTAATCAGAGTCCTGTAACATATTTAAAGTAAGTGGCATCTGCTTAAAATAGTTTGGTTGTCTCTGATCCTGTTACTTCACATCAATCTATAGCCATTTCTAGTGCACATAGGTGTTCATATATATAAACAAGAAAGTTGTGTACTATTTCATTAGATGAAACATAAGTAAATCTTCAATCATAACAAAGCCAGACCTGTGAGGATTTATTTCCTCATCACTTTCACTAGCCCTTCAAAAACAGCAGCCAAGGAATTAGAAGTAATATGCACACACTTATTTTTTACATACATAAGTAAATAAAAAATTGCATACCTCCTGTTCAGACACACATCTGCATGAATCCTGGGGTGATGTAGATTCCATCTGCCAGCAGGAATTATTTTCTCTAAAGGGAATAAATATAGTAAAAGTAAAACTATCAAATGAAAGGAATATATCACTTAACAGAAGAAATCCAGAGAGTAACAAGCAGATCTGGCATGCTGAACACCTTAGCATTTGATCACAGTGGCAGCTCTGTCTAAAGTGATACAAATTTTACTCATTTTTATCAAAGTTGATTTATTAAAAATATTTATATAGGCATCAAACGAGCTTCATATCTCATATTTGCAGCAATTATTAAAGCATGGTCACCACTGCATTCCTGAATTTGGCAATCTAGAATGCTTCCTAACAAATATTTTCCTTATTGTCTATTCATCCTTCCTATGGACACCAGACCTAAACAAAATCATCCTGAAATTAATCAGAAAACTGCCACTGACTTTTAAGCTGTATGGATCAGACCTTTAACAGTAATGCCTACTTATGTTCTTTACCTGGATGCCAGCTCCTTTATCAGAACAGATTTGTCACTAACCCCATGCTGCCTAAAAAAGCCTAAGATAATCCATTACAGAGAAAGAAAAAAGTTAAATGCTCAGTATTTAAGGTTAAGGAAATAAGTTACATTATTCACAATTACCCTTGTTGTGAATGTGTGCATGTGTGGTCCCAATCAGAGAAATATCCCAGTAGAACCTGAGAAAGGTTTCGTAGGTTCTCATCTTCAATGCTGTTCAAAGTGGGCCATAAGGGTAAGGAGTGAAGGGGAAAGAAAAATTAAAAAAAAGAAAAGAAAGAAAGACATGTTAATATGTCTCTATTAACCTTCAGGCTCGAGGTCCTATGTATTTTCCAAGAAATTAAAGGACTGTAAAATCCATGCATAGGAAACATACCAAAATCTCATTTCAAAAAACTCTATGTGAACATGTAAAGAAAATTCATTACAATTATGGCTAAACAAATCTCAACATCTACCCATGGGCATCATTCTATTTATAATCATGCACTCCAGTTAGCACAGCTGAACTGTTTTTATGTTTATAAAATAAATTTATATTATATTTATAAATTCAAACAGCATCTTGCTATGTTTATCTTATGTTTATATTTTCACAGTAGAGAGAGTGACCTATACGTGTGATATGCACTCTATAGAGATTAATTCTACAGGTACTGTACATTAAAAATAAATTAATAAATAATCTAGTCGGTTTCAAAGCTGAACATTTAGAAATTAGGTTGAGTAAGAAGGGTAGCAGGCTTTGTTAATCCTGTGTGGCATTTTCAAACCCAAGAATTGTTTTGAGAAAATAGCTTCAGACCTAAGCAATTTTTTTTAAATGAAGCATGCAAAGGCTTGTTCAAATACACTTGTGCATTTACATATAAATGGTCATGGCTGCTATTGATTTGATTCACATATGCATGGCTATTATTGATTTGATTAAAAATTCTTTGCTTTTCCCTTCAGAAAATCCTTCACACAAAGCTTTTCTAATTTTATCTTTCCCTCATAATAATCTATAAAAGTTTACTAAACATCTGAGAAAAACCCCACATAACTATTCTCAAAAGTAACCTGTCGTTCTTTCTAGAATAAAAATAGTCTTTCAAATATGAGGACTCAAGGGTAAAGGTCCCAGAACGCTGGATATTGATGATGACGGATGAGCCCTTTACCTGAAGAAGGATCCTGCATTGTCATAAAGTCTTGGTGTCAGCTTGAGAGAAGGATAATCCATAGCCAGCGGCTTCACACTAAACAAGGCCATTGCCAGTGCAACGAAGAGGACGGGCAGCAGCACATTTGACAGGCTTCCTCTCCAGTCTCGCCTTGTGTGGTGAAACCTCTTCAGCAGAAGGGCAACACCCTGTGTGAGAACAAGGCGGGCTCCACGCACACTCGAGGCTCCCGCAAGTGAAATATCTAAGGGAGACAAAGAAAACAACCTCTTGACAAACAAGGAAAATCAAATTGGAAGTTCATGTGCTACATTGTCAAATATAGAACATATACAGCCTTTTAGCTCTAATAAAACCAAACGACATAAGCCTAGCATGTTCTCTTGAATTGAATAGTATGGCCCCATACCACAACACTTCCAAATATAACCAATTAACTAATTAACTCTTCCTATAAGGAAAAACAGATATTCAGTTAACACATTGATATAGCTTCCTGTGCACAGCTAAGGGCTTACTGATACCTATTTTCCCTAGGTATTCCCTATGGTCCTGCACTGATACAACAATTCATTGTGCATTGCCACCTTTGTTCATGGAAAAATTACTCTGAAAAATATGGCCTGTATTAGCACTAAGGTCTTGATTCACCTTGACTAAAATCAGTAGCAGCTTCTCCACAGAAATTTCAATGGATCATCTTCAGACCACATAACAGAGCATCACAGTGTCTAGGCACATGGATTCTCAAAAAAGCATTCCCTTCATTTCCCTGCTCATATGGGACTGATAAAATTTTCTTGTTTGTTAAGTCAATTCAGTTTTCAGAGCTCATGGGCTGTTCTTCAGATTCGCAAGGGAGTATGTCCATAGCTTATTAACATCACGCCAATCAATCAGTTTCTTGATAGACTCTCCCTTAACTTTATTTTATCATTTTCTGTTAGACACTTATGAATCACACCAATCACTTTGCCTCCATTTTAGCCCCTATTGCCTTCTAGGTATGTGCAGGTTCTTATCAAATTCTCTTACCTGTGGCCTTGCCCAGCTGAATGTCCTTCAACCTCTTTCCTTCCTCACAGCATAGCAGTATCTGGCAGATTTACTACCACAGGTATTTGCACTGTGGCAAGACTTAATAGCCTGTTTATTACAGTGCTCAAAGTCGTGTTATATTTTATGAACCCTTGTGATTTGCCTCTTTTTACATTCCCTTCTGAATATTGAGATCGCTCTAACCAGCATTTCTATGTTCCATGTTTAAAGAACTATGTATACGGATGTTCTCAAGTAACCTCAAATTAATTGTCCTTCTCTTAGAACAGCTTTTTCCTGAGTTACAAGAATTTTAATCCCAGACCTTTTGCCTTGTTCTTAACAGAGTTTTAGCCAAGATATGAGGCAAACAGGGAGAAAAATTAATCAGAAAATAAGGCAAAATTCTTACCATGGTCATTGAGCAAAACAGCTCAAATTCTGCACTCATTACTCCAGGTAAATACAGGCTAATCACCCTCAGTCCCTGGGAAGGTGACACATCAAATTCTCCAGAAAATAACACCCAGGATATGAAAACCAAGAAATAACTAGGAAAAAACATGATATATTTGGACTGTGTCACCTGAGAGCTCAGCATGAATACAGGACTGGTTTGGTGAACGAAGGATGAGCAGTGTGTGCTGTTTATTTTGATTTAACAAAGCCTGTGATGTGGCCTCCCACAGTCGAATGGGGTATGGAGGACCACAGGGACCACTGGCTGGAGTGACAGGCACCAATCACCCTGCAGGCTGGGAGCAGGGATACCAGATCCAGCTGAGGAGCAGCTGGTTAGTAAGGGTGTCCCTCGGGGACAACGATGAGAAAAACACTGGCTAACAGTACTTTTTAACACAGATGTGTGTGCATACCAGCACCTGCAGGGGATCCACCTTGTTTGGAGTTATCTTAGTGTCAGGCACTGGGGACAAGGAGAACCTCCTGGCAGAAGGAGCAGCTCCCTGGCAGCACCTAAGGACCCTAGTGGCATCAGGGAGCAAAATCTCTGCTCAGGGAAAGGACAAGCTGCAACAGGCACCAGCTGGTATCTGGGAAATTCTGATATCATATATCAGGAAAATAAATTTCACTGTGAAGAAGACAACTAAAACTCAAGACCAGACTGGGCATGGCACTAAGTATCCTGCTCTTGACCTGCTTGACCTGCATTTTCAATATTAATATTCTCTGATTTTAACAGACTATAATTAACTGTAATTAATTTGGGGGTTATTTTGGGAGGAGGGCAAGGGAGGAAATTCCAGTATTTACTCCTTTAAGTCTGCAACCAAATGTTATTTCTTTTTTCCCTAGAAAATCCCACAGAACAGAAATTCTTTCTTTAAGCAGTTCTAATCACAGCCATAGCTTGCTAATTTGACAGCTAAAACAAATGGGATTTAAGCTTTTAATCTCTGTGGAGAGAAAAAGTAGTTTCAGAATTTATGTTCTGGTTCAGCATTCAAGTTCCCTGATCAAGAAGGGTTACATTTTAGGCTTGGAATTTTTTATTCGGTAATTTGGAGCAGGAGGAGGAGACACTCTTGTTGAGATTTTTTTTAAAAGAAAACTTCTTATGAATGTATTAAGTTCTTCATATTGTCATGGTAAGACTCTCAATAGTTGTTGCAATATAGAAATTGAGACACTCAGAGGCAGAAAAAATTTCAAGGTAAGAGTATTTTTAGAAAAAACACATCCAGTAAATGCTTCCAGCTCAGAATCCCTTAAAATTGTGAAGTATACCATCTCTCAATTATCAAAGTAGCAAAATTCCAGAAAAGAAGAACAGAATTAGATATTTTCTGTAGTCCCAGACCTGTTTATAGATCATACACATGAAATGTGAATGAAAGAGGCTTCAAAATATTTGACCCTTTGAATCTCTGAAAGGCAAATATGACATCTACTTTCTGGGGACAGAGAGGGAAATCAGAGCTGCCATTCATTCCTTTTCCTTGACAAGCAGAACAGAGAGAAATTATAACAAATTAATTCAGATTGCCAAAGGAACGGAAACTGTCACCATGAATATAAATAATTGTCCATTTTGTCCAATATCCTGACTCTTACTCAATATTCATAATGCCAATAAGCCAACACATATCCCAAGAAGATGCAATAAACCACTATAGTGGAAGTATATGCTTGACTGTTTGACTGAGGCACTTCTTTTTTAAAAATTATTTATCTTTTTTAAAACCTCATATGTTTATTATTTAAAATTCTAATTTAAAAGGGTGCCAAATATCTTTCTGAATTATCCTAAATTTCCATCTTTGTGACCTTGAATTCTGTCATTTCTTTGTGTTTCAGGCACAAACCAAAATTCTTGTTTATCTGTTTTGAATTTATTCTATTTGATGGTACTGGATGGGGTCTTAAATCTTGCTTTAGAAGACAGGTTATAGAAGTTTTCAATCCATCTTCTGCATAAATAATCTCAACCTTTCACTCTCCTCTTATAAAAATCTTTACAGTCCTAATCAACCTCGCCACTTGTCTCAAGTCCTCTTATATTAACACTGTATCAGTCTCAAGATATATTGTGCTCAATGCAGCTGTCTATCAGATGTGGAAACACTACTGATTTATACAACAGTATTATGCATTCTTGTACTGATCCATTTGTTTTCTTTATGCATCATACCACTTCATCTGACTGCAGCCACACTGGGAAAAGTAGCCTGCACTGGGCTTTCCATAATTGATTCAATATGGCTTTCAAGATTCCCAAGGTATTAAATCACTCTTTCAACTAGAACCCACAGAATTAATTTTTGCTTCATAAAGCTTGTAAGTAATTGACCGCCTACGTCCGGTATATATGTCAGGATGCATAAAAACAGCATACATTCAAGGGAAAACAGCTTCTGATTATCACTGATAATCATAAAGGCTAGAAGACAAGACCAGCTGACCTCTCTGTTATGAAGTCAATTTTTATGCAGAAAGCTTATGAAAATATCCTCATTAATAATTTAGGTCATAGAATTAAAAACCTGACCCAACTGTTAGAAGCTGTCTTGCTTGACTTACGATTGCAATTACCCACCAGAAGTGCAATTATGTTCACAATTAACTTGTACTTCCCAATTCATCCAGATTCTCCTTTGTATTATGGACAAGATTTTTGCTGGTTTCTAATACATATAGGTTAATATTAGGTACAGGGAAACAGAACAAGTCCTAAAATCCAGAAATGAAGATTATCAAAATCCTTGCCTATAGGCTAGTCTAGAATTAGGAGCAGAAACAATCATTGTAAAAGTCTCTAGCTTGGTATCAGATTTTTTTTTGTCCTGTGTTTTGCACTTCTAGAAAGCAATGTAATTCTAATCTTTTTTCATGGTGCATAAAGAAATATGGGCTATGCAATGGATATGTTAAGAGCCAGGAGCATAAATTTTCAATTCTACTTCTGTCACTTTGGCTTTTAGACAAGTCATTTAGAGGAGGTCCAGATTTTGGGAAGATAATCCTGGAACTGCAATACCCTGGCAAAACAGTTGAGCTAGCTCATACAAAACTGGTTGCATTCGGAGGAAGTACATATTTATTGGCTTATCAGAAGTTTTGTGCCAACAAGTAGTTCTAAGCCAAGCAAGTGAACTGACATCATTCTGCATTTCAGGAAATGCCATACTGGCCCAGAGGCACTGCTAGCCCACCAATCTGTGCACAGTATTCCATTGGAAGATATAAAAATGTCCTTCCTCTTCTTGCACATTTTTCTACTCATTATGAAAATTAGTATAATATTGATCTTGTTTCCAGGAGGATTTTGAAGACTGATTTTCATGTGGGGAATTTGAATAAAAAGCACTTTGATGGTGTAAAATATAAAGGGAATGCATCTGGTCTGTGTTTCATACTATGACTAATTCTTGCTTATATATAATAGGGTAATGAGCTCTCTCTATCCAGAGCTGGTCAGAAAAATATTTATTTTGGGGGGAATTTCACAAGAGAAGTTCCCTTGTGGCATTTTTAGATATAAATCCCCCTATTCCTCCCCTCAGAGTATTTTTAATTTTAGGCATTGTTAACATTTCTTCCAAAAAGTTGATTCAAATTGCTTCCATCTTAAGAATTTCCTGTCTTACAGTTTCTCCCTACTCCACGCATATTGATTAATCCAATTAAGTAACATTTTTTGAAGGGAAAACCTGTGGGGTTTTAATTAAAAATTTAGCTTTACATTCTGAGTCCCAGATCCCAAAATAGGATTCTGCATGGGCCTGAAGACCTTTGAGAAAGAGTAATAGAAATCTAGGTAACTGTAGAGTTCATCAGTTTAGAATTCATCAGAATTAACATGTTTTAAAGACAAAGTACTGGTGTCTGTCACTCCCCAACCTTGCAAAGAATCCCCTTCACAACTCAGATCTACCAAGCCCTTTTCCTCAAGCCAGACAGTTGACTGATTAGACGATTTCCTTCCTTCATCTAAGATATTATTCTTGTTCAAGATCTGACACACTCAATATTTTATCACGCTGAAGACTACTGAAAGGATAGCATGAACAATGCATTTGATTCCTATTGAAAAGTCGAAAAATATCCAGCACAACCAGAAAAGTGTGCTGCATACTCTCACTGAAGAAACTCCAACAACCAAATCTCACAATCTGAAAATCTGTCCCTAGAAAAACTACCAACAAACTCGTAAAGGAGTCTCTTTAGGCTCTTTTTTCTTTTTCTTTCTATTTCCTAGACTAAGGGGTATGAACAAAAGTTCATTTGTACGCAAAAAGCTTAGGAGGAGAATGGGGCAAACCCCTTTCAAACTTCTCACTGTATTTAGAAGAAATACATTCCAAAGTCAGGGCTAAACAGAGTAGGAATTATTTGCTCACAGCAATGTGTAAGGGGCTGAGGAACTGGTGGGATACCATTGCACTTAAATTTTAGAGGGAGAAACACTTTAGAGTGCCCTCACACTCGATAGGTTGGAGAGTGTGGGAAGCACCACAGAAAATTTAGAGATAGTGACTGAGAACAAACATACCACAGAAGATTTAGAGATGCTGACTGAAAACAGACACAGCACAGAAAATTTAAAAGTGCTGAAAGAAAACAAAGACAGCACAGTGCTTGAAAAAATAGAGATAGATACATGTTTCGATTTACGACCTTGGAGGAGGCTGCCTAAACTAAAACAATAAGTTTTTACAATTGAAACAAAAATGCAGTTTTGTAGTTTTAAGTGAATATGATTTATAAAAGTAGAGATATATTTCTAGTAAGTAGAAACACATTTTATGTAAACAAAAATTAAGATAAGTAATAGAAGGAGTGATTTAAAGTTTAAAAGTAAGTCTTATAATTAAGTCTGTTAGAAGGTTAAGATAATAAGTCTGTGCCATAGACCATAACGACAGTGTTATCATTGGTCAGAAAAGTAAGCAATGCAGTAAACCATNTGTTCTTAGCATCTTTCCTGTTTACCCTTCAATAAATATGAGACTGATGCTACAATAAACCTGCATCCGTGACATCTCTCAATCCCAGCTATTCTGATAGGAGAGGAGATATATCTGACTTTCACTGGTTAAATTAAAGACTGACATGTAAAGTGGGATTGTGCAGAAGAAAAAGTGTAAAACATCCAGCTGTTAGAGAGCAAAAAGCCTTCATCCATAAAATAATTTTCTTTACTCTTTCTTGCTGTACTATTATCAAAACAGTGAGAGAGGTTCATCCAAGCAAGAGCGTTTGATCCTGGACATCACTCTTTGCATCTACAATTTTCATTCAGGTTTATCGTGGGGGGTAAACACATTGCACAGATATCACAGGGCACATAATTGAATGGCAATGGAAAATACATGTGCCGAGAAGGACAACGAATCTAATGAAGGGCCTGGAGCACAAGTCTTAGATGAAGTGGCTGATGGAGCTGGGGTTGTTTAGCCTGCAGAGAAGGAGGTTCAGGGTGACCTTATCACTCTACAACCACCTGAAAGGAGGCTGTAGCCAGGTGGGGGTCGGTCTCTTCTCCCAGACAACCAGTGACAGGACGAGATGACACAGTCTTAAGCTGCAATAAGGGAGTTTTGGGTTGGACATTTGGATTAATTTCTTCACAGAAAGTGAGATGCAACATTGGACTGGACTGCCCAGGGAGATAGAGGAGTCACTGTCCCTGGAGGTATTTAAGGGAAGACTGGATGTGGCACTCTGTGCCATAATCTGGTTGACACGGTCTAGTTAACATGGGGATGTTAAGTCATAGGTTGGATTCCATGATCTCAGAGGTCTTTTCCTACCTAGATGATTCCGAAATGATTCCATGATTCGGATTCCGTAAATTTGTTAACAAAAAAAATGAGCTCCAGACTTTTTTATTATTTTGTTGGGAGAGGAGGAACTGTTAAAGTGAGGAATTTTCAGTTCATAGCTTCACATGAAATATGACTGATACAAACACTTCAAGCACCACTCTAAAATACTCTGCTCTTCTTGGACCTTAACCCTACCTTCCATGGGATAGTTTTGGGATAGGTAACTAGCAGATCTGTAAATAATTAAAATCAGGGCTAATTTTTGAGTACTGAATAACCCAACTGAAGAGAATACATTGTAATCGTTCTCAAAATAACCTGAATATAATACATTACCTAGATTCTCAAAAGCTCATTAAATGCAGCAAATGACTATTCCTGTTCCCCAAACTCTCTAACTTTTGTAGAGTTTACTAGGTGAACTTGATAAGGGTTCATATCTGGATCTACTTTTTTTGACAGCCAACCAGCATCACATTATGCTGGTGCAAAGATCTACAAAATAGAACAGATTTTAAGTGTAAAAAAGAATCCAACTCAAAGTGTTTCTTTTCTCTCCAGGCAGAATATAGCCTCATTCACATTATGAATATCATCCTTTAATTTCAAGAACTTCCATTTTCTAAAAGGTAGAACATACTAGAGGTATGAACAATAGACAAAGAGATGAGCACCACTGAATGCAAGCAAAATATTTCTTAACAATTATACAAAGTAGACAAAAACTAAAAATTAGATTCTATTTTTCCCTTCCTTTACATTTTCACAATCACAACTACTTATAGTCAACATTATAATTCTATTGTATGAAATATGAATTTAGGTATCTGAAATGCCCATTCAAGACAGAAAGAAGGAAAGCCAGCCTCTTTAATTAACATTTAACTAATACTGACGTGCCTACAGAATGTCCTGACTGTTTTAACCCTCTATTTAATGCAAGAATACTCAGTCTCCTAACACTGCAAAAACCCAGTAAGCTTTGTCATCACTCTCATCAAAATAATATAAAATCTTCTAAAAATAAAAATGTCACACCATGCAACAGCCCTCCATATGTGGTAAAAGCTTTAAAACAGATGTGCATCACAACCTCTCTCTATTTTAAGTGTCAATTTGGGGAAGTAAGAAAGTCCAAATGGCATTTGGCAAGTAAATAAAATAGCTAGAAAGACAGTGAACTGAGACCTCTGCTTTTAATTTATGGACCTGCTTTATACTCTTGCCTTCCCAAACCTATTTGTCTGTTTTATCTACTCATTGCATTCAGTCTTAAAACTAGACTGCAAGCTGTCAAAGGTGGTCAGGACCTGGGTTTTTTATTCTTACTATTAGTCTGTAGGGTGTTTGGAACAACAGGGCACAACTTTAGATTGGGTTTCCAAGGCGCCGTGGCGCATATATTAAACAATGATAGCTACTACAGCGCTCAGAAAAAACAACACCCTCGTTGCTGCTCAAGTGTGAGCTGATGTCAAAACACCCCCTGTTGTTTTTACTAGTATGGAAATGGGCAGGAATGTAGCCATAGCAGAAACTTAACTGACTGTATATTTATTTTGGAATGTAACACTTCCAGGTTATAGCACTGTCATTACTTTCAATGAAGGGAATTAATTTTCCAGTGCAAAATACTCTGTTTCCTTGCCTTCTCCAGCCATAAGAACACAAACAGTAAATGAGCATAAAGAAATGGGGAACAATGGTGCTGCCTTCCTATCCATCACCCCACAGACTCCATGGAGAGCCAAGTGCAGTTACTACACTGACAGCCAAGCCAATCTGGTGAATGGCCTCCCAAACTAGTCTGGGCCTGGTCAAAGGGAAGGACATACTGCTGAATGCACTGCTCCCATAACTCATAAATAGCGGGTTTCAATTGTTTCAACATTTGTGATGCCTAAAACAATCTCTGTTGTTACATTTCTGTATTTTTTTCTGCTTTGCCTTGATTTATATCTCTTCCCTTCATTCTAGTTGGGATTTTTGCCAGCTGAAACCACATTGAAAAATAAGTTTGAATTAAATACCAAGTAGTTTTTTTAGATCTGTGGGGTGAACTCTACTGTGGCCAGGGCAACTTCATCATTATGAGATGGGCATATTCTTTGGAAACAAAACAAAAAAAAAAGACAAGTATTCAGTCAGAGACACAGACTATCATGTCTTAGAAAACAACTGCAGATTTGAAAACCCTAAGTCTCTGATTCTGAGTTTTGGCATGGTTAACTTGCAACATTAAGGACTAATGCTAATTTCAATTTCTAGGAGATAATTTTCCAAACAGATATCCTTTTATTGCAGTAATCTCCCTTTATTGCAGTATCTCCCTTGCAGTGATGCACCTGCAATGAATTGCCACATAGAGGAGGAGGCAAGTAAAGCAAGAGCTGAAAAACAAGCACAGAATGGTGGCTACAAAATGGAAGCCTATTTGCACCTTCTGTCTGTTGCCTTTGAAGGTACAAAAGTAGAGGAGAAGTACAGTCTGTCACAATTGCAAAAAAAAAAAAAAAAAAATTAATTTCATGTGTATCTATATATCTATGTCAGACTTGGCCAAGAGAGAATACATTTGTGCACTCACGGGCAAACAACCATCAGATACATTTCATGCACTCAAATATATCCTCCTATTACAATACAATAAGCAGTACACTTGTTGAGGTTGTTTCCTTTTCTTTCTAGAATACTCAGAAAATTGTTAGAATTCAACCCACCGAATTCAACCCACAGACTCAAGTCACAACACTTCAAGATTGAACACAAAGCAGACAACAGGGCTTCAACCCACAGTGCTTTTGCTGTGTTTGGTGAAAAACTGGTGAAAGGGCAGGACAGCAACAAAACCTGAACGTTTGCTCTACCACTGCCCATAACATAATACGTGAGACTTAATGCTAAATGTCTTAGCATTTCCAACTAGACAGATTAAATATAGCGAAGGAAGAAAGAACTATATATTCAAACCAGGTGTTCTCAAACACTTGCCACTGGTAACTTGCTTCCCAGAAAGGGAATTTTTAAATAGCAAATTTCCATTGTTGTACTGCGGATGACTTCTGTCATGCAGCTGCTCAGCTTGCAGTGAGTGGCCTTTGAAAACACTGTACAGCACTCTGGAACAAGCCTCTTGGAATTGCTCAGAAAAAACTCAGACACCAAATGGAGAAAACAAATTCAGCAGGGCCCAGATTTCATCCTGACAGACAAGGACGTTCTGACCCACTTTAACTTTTAGAATTTGTGCAAGTATTACCTTAATACAAACAAAGTACTTGGTATAAAATATTGCAGCTCCCATAAAGAATATTTTTAGACTGTATCTCTACTGAAGTTATTCTATTAATACTAAAATCATATCAAAGTTTGTGCAGGGAAACAATTCCAGACAGAAAGTTCTGCAGGAGGCATGTTTTATTCAGACCTGAAGCTATAGCAAACAATTGAAAAATGTGTTTGATGAATAATCTCTTTCCTCAGGCATTCTGGTGTCTCATAAATAGTGGTATTAAACAGCTTCAAGGATCTTGATCAATAGAACCAAATGCTACTTTTTTTTTCTAACCTCTCAAATGAATATGGTAACATAAACTGCAAAATTGATCAAGAGACAGATAGAAAGAGAAAAAAATTACATGGCTAAAAATTCCCACCTAAAAAAAGTCCAACACTAGGTCTACCATCATGAAGTCCCTCAGATTTCAAATGAGGAATTGGCTAGCAACAGTGTAGTATACAAGTTGTATCAAGATATCACCTTGTGACCTATACTAGGTTACTGTATGAACAGTTGGCAAAAAATAATGCAGTCCTAAGTGCTGTCCTTCATACTGAAGCTACTTGGCATGTTGTCCCTGTAACTCCTAAACCAGTTTTTTGTTAATTTTTGAGGAAAAAAAAAAAACAAACAAAACATGTACTACTGCAGAATGTTGCTAGTATTGAGAAAATAGATGTGTGAATATTGCTAAAGATTTGTTGGCTTTTGTTGCACAAAAGGAATGTTTTAGTGACAGAGCAGAGACAACAATTTCACCAAAGGAGATACTTTTGAGAAGGCACTGGACAGGTAAAAATCTAGTTTCGTGTGGAAGCATCAGCCTCAAAGAGAGCCTTACTAGGGCAACTAAGATGTGTAGCACACCTTCTACATACATATGGTATTTACTCAATAGATGAGGCAAGATGTTAGGAAGATTCCATGAAGCCTCTTCCCTAAGCAATGTTCTGTTAAGTAAGAATGAAAAGTAAGCATCTTACTCTTGATAAGCATTTCTTTAAAATATTGGTAATTTACATTACTCACATAATTGAAGTTAAAGTATCTGTATTTGCTGGTGCAATAGCATTAATAAAGTAAAACTGTTTTAAAATACAATATGCATGTGTGTACATACACACACACACTTTCTTCATCTGTAAAAATACATATACACAAACACGAAAATATCTATAAAATATATGCTCCACTTGTGAGCTGAAGCAAGGCAAGAAACCATCAGAATTTACTTTTGATATAAAATCTAAAGCCCAACAATTAGCAAGAAATATTTTCTGACACCATGTATGACTTTGTGTTAATTATCTAAAAGTGAAAATTTTCTCCAATACATAGGCCCCATATTATGAGTGAGAGAAATAGTAATTTATCTATAACATGAGATGTAAATGCTATCTTTGGAAAAATCCAATTGCTGAACAGCAAAAAGAGCATAATCTAAAAGAATTTAACTGTTTAAACTAGGAAGAAATTATTACTTCATATGTAGGAAAAGTCGCATTAATGTTACACCAGGCAACCCATTGCTGTTACACAGGGCAATCCATTGCTGCTTAAATTTCAGTTGCTTTTTGGAGAACAGATTATCACATAAATCATATACTGAATACAGATTTTTGATGATGTTGCAAATGTGAAGAAAGTGGAATACCTGCAAAAAGTGCATGCAGGTCATTCTCAAAAGCAGCAAATGAACATTGGACTGCTGGCTGCCAGACCTCAATTATCCTCTGAGGAAGAGTTCTATTTCCCTTATATGGTTTTCTTTCTTTCCTATTTTTAAAAATTACTTAGAAATCATTACAACATGAAATGGAAGACAAGCAGTCCTCCAGAATGGAGAAGAAGACCTTTGAATATTTCTTTAAAAGGATTTTTAAAATGCCATGAAAGATCATATAGGCTGTCAATACTTTTATCCAGTCAATAGCTTTTGTAATAGCCTCAGCAAAATATAGGAACTAAAGAAAACAAGCGGACATCCTGGAGTGCTAAGTAATGGTTGGAGGGAGACACACAGACACAGAAGGGAGCACTAGCAAGTATGAGGGACAACAGTTGCTGTATGAAGAAACACACTTCAAGAAGAAATCAAAGAAGGGCTTATAGGCAAGACGTAAGAGCTACACAACTGAGATTACTTGATCACTTTTTTTTCAAGATGTTAAGGGGGCTCATATTCTACCAATTACCTTTGGATAAATTGAGCTTTCCTAATGCACCTGCAACTATCTGTATTCTTTATCCCTCAGCTCAAAGAAATATCTAAACATAGTGGATGAGCTTCCAAACAGTTTCACTTCCAAAAGCAAGCACTGTTAAAAACTAACACAAAAACAATTCAGATTATGACAAAGACAAGGAAACAGGTTGTCAGAAAAAATCAGGTTCACAATATTCTCATATTCTCATACATGCATATCAGGCAGTAAGAGCTGTGAGATGTTCACATCAAATACAATTTTCTGTTTAGAAGGCCCTTGAGATATATGGAAATTCAATATATAGTCATTGCCATCAGAAGTTGTGTGCATACCAGTTCTGGTGACCCACAACTTAAATAAAGTCTCCCTGAGGATTCTGTTCCTTCTATCTTAGGCAAGATAGAAGAGGCATCATCTCTTCCATCATAAGATGGGGCTAGGCAACAACTTCCCTCAATTGTTCTCAGATTGTAGTCTGAAGACTACTGACTATTTCCAGTTTCTATCTTATTGAAGTCTGAACCTATATCTATAACACAAGTTACTCGTTCAAGCAAACCTTCCACTCAAAATGAGATTCCTATGTTTTAAGAACAAGAAAAATACCAAATTACAGGAAAGTGACTTCATAAAGGGCCTTTTATGAAACCAGCTCAATTCCATCAAGAGAACACTTTCATGAGCAAGTCATTTGATTTTCAAAATACAAATTTCAGAAGAGATTGTTGTTTTGTTCTCTGGTTCTGTACAACTTGCAGGATCTACAGTCTTTTTTTCAATTTAGCCCCCTTTTGGTAGGTGCTTTACTGACCATTTTCTTCTCTAGAACTGAAGATAACAAAAGGTCTCTGTGAGAAGGGCAGACAGGGTCAACTTCTTTCATGTCTCAGAAGCAAGGGGATGAATGTGATGACAAGGAGGCTGAGAGTATGGATGAGCTTCTTGGCATTGTAAGAGTAGCGTCTTTTACTGGAAAGCAGCTGTATTTCCATTGTTTTTCTAGCAGCTCTCTAATGTCTGAGCCTACCTAAGAGAGAGTCCAGGATGTCCATACTGTGGATGAAAAGTAGAAAAGAACCAGGCAGCAATCACAAAGAAAACAACTTGTAGGGTAAAGTTGGATGAGAAGAAAGTAGTGGGTAAAAAAAGTTAAACACTTGAGAAAGGAGGAAGAAACTGTTTGCTTTCAGAAGGATAGAAGTATTTACAGTTACACACTTACTGAGAAATTAATTTCATATATAAACCTTAATCAACTCAAATTATCTAATTTTTGAAATCAGCTGTCTTTTTGTGACAATTGATAGGTAACATTATGAAGATGTTCCATACTTATTCTATGCTTCAGAGAATCTTTTAAGGGCAAAGAAAACAAGATTCAGGTTTAAGGGATAAAAAGCTAAATATTTGAAGAGCAAAATTAAGTTTTCAACACATGCAAGAATCATGAGATGTCCTGAAAGAAACTAATTAAAACAACAGTAAAAAAAACTGAAGGAAAATACAATGTATCCAAGATTTTTAGACCAGCTATTTTGACACTTCTTTTTCAGGGTTTAATGCAGAGTTTAAGTGGTAGTGTCATCTATACTGCCAGAGACTGAAATTTAGGCTTTATCTTTTCATTGGTAGATAGCAAAAATTTGAAAATTTTAATACCAATGTTCATGTCAGCAGCCACTTCTAAACAGAGACACTGATGCTTTGTGTCCACAATATTCTTCTCATACATCAAGTTACATTTTGTAAGGTAGAGTATTGAAATAATTCCTAGGTCCTTTTATGCATATTTTACAGGGAATTGAAAGAAGTAAGTACCATTTAAAAACTGATGTTAAAATATAACTTCAAGGATATTATAAAAATCTCTGTCAATGCTTTTGTTGTAGTTACTGTGAACTCAATTTGTCATAGTGGATTAAAGGATACTGCTTAAGAATAAAAGAAACCACTTGATCACCTATCAAAAGACATCAAATTCCACTCTGCTGCTCATGGGCAGAAACCAATAACACCCTTTACTACAGCATATTTTCTGCAAAGACCCAAGCCTTGTGTCAAATGCAGCAGGAGAAGCAACACACTTCCCTGGGTAGAATAACTTCAACTGCTAATTAACTTTTAGGAGAAGTGCCTGTCTTTGGATTACATCTATTTATTTACTTTTTTCTTCCTTTATTTAATTTATCTCTTCTGCCCAAATAAAAGGTAGAATTACACCTTAACAGACAATAGTCTCCATACATTAAAAAAAAAATCAGGATTTTTAATCAAACCACTTCTCTACCTTATTTTTGATAAACTACATTAGAGGAGCCCTGATGGTGCCTTTATAAGGACTTCACTGCCAGCCTCCAATATTAATTCTTCTCTGCTTGCTTTCTGAATTCTCAATTTCTCCATAAAGTCATTCAAACTTAAAAATGTGGACACAAAAGTTGTACTAGTATTGTAGCATCAATCTCATCAATTTTGAATGGATAGTCAAAATGACCTCTTAGCATCATTTTGTACATTAAGCTTAAATATAAATCACCTTAGCTGTCTTAAAATGCTTTTCCACCAGGATTAGCAGATAACTCAAGTCAGTGTTTTCCAGGATATTACTCCCTATTACACAGATATGCCTAGCATTTGGCTTCATCAAAATACCCTTTATTTAGAATGGATTCAGCTTTTAAAGTGATCTAACTCAGTCCTTACAAGTGGTCTTACTCATTACCTTTCAGCAGCTGTCTTTTTTTTTTCATCAGCAAGGTTATGTTTACTTCAGCATCACTCATGAAGATAATTAAAAGGCAGAGCTGAAATCCAACTGAAATTCACAAAAGCTCTTAAGTTTGATGTTTCACTAGTAATGACTGCATTTTTTTCAGCTACAATTTCTTAGCTAAATTAGCTTTTAATGTGCTTTATGAGTACCATATATTGTTGAGCAAGCCAATCCTAACAGGAGCAATGTAACATTTGGCCCAATATGGCTCAAAATGGCTAACACCAGCTGCTTCAGAGAAAGGGTTAAGCAATGTTAAAAATCAGTTATGCATCAACCTGCTTCCATACCCACACTTTCAGAGGCTAACTTATCCAAGAAGTTCAAAGGCATTTAAGCTTTAATAGCACTTCTGTTACTATAGCTATTCATATTATATATCCACTAATAACCATTCTTTAGCTTTTTTAAACATGTTACAACACTCTTAGTCTCTGTAACACTGTATGTCAAGAAATTTCAAATGTTATATATTACTGTGTGCAAAAATATAATTAATCCATTTTTAATTTTCTGCAGTTTAGTTCCACTATACCTCAGGCGTTCCAACTGTATTTTACTGTATTTAGTCCCTTGCCAGAAGGGACTAGATCCAAAGTTGGTGTCTCCCAGAAATTTCTAAGACAATAAATGTTACAAAATGAATTAATTTGGCTCTTCAGCAAAACATCTGAGTAACTTAATTCAACAATATTGTTCCCTGAATGAGCCAATGAGACTGCTCACTAGACTATTACCTGCTTTTGCGTATGTTCAGATATTTTTGTCATTTATCCATGGTTAACTACTCCCCCCCTGGACTTGCTATTAGCTCTCCTGATTATTTCTGTACATATACTGCCTGCTGTGGATTATGATAATTTTATTGGCCTCCATAGAGTTGGTTTCTCCATTTTCTCTAGGCTATTTGGCTTCAATGGTCTTGTCAAACAGTCATTGCAAGCTCAGTATAACCATTTTTCTGCACGCTCTGTATACATCTACAAAACAATAACCAGCATTCCAACTGTTTAGAAATTAATTATGCATGACTGTATTATAATATATGCATGTATTATGTCTGCACACACAGTCATCCCTGACTTAAAAACAAAATTTTAACTGCTGTCACAAAAAGGTGAGTTTTAATCTAGGGTGTTTTCATTGTAACAAAACTAAAAATTTTGAGAAAACCTTCCACAAAGGAAACAAACTACTAGCTATTACAGTGTGCTTTGCATCCTTAAAATCACCAATATTAAAAACTGTTACAATTAATTTAATTAATGGACTGCTACTTACCTCTAACATTTGCATTTAAAAATGTTCAAATAATTCTGAGTTTACTTTACATTATTTTTGTTGTTGACCCTAAGTAGCAGCCAAAAACCAAACAGCTACTTGCCCATATTCCCCCTCCTCCAGAAGGATGGGGAAGAGAATGGAAAAACAGAAAGTGAGAAAAATTGTGGGTCAGGACAAAGGCAGTTTAAGCAGTAAAGGAAAAAGAAAGAAAAATAAACCTGAAGCCAACAAACCAACCAACTAAAACCCAAAAAAATCCAACCCAGGTAATGTAAAGGCAATCACTCACCACCTCCCACAAGTAGACATGCTCAGCCACTGGTAGCAACAGCTACCTCCTCAAAAAAAATCGTCCCTTCAGGTTTTATTGCCAAGCATGGCACTGTGTGACATTGAATAACTCTGGCCAATTTAGCTCATCCTTCCAGGTCATGTCCCCTCACACCCTCTTTCTCATCCTCAGCTTGCTTACAGCAGGGAAACAGGAATAGAGAGAGCCTTGGCACTGCAATTGCTGCTCAGTGATAGCCACAACACTGGTGTATTATCAACACTGTTTCAGTCACAAATCCAAAACACAGCACCATAGATGCTACTATGAAGACATTTAAGACAATTCCAATCAGACACAGTATACTAAGACACTGTAAAGCATAACTAGAAAACATCAAAGCTCTGACTTCAGTGAGATACTATTATATTTTGCAGAAATAATTTCTCTTGCCTGTTTTTGGCATTGGTCATCAGCCTAAATCGTGTACTGATTTTCTGCAGTCTCATTTAAGAAGAGACATACACACTTCTCTGCTACACCTCATAGTCTGGGAGACATGAGACTGCATTTTGGTTTCTGCACGACCCTGACACCTCAAGGGCTCAGCAGCAGTAAAGGATAGCCAACATCCCTGCTTGAGCTCAGATCTGTGCTTTGTCAAAGCATCTCTCTAGTCCAAATTCTTTTACAAATCAAATAGTAGCATCCTGTGATTTCCTCAATAATCCCAGCAGCTTGCTCTAGGGGTTTTCGAAAATTCATTTGACTATGACAGCAGAAAGTTTGACTGCCTTTGAATCTGCTTTCAAAGACAAAGTTATACGGGTCAAGCTATTGCCCATGGAGTATTCTGGTTAACTTTGACAATGATGGATACCTTTCATGACCATTTCCCAGATCCTTTATGCCTACACTTCACAACTGTCCTTAATGATGAATGACAGTCATCTGCAATGAATGACGATTTTCCAGTACTCTCGTCCCCAAAGAAATGGCATTATCATCACATTTTCTTGCTATAATTTATCAGGCTGAAAAAATACAGAGTCTCTGATTACTCAATTCTTTATTAATGTAATAACTTGAACAAATACTACTTTATACATTTTGAAATGCAGACAGGAAAGTATATCAGGTTTGTAGGTAGAATATACTGTCTTCATTTACTTTAGGAACTGTAAATCTTACACTTTAATGAAAATGCAATGTGGAGAAGACAGATTGTTTTGATTTGAAACTAGTACAGATGTCCTAGCTGGGTCTTGAAGAAATAAACTGACTGGTATAAAATAAGGGATATTCAAAACTGGGTTTTGAATAGAAGTTTCATTCTCACCACTGACAGAAGTGGCAATTTTATTTGCTTAGTGAGGTTGTTTTAGTTTTATACAGTTATGTCTTCACGGATTCAAGAGAGACTGGAATAGCCCCGCACACAGACCTGGAAAAAGTCATCCATTCAAGCTTGCACTTTGTGAGAAAAGGTCTCACCTCAGGCCACAACTATTGGCAATGATTACTTATTACTGGCAGATCCAATTGAATTTATCTTAACAAATAATGAAAGCTTGGCTGAAAAGTGTTATTTCTGTTACTGTAACATTAAAGGTCCACAGATC
Organism: Daphoenositta chrysoptera; assembly: GCA_013397915.1. Lineage (NCBI taxonomy): Eukaryota > Metazoa > Chordata > Aves > Passeriformes > Daphoenositta > Daphoenositta chrysoptera. Next base: position 124,152 of record VZRO01001073.1, on the reverse strand, counting down.
AGGACTTCCCTGTGCCTGTACTTTATAGAAACAAAATGAAAAGTACTGCACATAGATCAAAATGTTTGACATCTAACCAAAGAAAACTATAATCTATATGTCAATCTTTAAATAGAAAGAAACATGATAAGTATAGAAGCATGAAAATCACAGAAACAATGAGAAAATATTCAGCAGCTTGATGGGCACTGACATTAGAGAGCTTGAGTCTTGGATTTTGGAATGGCATCACATTATGATCATTAGTGATGATTAGTGATTCTTCTTATAAAAAGAATTTTTAAAAGGGAAAAAACTTCCTGAATTTTCAGAAATGTTCACAAGGATCTCCTCCCAGGCTTGCAGGGCAGCAAAAGAGAAAGTATGAAGGGTTTTTCTTTGAAATAAACATGCAAGGGAACCTAAAATAACATGCCGCTTAAGAAGACAAATGATCTCCTATTACAAGGGGAACCAGCTTTTTTTTTCTTTTGAATTGCACATGGATGAACATGAATGTACCTTTCTAATAGCTTATAGATTTTACATCTGTGGTATATCTCAGCAATATTTATCCATTTTCAGTATGAGACAAAGAGGATAATTAGTTTCCAGGGACTGGTACGAAGCAGTAAGTTAATGCCACTGCAGTGAGAGAACGCCCAGGCGTAAGTGTACACTGAAGGGTGGAAAGATGACTGTGAAATGATAGAGGTAAATCACAGAAGACATATCAAAAACTACTACCCAAAGCAGACACACAAAAAAGGAATTACCAGATGGTAGCAAGCAGTATTCTCCATTTGCTTGTGTATTCCTCAACTTCGGGAACTTCGTGCATGCTTACATTTGCATTTTTGATTTTTATAAATTTAGTTGCTTCAGAAGACACATAATTTTTTACTTACAGACTGATTCAGAACCATTTGTATCGTCCAGGTGTGCTGCCCGTGGAACATAGGGCATTTTCTCTGAGTCCTGCAGCAGCTTCAGAAACACCTTTCATGAAAGTAGAAAAAATTAATTTAGAATCCATTTTCTAAAACTATTATATATATATACACATACACACACACATATATATATCCTAAACCATCCACACTGTCAGAAATTACCACTGACTGATGTAACCACCTTGCTGAAATATGACTATAAAATTAGTCAGGTAATCCAGTGAAAATCCTTGGGATAAGAGAAATTAAATAAATCTACGGATGCAAAAACACCTATGCAAAACATTTCTGACCCATGAACACTACTATCTGTGAAGATTTTTCAATAGACTGTCAGCCCTTGATTGACTTTTTATGCTCCTAAGCCATGGTATGTGTTGGAACCCTCTTACTGCAGTTTTTACCACAGAAACAGTGACAGCTTCAACTCTCTTCTGATGCCCCTGCTAGAAATCTATGGGCACAACTAGAACTCTTACCAAAGAGTTCTAGTTGTACTAGTGCAGCTAAATCTAATGTACAAAATCCTATAGAACTAAGAACATACAGATTCTAGGGAATTCACAGTGTCTAGGGACACTCAGGAAAAGTTCCTAGATAGGTGCAAGCACATGGACAATATTGTTATTGGAAGATATTTAAAGGACATGGTAATCATCAGAGACTGCCAAGGTGAACAAAGTCTTCTAAAACTAATACTACAGAGAGGACTGGGTACAATGTATGTTTTGTAGCAAAAAATCAGCATGCATACCCCAAATTGGGTATAGATGAATAGATCCTGTTACCTAAAATCTCCATGAAAAAAAATGAAATTATTGTTTTATAAAAGCCACAATCTAAAGATATGCACTAGATTGAAACTGAAAGGATTGAAATTATTTGAGAATTTCAGAAGGGACTTATAGTTAAAATTATAAAAACCCAGCAGAAATCACCAACTTCATAATCATAAGGTCTATTTAAATGGTACATACACTTTGCCAAACAGATTTGTGTTCAACCTACTATTTCTTGCTTAATCCTGTTTCACAGTTCTGTCCACATAAAGCCCTTTGAATTTCATAGACATGTACTTCATTTATCCATAACTCAGCCTTGCAGAAGCTAGGAACAGCTTTCACAGTGAGCCTTATTCACACACTCCCACTTTTGTAAGCTCAAACTAAAAACAAAATTAACATTTTCTTATCTTAATCTGAACTGCAATTTAAACAGTGATCCAAGAACTTCAGATAAAAAGAAAGAAAAGAAAAATAAACTGAAAATACAGGTACCATGAGCATCTCTAATTAAACAGCAAAAGTACAACCAAAATTTCCTTTGTCTTGATGAAAGTTTTCTTTTGCTCTTTTCTCTCTGTTTGGGTTGAGCTGCAAGACAGATTATACCCACAGTGCAAATTTCAGAAATCATTAAGAAACCATTTATTTCTTCCCACAAAAGAACCTGATATCAGCTATAACAAAAAATTCCTTGTTTCCAAGGAGCTCATACAATAGACAATAAAAACCAGTCAATGTGAAGTACTTTATAGCTCTTGAAAGATATTTCTTGACTTGCTAAGGTCTGACTGTTACAGAAACCATATTTTGCTTAGTCAATATAATTGCCATTTAACAGTGGTTATTGATTGCATTTGTTACCTGCCAACTTTCAGGGAACAATTTTGGCCATTTACAACTGCAAGGAGAGAAATTTCTGGCCTGATATTTCTGTATTAGACCCTGGAGGCAAATCTTGACAGTCTAAAGGCACATTATAATTTGTTTTCTTGGACCTGCTTGCTGATGGCTCTGAACACCAATTCTGTCAAGCAAACCAAACTAAACTGTAACAACTGAATCATGAAACGTCCTGGGTTGGAAGGGACCTTTAAGATCATCTAGTTTCAACCCCTCTGCTGTGGACAAGGACACTTTCCACTAGAACAGTTTCTTCAGAGTTCCATGCAGCCTAGTCTTGAACATTTCCAGGGATGGGACATCCACAACTTCTCTGGACAACCTCATCCAGTGCCTCACCACCCTCACAGAATAGAATTTCTTCCTAATGTCTAATTTAAACCTGCTCCCCCTTGCCCTGTCACTTCATGCTCTTGTAAAAAGTCCCTTTCTATCTGTCTTGTAGGCTCCCTTCGGGTACTAAAATGTCACAATTAAGTGTCCTCAAAGCCATCTTGTCTTCTGGCTGAACAATCCTAATTTTCTCAGCCTTTCCTCACAGGAGAGGTTCTCCATCCCTCTATTCTCCTTGGTGGCCTCCCCTGGATTCACTCCAACAGGTCCATGTCCTTCCTGTGCTGGGGCTCCCAGAGCTGGATGCAGTGTTCCAGGTGGGGTCTCACCAGAGCAGAGCAGAGGGGCAGAATCCCCTCCCTCCCCTGCTGCCCACGCTGCTTTGGATGCAGCCCAGGACACGTTTGGCTTTCTGGGCTGAGTGCCCATGGCTGGGTCATTTCCAGGCGCTCATCCCCCAGCACGCCCAAGTCCTTCTGGGCAGGGCTGCTCTGATCTGTTCATCCCCCAGCCTGGGTTGGTACTGGGGGTTGCACTGACCCAGCTGCAGGCCATTGTACTTGTTCTTGTTAAAGATTCACTCATGAGATTCACATAGGCCCAATTTTTGAACCTGTCTAGGTCCCTCCAGATGGCATCGTGTACTTCAGGTGTGTCAACCACTTGGTGAAACCACAAAGTAACTACACCTCTGTGGCTAGGAAAAAGGCTACACTACAAAATGTTGCCTGCATATGTTTACTTCAGTGTCAAAATAGCTGCAGATACATATTTTCTTCTTTAATCTCATTATGTCACTGTAGAGAGGATGTAGTCATACCCTAAAAACAAAGAAACAAACCCACCCAAATTATTTGCTAATACATCCTGTCTATTGTACCTTCATTGACACTTATTCTGGTACAGCTATAAAGGCAGAAGGCCACCTGCATTGACCTCCATGGGGCAAATCCTCCCCATGGTATCCAGTTTTCAAACATCCTGTTAAGAATGGGAATCATTAGGGACTATATTGTACAGAAGGTATGATAATTTACCTAATGTTGCACCAGATATTGTGGACAGAAGCACTATTAGCCTAACAAAGTTAGGCGTGAGTACCCTCCAAAACACACAGGTGTGGAAAAGTCAGGACTAGGCACCATGACAAAGAGACAGTATGTTCTTGCTATATCTAAAAGAAGGTGTGTTCCAGACCTCAGCAGAGCATCCTTTCCCCCATGCCTTAGCAATTCCTGCTTGCTCAGTTAGTCAGAGCAGTGTTAATAACACAAAGGTTGTGGGTTCAATCCCTGTATGGGCCATTCAGTTAAGACCTGGACTTGATGACCCTTGTGTGTCCCTTCTGCTTAGTTTCTGTTTTGACTAGCAAGTCTATGTCTGACCAAGGAGTTGTCCAGACGGCTGTTGAGAAGGACTGTGCACCTGGTGCTTCTTTCGAACCACCAAGTTCTCAATAGGTATAGGAAGTGCTTTTTGCCCTTGGGGAAACAAGTCTGGCCAAATGACAATACTACAGTGAAAAAGATTAATGTGATTGTGCCATCACCAGAAGTAGTTAGAGCATCCTGCATTTCCCTAGAAGGTGCATATCATTTCAAGGAGATATATGGTTTTCCCTGGAAAGTTTGGAGGCAAACTCTCAGGTCATTTCAAGGAAGAAAATTTAAAAGCAGTACTCAAATACCAAATTTTGACACATTTTATTTTGAAAAGATGTTACAATCCTTTTGTTCTCTCCTCAAAGAAGAGATAGAGATGAATAAGCTTTGAAATCTCCAGAGCTGCCAGAAAGTGAAACAGTATCCTCCAGAGAACTCTTCGTTTATGCTTAATTTAATTAATTACCCTTCTATTCTCCTTTTGGTTCTACTAAGACTTTGGATTACAAGTTTTATAGAATACACAAATACAAATGGTTGGGAAAGATATCTAAAGCCTAAATTTGAGCAAACATAATTTTAGTGAGATTTAAATGTGTCAGAAACTGATTTGGTAGAACTTCAAGATTCCTTTGAAATATCAATGGAAGTCCATTTCCCCTCAGTGAATGTGATTTTTAGAGAGTGTGAGTGTCCCTCAGACTGAAAAAGAATAATGGTGAGTGTATAAGAGAACAAAAAGAAAGGATAAAATAAAATTTATATCACATTTCTTTCTTTAAAGCCAGGGCTCTTTGTTTCCAGATTGAATTTCTTGAATAGATTTAATAGTGCTATTATGTGCTATCCTTTTAGTTTCCAAGGCAAAGAGGCTTTTGATAAGCAAATAGAGAATTGAGGTTGTAACGACAACTGATGATGAGATGTAGAGATGACAGAAATCAACCCAAATTAATGTATTAAGTCTTCAAGATGAAGAATTATACATTAATATCTAATACCACATTTAAAAACATTTTTAAACCTCCCCTTCACAAAACAGCTAAAAGCAAGCTCTCAAATGAGTACTAGATTCAGCACACTGAATCTTCCTCATATCCATGACAACTTCACATTTACTTTATACATGTCAGTTCTGGAAAGTCCTGTGTAATCCCATGGGGATGTAATCCAAAAGTATTCTCAGTATATACATTACCTCCAAATCTATAATGTTTGGCAGTGAACAATATTATTCCTTATAGCACATTTACCACCTTATGTAAGAAAATAAAAACTTTTCAATAAATTTTTGACTTGCCTCATAGAATTGTATCACAGGAATGTAATTTACCACATAACATTGTATAAAATGTTTATTAAACTTGTAAACTATGTAAAATGACATTAGCTTCCTATCATCACCTGAAAAAGTGAAAAAAATTATTTCTGAAGGATCTATAGTACAGTAGTTGGATAGTGGTGGTTTAGGGGATCTTGTTATTTAGAAGCTATATATGGGGTAAAAGTAGTCCAAGGGAAATAATCTCTTGTTGACATGGCTATTTACGCAGAGCCAAATTCAGAATGATGAACATGCATAACAGAGTCTCTTCCTCTGATCCATTTAGTATAAACACATACATACATGTATATTTCTATATGTCTGTATATATGTTCATGTATACATATATCAAAGTCTCTCTCTCTCAGTATAAACAGAAAATATTCTTTAGAAATTTTACCGCACAGTTTGGCTAAGTCCTAAGCTTTAGAACTTGTAAATTGGAAAGTATTCTTAGAATTTTTTTCTGTCCAAAGAGCCACCTGAACTGAACCACCAGACTTGAAAGTTCAAAGCTTGTTCCAAAGCTATGGGTTTAGGACAACACTGCTTCTCATTAAGTCAATGACACATTACATTTTCCTTAAGTTAATGCAGAAACGAACATATAAGGGTTAAACAGTTAATCAGTCTTCACATTAGATTCTTGAAATAACAAATACATCATAATAGAGTGGGTGCTAAAATTAACAGCAGAGCAAAACTATAATGTACATATTTTACCTCATTTGGGAGGTTTTGTTTGTTTGTTTTCTTTTTTTTTCTTTTTAGAAAACATGCTTGTCACAAGAAATTGTGCAATATAAAAGGTATGAATAAGATTAGCTGGAAGCTATTACTGGATTCTCTAACCAAGAAAATGTCATTACACAGAAAAACTACAAGTACCTCTTCCAAAGTTGTGTCAGAAATGCCATAGCCAGTCACATGTAGATGCTGAAGGCTTTGATCTAAAGCTTGAAAAAGACCTTTAAAAGAGGTCTTATCTGCCCTTTCTGGAATCACATAGGTCAGCTCAGTCCCACTGTTCTCTTTCAAGAAGGCTTCTGGAACATGGGTCTGTACCAGAGATGTAACCTGAACTATGTGCTTAGGGTCCTGGATTTCAAACACAGAGGGCTGTGAAGAAAGAAAGATAATCATGCACAAAAAGTTAAATATTACCAGAAGTACTGATCTTAATAGTAGAATTTGTGCAGGAAGATTTCCATTGATGAAACTGCATCACAACTGGGATAGAGTGACTACCTCCCAGGAATAAAGAACAGTGAGACAAGCCCCTTTTCAGCTAAATACTGATATTCACCATTTTCAAAGATGCCATTGTGTTCATCTAAATAACAATAATAATACCACCCACCTGGAACAACCAAGAAAGCCGATAAAAACATGTTTTGCAGGTTATCTAATAATCTTTGTCACATATTAGTTCCTGACAGGGACGTACATCTCCCTTAAAATGTACTTGGCAGGCACTCTTCAGTTCAGTAAGTTTTTAATATACCTTTTTTATGAGCGTTAGACTGTGTCCCTGGCCATATGTCTCCCTCAGATAAGAGGGAGAACCACAGCACCTCAGCTGGCCACGTTGCAGGATGGCGATGCGATCACTGAGCACCTCGGCCTCATCAAGGTGGTGAGTGGTAAAGATCAGGGTGCAACCTGCATGAGAGAGATTGGTACATGTCTACAAAACCTGGTTTCTAGAGAAACACCTCTCAAGCGTCCTTTAGCCTTAAGGAAACTTGTTTTCAAACTGACTCTTCAAAATCTTAACTACAGCACACAAACAAAATCTGCTGTCAGAATTACAATTTTAATAAGATTCAGGTCTAAACTTGCTTTGCCCGGTTTACATATAGGAAGCAGTATTAAGGCTTTAGAACCTCCAGCTGTTTTAAAAGCTTAAGAAATTCCTTAAAATGACGTAACAGCAGTGTCTCTTTCAATGGATCATTCAATGTGAGTTATTACAGCTAATTGAGTGCTCACTAGCCGAAGATTTTGCTTCCCACAATCAATTTTAAAATTAGTGTAGCAGACTGACTGATGAGTATATTTTCATTAGAAGTATATAAGCATCTATATACAGGTATATGCAAAATGGGAAATGGAAACCAGAAAGTAATTTTGAGAAGCTGGAGAGATGGGACAAACTTCAGGACAGGACTTAGAACTAAGCTCTATCTTTTTTTAGACTGGGCGTCTTTCTGTACAATAGCAGATAATTCTTTTAATGCCATTTGACTTGCCTTAAAGTTACCAAGTTCAACTTAATATTTCCTCAAAACTTAATGTATTTAGCTTCTGATAATATTTTTACTACACTTTGACTATCCAATTTAAATTTATTGAAAGAAAAAATCCAGAAAGGAAAATAAGAAGCAAATTATGCACATAAACTTTGTACCAGCTTTGTACTTCAGAAGAACATCCCAGATACTACGGCGAGAACATGGATCTACTCCACTGGTGGGCTCGTCCAGAACAACTGTCTTTGAGTTTCCAATAAAGGAGATGGCAATCGACAGCCTCCTTTTCATTCCCCCAGAAAGGGCTCCAACAGGTTTGTACTGATGTTGGGATAAGTCCACATCTTCCAGAGCTCTGAAATAGGAGTAAAGAAACAAGACCAATTTTGAAAGTGTTTTCTTAGTCATATCCTGTCCACTAGAGAAGAACTACTGAAAATTCACTGCAAATGGAAAGTGATAAAATCATTACCTCTGAATGATTATATACTTTGATGCGAAAAACAGATAGGAAAACAAACATCTCTTTACCCTCAAGGCATAAATGCTCCTCATCACCTGATGCACAGATTCTGAATAAGATTTGTACAGAAAATTTTTAAATTAAGGCTAATAAAATAAATACTAGTTTGTCCAACAACTTCAGCAAACTCTAGATTGTAGTCCCTTTAAACAATGATAAAGACTGAGAATTTCATAACTCAAGCAATGAGTAGGTTTTGCAAACTACATAAAGAACGCTAGAGATGCCTCAGATTTTAGAAAATGTGTAGTCATTTGAAGTAAATAAGGTAACATCACTCCTTTTTTTTTCTTTTAGAAGACATGTGTTTGTGAAATAAACTGATTAGTGATCCCTGGGTAGAATAGTACTATCTAATCAAATCTAACCTAATTCCTGCATTAAGGACTGGGAGATACCTTACACATGTTTCCAATTCAGCCCTTGTCCTCTGATGATAATCTTGCATCTAAGCATGGTATGGAAACATGATTAATAAAGGCAACACTGTAAGACCTTTAATTTATTTTTCATCACACTGAGCATCCAGTCACTGACCTAAGAGCTTTCAGCTGCTATCATCAGCCTGGCAAGCAAGACACAGAAGGCTCAACAGTCCTAAGCTAAACTCCTAAATCGTTTCAGCGAATATGCAGTCTGTAAGGCATGCCAGTTACCCTGAGAGAATTTCTCATTTTTAATAAAACATGTCTCAATAGTTGTTCTATAAATACGTAGTGAGGAAAATTATTCCTACTCTCTTTAGAAGCCCTCTTTTTTGTTAATAAAAAGATTTTGTTTCATTCTTTTGTTGCTTTTCTAATTTCTCTGAAGTGTTTTAAAGCATTTGTTGCCTTTAAAAAGGATTTAATTTTTCTTAGTAGCAAAGCCTGCAGAGTTCTGAGTGTTCTTGTGTGCCATTAGCATGACAGACTGCTGCTAGAATTACAATTCAGCAGTCTAAATACCATGAGATACAGAATATTATTTTGCATGTATTAGGTTTGTTTTGTCTCTGTAGTTCTAGAGAATTGCTTCTCTTGTTTCTGGAGAGAATGTAGCGTCCCACACCTGAGTTTGTTCAGATCAAAATTTAAAAGTAACAAGCTTTTATGATAGCTACCAAAAAGAAAAGCCACTTTGCCACAAATTGTACACTTAAGGAGAAGTCCCATCAACTTGACATTTATTTCCATTGATGCATGGAAGTGCCCGGCCCTTCACACAGTCTAGCATGAATCAGAAGGTAAACAAAAACTATTTACACTGCCACACTGTTTGAAAACCATACCTTTTATTCCTGAAGTAGAGAAAATTCAGTTTGCTATTAACAAACCAGATCTCAGCTTGTACAGTTTACTAGTCAGTTTGATAGACACTAGGTAAAAATAAGATCTAGTCCTGTATCATAGAAGTATCAGCACAAAAACACTTGCAAATGTTTTTACCCTGACAAGTGGCAAATCCTCTGAGACATGTTAGAGCCCTGACTTGTTTTCCTATTGGATTGTTCATTTTTAAACCTCTTCATTTATTAAAAACATTTCAAGGCTGGATTTGGTAAAGGAAAATAAGGTAGCGTATTTAAGAAGGTTGTAACAAGCACTGCTTTTACCTGGCTTTACTAGTTTTCGAACTTTCCTTCTGCTGCAGGTGAGGCAATGCAGGATAATAAATATATAAAGTCATTGCTGATTTACCTAAAAACTCAGGGCAAGTGCAGCAGTTTACTTTCTATCTGCCTCTCCAGCATGGATGTAGGTAAGGCAGACAGCATGAGGCAGAATCCCTGCAGCTGCTACAAAGCTAACCACCGCCACTCCAGTCAAAACATCATTATTTGATGGTTCTGTATACCAGATTTTTAAACATTGACAGTTCCACTACAAGTATATCCAAGTAAGAGTTGGAAATTAGGAAATTTATTTTCAAGTCACAATTTCAGAACATGAAATGTGATAAAAACTCACAAAACCCTGCAGTTTCCATTGGCTTTTGCTTGCAAGTTTTGCATTTTCTCATTCTTATTTTTGTAGCTTGCAACAGTCATTACCAATTTACCTGACAAATTTCAACAAATGGACAGAAAACTTACCCACTGACTTGCTCATCCAACTGTTCTTTAGTCCACCCGGGTGCCTTCACTGAGCCGTAAAGCAGGAGATGCTCTCTCACTGTCAGTGCGTTGAACAGGACATCGTACTGGGGGCAAACACCCAGCTCTGTCCTGATGGCAGCCAGCTCAGTCCGTATGTCCTTCCCATCAACAATAATGGTGCCAGAGCTCGGTGGATACAGACCAGTCAACAGGGATCTGATACAACAAAAGAAAAAAAATTCAGCAAGATAACGTGCAATCAGTTCATCATTTGGATATCCTGAGGCATGTTCCAGCATCCTTAGAGCAACACAAATTCAGTTGAGTGTAGTTATAGAAACATCACTAATGTTTTGGGTTTAGATTTAGCTATTTTTTGCTTTTGGTGGCTTTTTGGGTTTGTTTTTTTTTTTTTTTTTGGTTGGCTGGTGGGTTTGTTGATGCTTGGTGAGTTTTTTTGTTTTGATTTTTGAACACGGTCTCAAGAGTTCTTCATTTCCCTTCTTCCAGAACAAAATCAATTTTTTTCTCCAATCAACTCTAACAGGTGATTGTTTTCTTTTTCACATGGGTATTTGTGAAGATTATTTCCCAATTATGTACCATCCTGCATCACTGGCTTGATGAAAGCTGATCATAGCTAACTGAAAGGTAGAAACATTAACTTCTTAGTTGCGACTTTCTAAAAGTCATTTTTCATTTCAGTACTTTCATTTCTGGTCAACTGCCAAGAAAGAAGTCCCCTGCAACCTCTAGGGGCAAATAGGTTGCCAGAAGAGAACACTCCTTCCAGACGTGTTCAATTCCACAACCAGACATGCCCAGGTCCTACTTAGGCTGTTCCTGAGATATTAAATCATGGTTTAAGTGGCACGGAGGACTCAGTTCTCTATTCGCTACATTGTTTTTGTCATAAATAGACAACCTTCACTTTCCATGTGTCTTGGGGAGTTTATCAAATATTTATTTGGGGAAACAAAAAGATATAGCAAGTAGTTCACAAAATTTTGAATTGAAAAAGCACAGAGATCAGAGGGGATAGTAACAGCTTTAAAAGTCAGACTTACATAACTGTTGTCTTGCCAGCTCCGTTAGGTCCCAAGAGCGCTGTTATCTGTCCCTTATGGAAAGTGAGGCTGAGATCTTTCACAGCAGCCTTCTGACCATCCACGTGCTCTTTGGTGAGGGACAGCAGCACGACGCCAATGGTGGCTTCTTCAGTGCAAGGACCTTTCCAACTCTGAGGTGCTGGGTCTGTGTGGGGATGAGCAGCAGAACAAGCAGGTTGCTGAATCTAAACATTTGTGTATGTATAAAAGGATTAACAAAATAACTTAACCCCTGCTGCCATTTACCAAAGCCTAGAATAGATATTCAAACTGTCTGAACTGACATAAACTACACTGAAATGAAAGATACCATGCCAATTAATATTTGCGAATTTGGCCCATTTTCAGTTTTAAAAAGCAGCTTAAAACAGTTATGACAAGTCATGTGCATGTCTACATATATCTTGATAAAGTCATAAAATAGTTGCTATATTTTATTTCTAGTAAAAAAATACTTATAATAATGTTACTTGAATCATTTTTTATGCCCATGAGAAAATTCTAACTGTGTAAGCTACTTCACATATGTCACCCAGTTTCAGGCACACAACACTGACATAACATCCACAGGCATAGGCAGTTAATCTTCTCAGTTCCCCTCAGTCAACTAAGCAAAGCAGATCCCTGAAATGATTCAGAGCAGCAGCCTAGTCTAAACATAATTCAAGGTGCTCAAGGCAAGTAGACATCCAACAGTTTTCTAACTGTGAGATAACATCCTCAGGAAACTGAGATGCCATATGACACCAATGAAGTTGCCTTCCTTTCCATGTCCAAACATGAGCACAGTCAATCAGCAGCCATTACATTATCAATGTGTAATATTTTATTGACTCATTACAACTGAGAGATCTGGCAGTGGGTTGGTTTATTTTCTTTTTAAGCAAAGGCAAGCTAGATTGGAATGTTGGTCCAAAGAAACAAACTTTTATGCCTGAGAATTATGAGAAGAGAGAAATATCCTTACGAATATACATTTATATAAAATATTTATGGTTTATAATTATATTGTTTGCAACACTTTTACGTAAATAAAATGTAAACATTACAAGAACAGAGAATAATTCTGTATATACAAAGCTTGAATTATATAAATCAAATTATAAATAAAAAGTTACGTATTAATTTCAAAGATTGGTTTGTTTATGCTGTGCATGAAGAAGTTGTTTTGCTCCTTTCACACTCAATTTTAAACTTCTGGCAAAAATTCCTTCTAAACTTGAGATCACTTGCTAGCAAGGTACTATCAGTAGTTGTGACACTACTGAGGCCTTCCTAACATACACCTCTCTTCCAGGTACCTTTCCACCGTTTCCTAAATTTTCATCCTGTAAATTAACAAGCATTCAAGTGCAGAGTGGGCCTCAGACAATGGAGCTCAGCAAAGACTCAGAGGAAGAGCTCCAAGTTACTTGCAAGCACTGAACTGATTACCCTGGGTCTTCTCCAAAGGAGAGTTCCAAGTGGGTACGTAACACCCTGGTGTCTGCCAGCCCTGCTCTAGTTGTAGTTCCAGCTGGTAAGGGCTACACTCCCAGCTCCTCCCTCACACACCTGTGATTTCCTAAAGGTTCTCCATGCCCTGGAACTAGCCCTTACCTGGGCTGTATGGAGCAACTGAAGACATCGCCTGGGAGCAAGTCACATTGCTGTTCCAAGAAAATTCTTCATGGACGCATTTATCCCATTGTCAGTACAATGGCACACAATGCTTTTAAAAGACAGCAAGCTCCTTTGCTGCATGACAGTTTTAGCATTCACACACAGGCAATTTGCTATCAAACACATGACGTGAGGAGAAGTGACCCACCAAGTGTAGGCAGTCACTTAGATGGCTTCAGCCAGAAACCACACTAATAACTGGTCAGGCAGAGAAGTTTATGTTCTTTTTTTCCACAGATTATGTGGTAAACCCAGAGGGAAACACTGGAAATCATTATTTTATGTAACGACCAAACTCAATCATCTTAACAAAATGGAGTTGTTCCAAGTTGCAGAAATTCAGAAAAAACTCATACAGATAGTTTTTCCACAAGTGTTTAAATAAACATCAAGACATTTTGAAGTCTGCTCTAATCTAGGAGACACCCGTATGTAAAACTTCTGAGTTGTTCAGCTGCTTTACCTATGCTACAGACAACTAGACCATTTCTAAGATATTGTAACTTCCAAAAAAACACAACAACCCATCATGTTGTTCTAAGGCCCCATATGGAATATGGGTGAAAGAGACTTACTCCTTCATTTCCAAAATCTAAACTACATGTGAGAAAGTCCTTAAAGGGATTGGAGAGGGGGAAGAAAAGTAAAAAAAATCTGAATTAATTGTAAGCAAATGTACATACATAGAAGACTAGTGAAAGTATCTGGAGCCAGATAAAAATTAGTTACAATAACAGCTTTCCAGAAAAAAGGCTAAGAAGCAGACACAGAAAGAACAGTGATTATAGAAGAGGGAAATTAGAAACAGAAGGGAAAGAAATGAACACAGTTAATTTTTCACTGAAACAAGAAGCAAATTTTTAAAAAGTTAATAAAACTCAACACGTTTCAGATTCAGTAAGAGTATGAAAGGGTTCTGTGAACTCCAAAAGATCCAAACAAAGCAAAGAGGCAATACACTGGGACAGGATGAACCCAAGAGATACTTATTTTACGTCTTTTAAAGAGTGTTCCTAAATATTTCTGTGCAACAATTTTCACTGAATGAATCAAGCATTACAGGGTAGCACAATGTAACAGTTATTATACCATATTCGTAGTATATACTATATAATGAAAGAGAGAAAGGGACAAGATCTAAACATATAATGCAGGACCAAGCAATGATAAAAGCAGATTGAACACAACTATCACACCATTCAGAAAAAAATGCCATTGTTCAAATTCTGTTTCTACAAACCTTTTTCTTGGAAGTTTTCATTGACGAAAAACATATTAGAATTCAGATAATGTCTCTTGCTTCTCTCTGTACCACACAGGTTCCTCCAGTAGGAAACAGCAAAGGGAAAGTACCATTGGTTCTTTAATCCAAATTTTCCTATATTAGAATTGATTGAAAACTGTTGAAAAATTTATAGTTATTTTGCATCTGTTTGTAGACTGCTAATTTCCTGTTATTGCTTACAATGAGTTGATTAGACCATTTAATTAGCCCAAATACTTGGCTCTGCTTAAAAATTTTAATAAAGTGTAAAAAAAGTCATTTGGTCATAAAACCAGGTCCTGCCATAAAATAATCAAACTTCAGTGATGCTTTACCCTGTCTCCAAATCAGCTTCAAAGTGTAACAGAATCATAGAGTTAACATAATCTTGTAACCCATAGGAAAGAAAATGCACCAAATATCCTGCCAAGACAAAGAGCCTAATTTTTTTTATTATAAAAATAGTCCATTGCACCAGTTCTTCCATTAATATCTGCACAATGCAAACAAATCAGCCACCATAGGAAACATTTTTGTGGCACATAAACAGAAAGGGCAAAACCACACATATATATATACATACATCCTGTATACAGCCTAATCTTTGGCATTGCCTGATCTTTCCAGGCAGCACTTACCTATCGCACAATACTCTCTCTCTCTGTTTGGAGTGTCATTACAATGACACTGAAGGGCAAGTGTCAATTTAAGACAAAGATTTTAAAATTCACTTGCATATTCCACTCACCCCTATCTTTCAAGGCAAAATTAATTTTTCATTTTAAAAAAAAAAAAAAAAACAAAGTAGCCAGAAGAAAAAGTGACATATGCAAATCAGAGGGAAGATAAATCATCAGAGGAAAGGTAAAACATACAGCGAGGCATAAGACTGTGATTAAAAATATATCAACCAACTCAATAAGACTTACTTGAGTCATGAAAAAAATTTTAAAAACACACCACTACTTTCTGAAAATAAACTTGAAAATCAATTTGTTTTCTTTATGGAAATAAGGACAGACGGTGGACTGATTGGGAGCAAGATGCAATTACCAGGCTGTCTAAAGTTTTTCTGATCTGAAAATATCCTGTTGTTCATGGGTTTCAGCCCAAGTACTGACTCAGAAGCTGCACCACTTTTACAGAATTTTTTGCTACTAGACTAAGCTCTGTTACTGTGAAGATCCAATAAATTACTAATTCTATCAAATATTTGACCTACTCTTCAGCAAACAAAAGGTATTTCATGCCTGGCTACAAATTCTAGTCCATGTGTTAGCACTAGTCAATATTTCTGTATTTAGGAAGATGTTTCCCAGTCCCTAAAGAAAATCACACAGTTTTGCACAACAGAACCTTAACTCAGAAAAAGGCATATTTTTGTTTTATTTGCATAAAAGCAAGAAAAACAATGCCACAATAAGATTTTCCTATGGTGGCTGATATGATTACATTATGGAGATATTAATGGAGGAATAATATTAAATAACTTTCAAAAACATGAAATAAGAACAATTCCATGATCTTACCAGGAATAATATTGCTGAAATACCAGCCACCTACAGAATATAAAAGGGAGTCAAACAACATCATCCAGCACATCCATCCAAAGGTCATGTATCCTCCTTGTGCCATTGACTGGTGCACATTATTCCACTGAATTCCTGGTAGCAATAATAATGATTTTTTTAAAGGTCAAATATAAATCAGTTCAGCATTAAAGATCACAAACACATCAACACCACACGCTTCTGGGTATTTAAGCACTGGCACAAAACAAATCATAGTTAATAACAGTAATCCTAATGAACAGAAATAGATTTCTATGCCTCTACAAGCCTGAGTTTAGAACAGCAGGTGACACTGCTGCTGGGCAAATGTAGAGAAGCTGTTGTACAAAGGACTGTTTATGAAGTTTTAGCTGGCCCTTAATTTGGCAAAAGAAAAAGAACTACAACACTGAAAAAATAGGGCACTGACCAACGAATCGGGCTTTACGCCACTCTGCTGATATAAAGAAAAGGATTACACAAAGTTTAATGTCATTTCTATAATGCTAAATATGAAAATTTAAATCTGTGAATTCTAACTTTGAAGCATTGTGTTTGTTGACTGCATTCAGAGGTAAACAGGAATGAACTCACTGAATAATTGCTTCATAAAATTATTACATTGCAGAAGACATGAAAGCAAAAAAGAAGGTGCAAACACTAGTACTACAGAAAGCAAGTATACTGCTAAATGGAGAACAAAAGTAAAAAAGCTGTAAATTTATTAAAAATACTGCATTTTTTAAATTGAAAATGCTACTTTGTTTGCAGTACAGTGGGTCATTATATTGCTTCTACAATTCTTTTTCTACAATTGTTAAGGAAAGTAGGTTTTTTTTCCCAAAACACATTTTGCCCTTCCTTCAGTAAAGATGAGTCATTTTGATGAAGTGTCTGGTGAGAAATTTAAGTAATATTTTCTGCAAGTGTCTCTTCCACTCTTACAAACAGTTGTACCATTATGATACTTTTTCAATAGTTTGAAACATCCACTGTCATCAATATTGATCTTCCCATAATAGTTAAAAAAGGATTACAGTCCTTTAAATGCCGGAACTTGATCTAGCTTATTAATTCATTACAGATTTTTTCAGAACAAATTGAAAAACATTTACAACTGTATTTTTTGAAATAAGAATTACAAAGCTTTTCTCCTTACCAAAGAGCTTACCTATTTCTTGGCCCTCAAAATATGTAATGAAAAATATTCCTTGCCCAAAGGCAGTTGTAGAAAGAAGACACTACAACACCAGAGAAGAAAGAGGATGTGAACATCAAATAAAAACATGTCGTTAACAAGTTCCATGAAATAAAATATATTGTGATACTAAAAGCAAGCAAAAACTAAATAGACATTTTTTTCCTCCACGTAGGCTAATGGTTGCTATTTCCTTTTATTTTTTAACCACACTACCCCACAAATCTCAGTAGCATTTTTTCCACCAAACAGAGCTCCACTGACCTAGTTATTAATACTGGAAAGTGTTATTTTATCTGACCAACTGACACTGAAAAAATGAGCATTTTTTTAATAGTGTATGAATTATTCCACCAGTTTAATTCATTGAGTTATTTTGAAATAGTGAAGCCATAATGTATGAAATATGGTTTTCATTATATGATGGTGATATTTGATGTCACATCCAGGGATATAGTATGTTAGGACAATACAAAGACATACAACAGCCTATGGAATACATGAAACAGGAAAGGACTGAAAGAACCTACGCCAAAGAAACATATACCTCAGATTAGTCAGGCTGGACAAATTTCGGATCTTTTCTCCAATTATACTTAACAGAAAATCAATCACTAGTTTTCCTCCAAACAAATAATGACTTTGAAAAGTGGCATGTCATCAGCTGATCTTAAAAATACACTAATGTTACAAATATTTTGAGGTCAAGATATCAAGAGAACTTACGAGCATGAGGAATGCAACTTTCTGATTATTTTCTGTAGCTGTACAAAATTGCCCTGACAATTTATTTGTCATTCCTTTCTACCTTCTAAATATTTTGGCAACTGGAGATTTATTAGTATTATTTATTTCAAATAATCACAAAACCAAACAGAAACATGGGAAAAAAATAAGTACGTTAAGGTCTAAAGTTCTGAAATTATTGAAATTCACAACATAGTTGGAGGAGAAAAAATAGAAGAGAAAAACACATATTTACCATTATTATCTGGCTGGTGAAACTCAACTGGTTCTGCAAGACCAACAAAACTATGTAGGGTAAAAAGCTGATCATATAGACAAGGCTGGCACACAGAGCTGCTGTATCGGCACTGCTAAAAAACGCTCCCAAAAAATAGCTTAACATGATAACCGTAACTCCAAATTCCAGGAGAAAAAGGAAGAT
Source organism: Daphoenositta chrysoptera (assembly GCA_013397915.1). Classification (NCBI taxonomy): domain Eukaryota; kingdom Metazoa; phylum Chordata; class Aves; order Passeriformes; genus Daphoenositta; species Daphoenositta chrysoptera. The sequence continues at coordinate 105,693 of VZRO01001073.1, read as the reverse complement.
AAGGAAGCCATTGCTATGAGCAAAGATGCCACTTGCTTTTAAAATGATGGCCAGAGCACAGCTGCTTACTGTGAGCACAATGACATTCTCCAAAAACCAAGCAAAGAAATGAATGGCTGGATACACACCCATTGTCTTCATATACTGAAAGACAACATAGCAAAGAGAGTTAAAGTTATGAAACAAACCTTCCCTTTATTTTCCTGTTTTAAACAAAGGCAAGGCACTACCACCTTCCCAAAGGATGTCATCTCCCCCATCTTGTTTCTTTTCCCTTGTCCTGTGCTCTCTCCTGGATCAGATACGTTATTGAGCCCAGCAGTCTCCGAGATCATCACACATGAGCACAAGAAGCACAGTGCTCAGCACAACTCTCTTTTGCATAGGGTTTCAGGACCAGATGTCAGATTAATAGTTCTTCCTATCAGGAGTTGGCCTTTTTATACTCTAAAAAGTACTGAGAATATCCAAAGCAATGTAGAAACAAATATTTTTTTCCCAGCCTGTTTCTCTTCTGAAAGAAACATGCAGTTTGTAACCTTTATGCATTACTAGGCAAATAATAATTTAGCCAGGTATGAAGTACATCCCTCTTTTTCTAAAAAAAATGCTTTTGGATACAATCTAATAAAACCTCTGGAGAATTTCTCATAAGATCATCAAAATTAATATTAAGTTGATTTAATATTTTGAAGCATTAAAAAAGTTTATCTTACAACAGAAATATTAGACAAATTAGATAACTCCTCAAAAATGCCCCACATTAAAAATCTTAATCAATTAGTAATTCTGTTGATACAGTGAAATCAGTGTAATTCTTTAAAAAGTGTATTTATCCCCATAGAAAATATATCACAAGGACCCTGTCCTTCCATACGCTTAGCACCTGTGAAGACTAGCTGTTGATAGAAGCAAATAATTGTCTCTTTTTTTTTCTTTTTGTATGCCATCTCCCTTATATTTCTGATAATTACACAGTACATGACAAATTCTTAACTTGGTTTAGGTAGTTTTATCATTACAGACTACATAGAGCAAAAAACGAAAAAGAATCCAAAACAAAAAACATTCTAATCACACGACCTTCCCAAATTACACTTTCAGCTTCAACTTTTGCTTGTTGCTTTTTCTCTCACGGACAATATTTGCATACTGATGCTCAAACAATGTTGAGAATCTGAGTTGGCAGCTAGAACTCGAACATACTGCCCAGAGGAAACAAGTGAAAACAAAGCCATCTGGATTATGAGTACATAGAAGTACCTCACAAGTTTTGCATTTCAGTGCATTTAAATGAATAAATTTTCTTTTCAGAAGTTAATCTACCTCTTACCTCTTCAAGATGAATTTCTCTTTCATAAACCAGCTTGCGAACCATAGCAGCAACTGAAACCATCCATGTTAACATCATCATAAGTGGGAAAAAAAACCCTATGTTGTTCAAGAATCTATGAAAGAACATATAGGAAGAGTTCTCAGTCTTCAAAGGTAAACTATTTTCTAGCAGAATGTTAATAGGATAATAATGGAACTGTTCTCAAAATATGCACAAAATAAGATCTGACATGAACAATAAGATTTATTCCTGTTCTGGTTAGAATTACTTATTTTTTATGTAACAAGATAAAGGTATGTATTGGTACAATATTATTATATTATTATTATATATATTAGTATTTAAAACAATACAATTGATATAATCACTCTTTAGAGCTCCATTCAAAGTCAAACAAAATTCAGATTTGTGTTGACGGCTAAGTAATATATTTGGACAATGAGAAATAGCATGACCTAGTCAATTCTTATCCCATTTTAACAAATGTATTCCCACTGATTAATTTTAAAATCTAATAGTTGGGATGTTTTGATGGTTTTACAGAAAACAACCCTACACTTTTGCTTCATCAACTTCACCTTTCAAGGGACCAAATTACACTTTGTGTACAGGACAACTAAGGATTTAAAAGGGATCTCTTAGAATAATCTAAGTTAATTGCACACTATGTTGACACAGCCTCTGTCCAGAAGACTACTCCATGTTATGGCTGCAAACATTTTGCAAGGGGTCATTTGCCAGACAAACGTTGTATAACCTGTTATGTTAAACACAGCTGTTAGACAATATTTGCTATGCTGTAATACTCTGGTACTGGATGTACTTGTTTAATCCTGTGAGGAGATTTTCACCCACTAAAAAGCAGGAACCTAGTAGGATCCCAGGTTGTCTACAACTCATCTAACAAGGATAATATGTCAAATTAAAAAGCTGAAAGTTTACTTACAGATCACTGGTATGACAAGGGTAAGGCATGGCTTGCACCTGAATTGTTGTCTCTGAGGTGTCTGTCCCAGTCTGTGCTGAAATAATTGCCCTTTCAATCATGTCTTGAAGAGGAATAAATACATGGTTGTATTTAAACCCATCAGCTGGCAACTTGTGGGGATGGGATTTCCATGTAGGGTTTTTAATCAAATCTGTTCTCATGCTGTAGAGAACACTAGTTCTAATTGTATATGAAATGCGTCTTGGAAGGAGATTGCTAGAATCTTGTTTCTTGTCCTCTGGCGTATAGAAGATGATACCTGACACAAGAAAAAAGGAAGCTTCATAACTAAGCTTATATAATTTATGCTATTTCCATAGCTAACTCATGGCTAATTACCATGTGATTTAGGATACATTCATCTGTCAGGGCAGGCCTCCAAACTTTCTTGATCCCAAGCCCAAAAGTGGCAGGTTTCAGAGACGCATTTTTTACGTTCAGTAATATGAAATGTAAAAGAATATTCACATGATTAATGGGTATGTAACTATCATTTTTATCTGAGGTGATTTGTCTTTTTCTGAACTGCAGTTTTCTCTTTGCATACTCATTTAACCATTTTGGGGGGACTGATATCAATTCCACAGCAAAAGCAGCAGCCACAAAATTTGTCCATCAAAGGATAGCAACTTCCATAAGTAGATGACAAAGTAAACTGTACTAACCCATTAAAATTTACTCTGATAATAATTTTCAAGTCAATCGCAAAAATTTTAGTTTAGCACAGCAGAATTTGCATGTTTGTTTTCTCTAGCCCTGTATAGGAAAAGAACCCTAACCAAATAGATGACAGCTTAATATGTAGCTGTAAAGATGAAGCCAAATACATGAAACTGCATACGTTCTCTTTTTGGGTGACACAGAATTCTTTAGGACTTCTGGATAAATGAGAAATGTTGCCCTTTTCTTCTTTAGGAAAAGGGAGCAATAGCTTGGCTACTGTCTGGTTCTCTGAAAGATAATAAAATATAGAATACTTTACTGCAAAGCTTATTTCTTCCAACTGGCCAATCTCATTTTCCCATTTACACAATCAGTTGATTTTCTAAGACATTCCATGAGGCTATGAAGGCTCTGAAGACTACAAACAAATAAAGGAAAATTCCATTCCAGTTTAACATCTTTCTATGGAGAGGAATGTATGCCCAAATCAGAGCATGTAACATTGACATGTTGGACATATTAGGTTCCTTAAAATGCCATCTTTTCTCTCGCTAATAATGTGAAGAGACATTAAGGCCACAGTACTGAAAAATACTCAAAAGAAATGTCTTGACTTACATTAGCATTTGACCCTTCCCTAGGTAAGTGGAAGCAAAATGGATCTAGAATTTGATAATTAAATTTTCTGAGGGCCAAGATTTATCTGTAGGTTTCTTTCCTTGAAGGGACAAACAGCTTGCCTTCTCCAAAGTACTCCTGAGCAATTTTCCTTATCTCAAGGTATGGCCTGTTGGTTTTCTAATGATAGAGGGTGGCCATTGCCAGGGTACTGTGCAGATCACAAAACAAGCATGAGACTCCAGACTGAGTGGTTTCCTTCTCTAAAAGTGATTTCTCATGTCTTCTGTTGTACACTTACAGGCATAAGGCAGAAAATAAAAACCAAAACAACAGTGGGAAAATGTTGTGGAACACTTTTTATAGACTTAAAAGGGCCTCTCTTTTGGAAAGGCTACTTTTTCTGCAAGAAAAGTGTGTATGTTAAGGAAAAGATTCTTGTCTTTTAAAATCTTTTTTAAAAATAACTGGTTCTCAGCAAAAAACATATAATGCAGGAAAAAGAGAAAAAGTGTAATCCCAGGGAAGAAAAGAAATTCCTTAAGAATTTATTTACTCTGAATAAACAAGCTAATTACTCTGAGGTGTTGGTTTAAGAGTAAATCTTACCAAAACTCCTTTCTTTCCTCCTTTTTGAAAAGTCAAGAATATAAAAAATAAATTTTGAAAGCATGTAAACAAGTTTAACTAGATGATCTTGTCATCTTGTTAATTTTCTTCAGTATTCCACATTTTTTTTCATCTTTTTCTTCTTTAAATATTTATGACCATTCCTTTAAATATTTTGTTAGAAATAAGAAACTTCAATTATTTATTTGGCCATTCCACAGTTAAAACAATATAATTAGTTTTTCCAGCTTACATTAGAGCATTCAAATGTGCTTTAATTTGACTGAATTTTATGTGATTTAATGCATGCTTTAAAACTCTGTAATCTTAAACTAATTTATAAATACAGAGACAACAATTTCAAAGTCTGAAATTTTCTGTAAAAATACATTTTACATAAGGTACTTACTAGCCAAAAGATTGTTTTCCTGCATGAGTTCATGAGCCTTTTCCTCCAATTTCTCAATAGAGTCAAAAGGCTGGAAACGGTCCAGTAACACACAAGAAGAGATATTTACTACAAGCTGTGTCAACAGGTCAATCTGTTTACTTGCCGAGCTGTTAAGCATCTTGTTCATCATAGTTTCTAAGATGAGGAAACAAATTGGACTTGCTTAGTTTTAATGATCAGAACAGAAAAGTGTGCTGTCACTTGCACATCCTATAAGAGTAAATCCTCTTTGTATTTAAAAAAGAAGTTTAAAAAATATAGAAATTTTAGTGTGAACTTTTGGAAGTGCAGTTCATGTTTCAGTGGTTTTTACAAGCCCTCAGCTACGCTTTCCTTCAGTTTCAGAGGAACAAAAAAGTAACAAATCCTAGCAAAGTTCTAGAAAGAGACCACACCCTTGAAACTGTAGGGCTTCTAATATTTTCATATGTTTCCATAACTACTTACACAAATACAAGGGAATTACTGTACTTCAGACATCACAATACATATTAATCTCTCATTTAGTAACATTTATTATCCAGTTATTTTCTCCTTGACACTGTGAATATTTCAAGAACCATGTTATATAGAGCATAAGCATTTTGACAGGAGTCTGACATTTAAAAGCATCAGAAAAAAGTCTAATAATCTCTACATTTTCACTTTATCTACGGATCCAGGACGAACATATACCTCAACCAAAACCTGGTTTGCAAAATCACTCAACCTTTGGAGGAATTCGGATCTTCATCCATTGGTAGGGAGTGTAGGGATAATACTATATCCTTATGTTTGAGAGAATGACCAGGAGGATAGCATGATCTAGAAACAATCTTAATTCATCTGGATTTAATGAAAACATCTGAATTTCTCAGGTAATAAGCAATGCTATAAAACATCTATAAAACATCCAATACAATTTTCCACCTTAAATTTTTCAAGACTCACTTGAAGATACAGTCTTTAAAAAGAATAGGTGATGACCTCCTGTGATAACAGTGGCAACAGACAAATCCTGGATTATAGAGGTTACTCAGCATCAGCACAGGAAATATTACAATAGGCAGGCAGATAAGTGGAAAATGTATGAAGTAGTCTGAAGAAGAGGCATGATTAACAGTGAGAAAGGGTAAAGTGCACAAGGAGAAAAAGTAGAGGAACTGACAGTCTAGAATCCAACAGCAAGGCAAACAATGACAGGGTGAATTCATAGGTTGAGAGAAACCAGAACTGAATGGAGATAATGTATATCTTACTTATAACTATCCTTGAGGAGGACAATAAAGGAAACACATATGCTGCTCCTTTTTTTACAGCATTAAAGAGAAGAGAATATTTCTAACATTAAGCCTAAGCGGCAGGGTTAAGTTCTCATATATCATTTTATATATGTGTATGTAATTATATATACTTTCTTCTGTATGAAGACAGGCTGAGAGGGTTGGGGTTGTTCAACCTGGAGAAGAGAAGGCTCCAGACAGATCTTATAACACATTTCAGATCTTATTGTGGCCTTTCAGTACCTGAAGGGGGCCTGCAAAAAAGCTGGGGAGGGACTTTTTACAAGGGCAGGTGTATAGCAAGAGGATAAGAGAGTAGGTTTAGGTTGGAACGGGTTGCCCAGAGAAGCTGTGAATGCCCCAAGCCTGGAAGGGTTCAAGGCCAGGCTGGATGGGGCTCTGACCAACCTGGTCTAGTGGAAGGTGACCCCATGGCAGAGGGGTTGGAACTAGATCATCCTTACCGTCTCTTCCTACTGAAAGCATTCTATCATTCAGTGATATATAAACACATGACACCTTAACTTAAAATCAATAATTAGCTAAAAAAAGCTTCTCTCATGAGTTAAATTGTTGAATATTTTAGCATAAGAAATAACATCTCTATTGCTGTTGGCTTTGAGTGTGGCATACCTAAATATTTCTGGGAGAAAATATGTTTTTCACAATGTGCATAAGCTTCTATACTCAGTCACAGAAACATATATATGAAAAAATGCAGTCTATATGAAAGTTGTAAAATCAAGATCTATAGAGTGGATGACCTTGGTTTTTTCCCATTTATAAATGTAGAAATAATGAATGAAAAACGCGGCAAATCTATGTTCAGTGTTATCTTCATATTTTGTTAAAAACCAAGTCAGCCCTCATCTTCTACTCAGCTTGTTTAACCTATTATTAAGTAACTGTGAGGAAATATAAATGGTTTACGAAAAACCATCTGGTAGAAGTGCCATTTAAATAAAAATAAAAAGTTGCTGGAAAAATAAATTGGAATAAATCAGAAATAAATAAATCTAGGTCAGAAATTAGAAGGAAGTTTTTAATTATCAGAAGATTTGGGTAGTGGCACAGTTTTCAGTGATGACATTACAGCTATTGTTTCCTGCCTTCTAAATAGACACAAAACTACTTCATTACAATGTGGGCAGCAGCGAGGTAGCACAAATGAAAGCTGCTTATTTTGGTTTTATTTTTTTTATCACCCTGGCTGTTACATACTGAGTCACATGTAGCCCTCTGTAAGGGAGAGTCCTTGATAGTGAAAAAAAAAAATAATTCTTCACATCTGGTAGAAATCACAGAAGGATGAGAGAGAGACTGAGCAAGCAAGAATTTAAAAGAGGAGCTTGCAGCACAAATGCCTTCCAGTGCCCTCCTGAAGATTTGTAAAGACTGTGCCCAGACAGTTGCTCACATGTTCTAGTGGGACAGGGTCTATATAAAATTGGTAGAAAATTATTGCAAGTTGCTGGGCTGCAAAGCAAGCATAAAGGAAAATAACTGCATTGCCCACACACAGCTAGCTTAGAAAGTAAAGGGCTAAAAAGAAAACCAAAAGATTTTCAGCCCTCAGCTAAATATTTACCTTGCTCCACATGAGTAAAGCTGACACAGTAACCCTGTCAAACACTTTTAGAAATTGATAACTTTGCGAGGTCTTTGCAGCATGATAATTCTATAGAGAATTTGGAAGAGTTCTACATCCATCCACTCTGTCCATGACACTTTACAGGAGGAGTAGCAGGGAGAATAACGTCACAAAGTCTGTTAACATTTTTTTATAGCATTGTAGATAAATAAAAAGAGATAAAAATACAAGCAACTTGTATTTGAGGATAATTAGAAGTCAGCTGAATGGGAGTGAAGATGTGATAAAAGAAAGGAATATTTGCTTTAGTTAGAAGACATAATCAGGGAGATCATGAGATTTTAGAAAACTGGAGTTTTGGATGAAAACAAAAAAAGATTGTGAGTGGCAAAACCAGTAACATATGGATATATTCAAGGCTTTAATTTGATGCAAGCTAGGTAATTACAGGACTAAACAGCTGATGCAATATAAGATTAATGAAATTTTTTAAAAAATGAACAGAGGTTTACAGTGAAGTTACACAGGATTATGGACTAATAAAATGAACAAAAACTACACAAACTAAGATAAAAATAAGAGTGCATATCATTTTTCAAGAAGTAAAATTACCAAGTTAATCTTTGCAAAGAAGTGTAATCAATATCTAAATGCAGAGGAGTGCTCTGGCACTTTGGTGAGATCAGTTTCACAAAGGCATAAATGCTCTCGTGATCTATAGCCCATATTGATTTTCAGTTTTTATACAATGTTAATTTTATCAACTGTATTCCCTTAAAATAAGGAATTTCTAGTTTCATAACCCACTCTACTTAAATCATATTCTGTCTTGACCATTCAAGCTATAAAACATTTATTGCATATTATCATTTCTCCTTACTTCTGTTAAAAAGCTATAGCTTGAGAAATAGAGGTGCAGATTTCTGTGATGTTGTCTACCTCAGTGAGGATGGATCTGATAATTCCACAGATCATGCTATCTTTTTAATGGAATATGGTTTGTCCATAACCTATCATGTAGTTCTCAGTGTTAGGTCCACACAAACAAAATCCAGCTATTACTCAACTAATAGATTGAGATAGCTATGTTTCCAGCAGGCCCTGCAGTTTAAGAGACTTGCCCTTTCCTCCATCCTATCTTTCCAATATTGTGATTCTGCAGGCTTGGGTTTTTAGCTGTATTATGATTCCTCTTCACCTTGAGGGGTGAGCTGTGCCCAACCTTTCTGGTTAAGAAAATCATCTGAAGAGAAAGCAGATTCAAATTTGAGTCCCTTGCCTAAGGAGGACACAGAGCCCAGATTCTTTCCAGTTTGAATTCCAGATGGCGTTTTCCATTTTTCCTAATGAAAGTGTGCGCAGCCAGTCCTAGTCTTCAAACAAAGCCTTCAAACCAAGGCCAATTTCAACTCACAACCTCTCTGCAAAAGAAAAGCCACATCAGCTCACTCCGACCATGACTGTACGTATTGGTTTTGCTCGGCCTGGTTTTTGGTAGCCGGGGGCCACAAAGATGGCTCCCGTGAGAAGCTGCTGGAAGCTTCCACCATGCCCAGCAGAGCAAATCCCTGATGGCTCTGAAGATGGACATGCTGCCGGCCAAAACTGGGCCAATGAGAGAGGTTGGTAACGCCTCTGTGATGATGTATTTAAGAAGAAAATCAAAACAAAGTCACAAGGTTTTTCTTCCAGTCAGAGAAGAGGAGGAGGTGAGAATATGTGAGGGAAAACAACATGGCGACACCAAGGTCAGTGGAGAAGGAGGGG
>VZRO01001073.1:80657-96006 GCA_013397915.1 Daphoenositta chrysoptera | reverse complement strand
TGGCTGCTGCTCCTGAGAGTGGACCCACGCCGGGGAAGGCCCCGGAGAACTGTCTCCCATGGGAGGGACCCCACGGCCTCACAGGGGAAGGACTCCTCTCCCGGAGCAGCAGAAGAGAATCTCGGTGATGGACTGACCAAATCCGCATGCCCTGTCTCCCTGCACTGTTGGTGGGAAGGAGGGAGGGGCTGGGGGGAAAAGGTGTTTTTATGGGCTTATTTTACTTCTCATTATCCTCCTCCAATTCTGCTAGCAATAAATTCATTTTGTAACCTTAAGTTGAGCCTGATTTGCCCTTAAATAATTTCTCCTGGTCCTTACCACAACTCATGAACCCTTCATTAATTTTTTCTCTCTCCTCTACCCGGGTGTGGCAGGGGAGGATGAGCGAGCAACTCTCATGGGTGCCTGGCATTGCACCAGCATCAAACCACAACACCGTACCAGCTCAGGGCAGTAATACAATTGAAGACTGAGAACACACTTAATTTACAAGCTCTCAGGAGCCTCCATGGATTTTGTCCATCTCCTCGCTAGAGTCAGATACTGAAAACCAATAAAAGCTGTACTTCAGGTACATTTTATTTATTTTAGCTGTAGTCTTAATTCTTTGACTATAAAGCAGACTTAATGACCTGTACTTCTGTAAAGTCAATTTTTTCAAAGCAATGAGGGTCACAAAGTCCCTCTGTGGGGGTACCTGAGAGCTCATCACTGCCTTCCTCCAGAAAGTGACAGGAACAGATTTGTGTCTGGCTCATAATTATCCTAACATTCACTGACCTGAAACCATGTAAATCTGTCCTTTCTACCACAATCTTCCTCTAGAAAGTACCCTGCTCCCTTTGTCCGCGATGTCATACTGTCTGTTACTGCATTTTATCCCACTTTTCCCTCTTTCTGATCCTCAAAATCATGAACTTTTCCTACATGGCATTGGACTCTGCTTTGGTACAAACTTCCCTTCTGGCACATGCTGGCAAGCATTTTAATGATCATGCACCTACCGTACTGACAGCTGGACATACTGATTTTTTTTTCAATTATCAAATTCTCATAAAATAGTTAGGTAACTTAATTTTACAGCAGAGTCCTCTCTCTTCTCCTACTTAAATTCTTGAATATCCCAGATGAGTCAAAATAATAATTACCCTTCTTCTCCATTAAGAAACATTCTCCTTGGGCTATCTATCTACCCCTGGAGGCTCTCTATTTGACTGCCAGGGCTCACTACCAATGCAGAAAGGGGGCAGCCAGGGATGGCTGTGCCCAGGGGGAGGCTGCTGGGCAGACCCATGCAGACCCATGAATCAGGGCCACTTCTTTCCCACCAGAGCTGCACAGAGCTGGGCCAGGGCCTGCTCCAGGCTGCAGCTCCCACCACTACACACCTGGTTCTGGACCTGGGCATGGACCTGGGCCCACACTGCTTCCCACGGGGTGATGTTCTGCCCTCAGTATCAGCCCCATGGCCCCACTGGGCTATCCCAGGGTGGGGACTGACCCTGGTTGCTTCCTATTGACAATGCAGTTCCCTGGTTATAACCCTCTCTCGGGTTTTTCTGAGGCTCAAGGATATCACATGCAACTGATTCTGAATAAATGGAGAAAAAAAACCACAGAGAGTTTTTGGTCAAACACACTGTATCCAATCTCATTTTCTATTTATTTCCTTCAAAATTTACTACAAAAATATACTTCTACCTAATGGAACTGTGGCTACTGGGTTTATATCTCCCTTCACTCCTTTTAAGTATCGATTATATGTTTGGGACTCTCCCATGACACTTTGCCACTTCTGACTTGTTAATAATATTGTTTCAACATTTGAAATTCAAATTATCCAGTCACTCAAAAGAAAAAAGACAATTACATTTGAGACTAACTCAAGAGGGTAAAGTCTCTTACTACTTTACTTAAGTACCACTGAAGTAAGTAAAATATTCAATTTCAACTAAATATAGTTCTAAGTTGAAGTCTAACAGGGCTAATCATTACATGTACTTTCATATACATACCATACGCTTGCATTTTTTTAAGGAGTTTTTCCATGTTGATATCCAAATTACTTTCTATGAAATGCTTTACGAAATTGTTTTGCAGCGCTTCCTAAAATGAAAAATGATAGATGTTACCTCAGGTTTATCTTCTCTAAGGAAATACGAAATATACATACGCATTAATGTTAAATTCCATTACCAAGATTTCCTACATAACACTGGAGAAGTCATTTAGCCTTTCCATGTCTTCGGTCTTTCCCTCTTAACAGGTTTATGCCACACCTTTCAAATAAATGGCAGGGGGTGGGGAAGGGATTTAGGAGAGGTGACAGGGGAAGACACAAACATGGAGGATGGAAAAACCCCAGTTACAAGAATGCCTTTTTTCTTTTATAGTCAGTATTTCCCTCGTCAATTTTTTTCATCAGTTTCACATTTTGCTGGCAAACATAAGCAATGAAGAAACAAGTACCAAAACCATTTTATTTCCCTTGTTCCAGTGATACTGGAGATAGTGAGGCAACATTGCTTTTAACCTTTTTCATGTCAGAAGTTTCTCAGCATCAGGCTGTAGGTTCATAACCTAAAGCTAATCTGCCTCTCTTTCAGCTCTTTTTAAACCTGAAGTCAGATATATGGGTGGTTTTAGTTAAAAATACTATCTAGATCACACAGCAGAAAGTTGGGAAATAGAAAGGTTTCCCACAGTTCACCAACCTGCAGCCGTGAAACCGTGAGAACATTTCCACTGGTTTTGAAGACCTCAGACATCCTAAGCCATGTCTCAGAATAGGTCTTCAAATTTTCAACAAAACCAAAAGTGAAATTAGCCTGGGAAAAAGAATACGTGGAAACAAAATGAAGCAAAACATGTGCACAGTAAATCTTAAGAAACAGAAAAAGCTGGCATGCTTTAGATCTTCTGCAACTCCTTTCCATTTCATTTTGATAATCAGCAGTAAGAATATCTGTTCTCTTTTTTTTTACTTAAAAAAATTGAAAGTATTTTTTTCAATACCAAGCCAATCAAAGTTTTCCTGTGCTCTGTATGTTTCCCACCTGAAGTCTCATAAAGATTTCTTTATTTTATAGTGTCTCTTTTATTGAGAGTATCATGGGGGTGCTTCAGAAAGACAGAGAAAGAAATACAGTTAGGACATATTCAAAGGAAAGCCTTTCAGTTGTGGGTCTTTTATTCAAACTAGTTCAACTGAATACATAATAAAAATGAAATTTGGAAGCCCAGTTTGGACAATAAATTCAATTGATCAATCACTCTGTTTCAAAATACTCTCAAAGGGAAAGGCTTGAGTAAAGCAAAACATTTTCTGGCCCAGTCAAACACAGGTTACAATTTCTCTCAGCAAACAACCAGCAATTTTTTTTCCAGCCTGTTTTAAACAGATCACAAGTATACTTAAGACTAGAAAATATTGCAGTATCTTTCTGTTTAAATTGGTGTTATCAGTCACAGAAGTGCATTTAAGAACAATCCAGCGTAGTTGTTTCGGTAAAAATTGACATTTTCCAGCAAAGACTGTCTGCAGTGAGTTGTAAACTCCAATTGGGACCACGCTGTTTGCAATAATTCCTATTGAAAGTATAATATTTCTGCCGTAGTATTTTAAGTGCCTTTTTCAAAATCCCACTCTTAGAACAACACGAGAAAACAATTTCTGGTGGCTCTTTCTTCCTCTTTGTAACACAGAAGGCCCCAAAGGGGCCTTGCATTTAATAGTTTCCCTGAAAAACATTATGCATTTGACTTCTATGAGAATCTCTATTCCACTTCAAAGAGTGAAATTCATTAGGATTAAAGAGAAGGTGATCCTGAATGTGAAACTAACTCTGCTGTCAAGTAGACTAAACAAGTTCTTACTATCAGAAGCAACACAGAAACCTCATGGATTGAAACCCCCAAAGCAGGCATGATGGTGACAAGATGAAGGAGACCAGGAAGGCTGCAAGGGTGGCAAACAGCCAGTCTGGGAGATTGTTTTCTCCCCAGGACACAGCAACCACAGGTCACACCAGAACACAAGGAGATCAAACTTTCGGACACCACTAAAAACCATTATATCAAGCAGCTTGTAAGATCTGAGCTCCGTTGATCTTGGTGCTTCTTGACTTGATTCTGAACAGCACAAAGGAATAATTTTTGTGCTGAAATCACTTTCAAAGAGCTACAGTAACTATAAGTTGCTTGTATTCAACCTCCTTATACAAAAAATTAAAAAACCAAATTACTGCAGCAGCATGGATTTTTTGAAAATATGAACTTTCTATAATGTAAGCACTTATTTGACAGAAATTAAAAGCAGCAAAGAGGTTAAGTTGTGTGCAGGAGGTACAGAGTCTAAGACAGGATAGAGGAAACTGAAGAAACACCTCCTGCCTACCAAAAAAAAGATTTGAGGAAGACCACATACATATACACACACTACAAAGCTGGAAGCCACTAGAAAACTTCCTTTCAAAGGAAGGTTACATTCAAATAAGAAAAAAACCCCAAAACCTTAGGCAAAAAAAACAAAAGGAGGATTTAGTTAAAAAGTGGTTTTGCTTTTTCATTCATGACAATAGGCATTTGGGAAATTCCTGAGTCAGAAGCCTTCCACATGCAGAACACTTTGGAGAATCTGTCTCTAATTGAAGCAGCAGAAAAAAATAAAGTCGTGCAACTTAACAAAATGAACAATAAGTAATTTCCAGGAAAAGATAATGTCCAGCAAAGAATTTCAAAAGCACTCGAGGATTAAATAGCTGAGCTACTCACTGTAGTGTAACCCTCTGATTAAAATTCCCTTGTTATGAGGGAAGCGGAAAATAACAAATGCAAAGCTATTTATAAAGATGCTAGGGGAACCAGAGGACTGCAGACTAATAATTCTGAAATCTAAGTAAGTTTTAATTTTTTTATACTAATAATAAATTAAAATCAAGAGCAGTAGTAAATAGAGAATATAAATAATTACAACTGGGAGGTAAAAACACAAAATATTAAAATAGAAAATGCCGCAGTCTGAAGTGGAAGAACAAGCAAGTGCGAAAGAAGTAGTTGGTGGAGAACTCACCACAGGCACAGTAAATACTAGGAATTCATATAACCCTAAAAGCAAGTGGACAAATTATAGCAGTAAAGTCCTGGCAAGCCTGACCCCAAAGTTTTTGGAAACAGCAGAACGTTCTTCAAACATGATTGCTGAATATAAGATCAGCTCTGAGAATCTTCTGAAATAAGAAATACTTCCATAAGATCAGGTCATCAGTGGCAAAAAAGTTTAGTTGTGAAAGCAAAGATCAAAGAAATCACGTGGCCTTTGAACTCCTGGATGCCACATAGCACTGAACAGTTTCACCCTCAGTCATCAGCACAGCCTGTTTCTGTTTCTGTCACCATTACTCCACACAGCAGAATTGCTGCCTTCTCTGAAACTCAAACCCAGCAACCGCACCGTTTTTCGAAGAATGGTCAATTACAAAGCCTCAAATTTAATAGTCCATGTGGAAAACTTAGAGAATATGTCAGAGTATACCAACATCAGTATTCTTCAAAGCTGTAATCTGCTACTATTTTCTTCTATTAAATAGATGACATGTGGCCACAGAGTCTAAAGGACACTGTTCCAATTCAGTAGGAGTTCAGGCTTGTAAGGGCTACAGGGTTGGGGTTTAGTAGCTACATTTGAGATGCTGGGGACAATATTTAGCATTTAAACTTTGTTTGTGTTCAAGGAATAGCTGTGAGATTTTTGTAATAAAACCAAAGAAATTTCCCATTACTTTCATATTTATGCATAAACAGAGACCCATTCATAACTGCTCTTTAGATTTACAGGACTGGGAAGAGGGGCAAGAGTGCATTTACACAGATTTCTGAATAAACTGGTGGAACTTTTGTGAGCCTGAGGATATATAATGAGAATGAAAGCTTCTACCAGGATCTTTGTATTGTTCCAGAGCATTAAACCCCACACCAAAAAAAAACCCCGATCAACCAGCCAACAAACCCAAAAAACCAACCCACAAGCCAACTTCTTTCTGAACTGTATTACTCAGTCCAGATTTCACTAAAAGGTCTATGGGGAAACATACTGTATGTGAAGATATTAATCTTTCTTACAGATGCTTTTGAGAATGGAGGTTTGGTATATTAATTGGCAAAATAATGTGGAAATGTTTTAAGTGCTATATTCTAAATGTCATTGTAACATAGAATATAATTTCAAAAGGATACCTAATATTTATCATTTCTTACAACTCGTTCTTTATATAATTTCCATCTATAAACATGAAGAGCAGCTTCATTTTTAACTAAAATTTTTTAATTAATTTTACTGTAGTCCAGAGCGATAACCTGGTCCTCAAATTAAGTTATTTAACTACAGAATATGAAATCATCATTTTTTTTTTCCAATTCAGAACAGAAACTATAAAGTTATCTAGTATTTGCTCTTTAGAATGGGGTTTTTGGCTTACTTTTTTACTATTTTCTTTTTTGAATACAAATCAGAAAACCACAAAGTTTTCAATGTACAGAGAATATAGTTATCATCACATTTAAAGTTACTGCGGTCTTTTCATGTACCACTTACAAGCAGCAATTTTTTTTTTTTTCCAGATTTTAAATTAATCCAAATTGTCATTCTTGCAATAACTAATATTGCAGGGTAAAAGCCGTATATTTAGAAGATAAATGCAAAATTTTCAGAGAAATCTAAAACAAGTAATAAACCCTTCTCTTACAGAAGTGCCTCTAATCTAGGCATGAAGAAACCTGTCACTGTCAATAACCACACTCCAGACAGAACACCAACCATAGCAGAACTGTTGTTGGCAGTAAAGCTCTTGAATACCATAATCAGCACCTCAGTTACAACTGGTCACTCAACAACTGGTGTTTGAAATAATCAGGAAGGATGAACTGTAGATTTCTTTTTTTTTTTTTTTTTTTTTAAATTCAGCTCAGTGACTCCCTAAGAACTGGCAATTTTCCCTGGGGCATCCCTTCCCACAGGTCTCTATGATGCCCCATTACAGTTCCCATCATAAGAAAACATTGAAAACAAAAGCTTGCCTACAATACATGCACCCTACACCTTGATTCAGTATGATCCCCATGACACTTTTGCTAATGTATTCTTTTTAATCTTTCTATTCATGGTTTAAAGGACTTTGAGCAAAATTTTGCTTTTCACACTGAGTTGGAACCACTGTAACAAGTAGGATAAAAGTCAAGAGAAGCATTAAGTTTAAAGTGGGAAACAGATGAGACCTCAGGGGGCAGGTTGGATCTATTTTTCTGAAAGGCAATTATCTTATTGCTTCTGCCTATCCTGGAAGAAGTGGACCTTTAAAACCAAATACAAAGACAAAATCAATACACAGAAATAATGGAGTTTTTTTATACTCACCTTTTCCATCACCAGGTCAATCATGTTGATGTTTGAATTGTACAGTATCTTCCCATGTAATAAAGGTTTCAGGAAAGTCCATAGCAAAGCCCCATTAGGAGCCTGCAAAATCTCCTGATAAAGCTTCAAGCAAAAAGGAGCTGCAAAAACAAAGACAGACTCAAATTTAACATGGACAACACAGATGAGATTGGATTTTTCTATTCAATGAAAAGCTTCAGTCTTATTTTAGGGTCTACCACAGCACCATGCCAAATGCTGTTACCAGTATTTTGGTTAACACCACCATCCAACTGCCACTAAGCAATCAGTATAGGACCTTATAGAAATTGTTTAACCACAGTCTATGATAGTGTTGAGGATGCAGAACTCTAAACACTGAACAGGAAAAAAAAATCATAATCCAAAGAGCTCCTCGCATTTCTGAAAAGCATCCTGTGAATCCTATCTATCCTAAAAGTTATATTAGTGCCTTTTAGAGCAGAAGGACATATATGAAACCTCTGCCCACAAAAGTGAATTCAGAGGGAATAGTCACCTTAAAAGAAAAAAAATCTCCTCCCACACCCTCCATTGTTCTTCAGCTTTGGATTCCTATAAAGAAAGAAGTAGGAATATACAAAATCCTTCACAAATACTGACTTTTCTTTTTGTATAATCTTATAAGAACCTACCAAAAAAACAGGAAAAAAATTGTCATGACACTTAACTTCTTCGTTTGAAAAATCTTATCAATTGTCTTTTCCATTCTTTAATAAAAACCCATATTCCTACATCACATGGAGCTATTAATACATTAGGGTGTATGTCCTTCAGAACTGGGATCTAAGGAATATTTTCAAAGATATCCCACTGCATTTGTATTCATGTAAAGGCAATGAGTTTCCTATAAAAATCGTTTAGATTTTTATGCCCAACTCATGTTTTTGGGGGGTTTTATTATTTATTACAAGTGGTTTCAAAATATCCCATTTCTAGTGCTCTGAAGAAATATTAAATAATGTCATTAACTCCTCAAGGAAGACAAATCTTTTTACCTAATGGAAAACTAGGCCAAAAACATTTAAACTCCTGAAAGAAAGTGAAAGAAAGATGTGTCAGAAATGTTTCATTAAGAAAGGCCAGTTCTTTGCCTAAATTTTTACTTTCTTGAATGAAGAAATCATTACTAAACACATCATTACTAAACAATAGCAAAGAATAAAGAGGCTACAAGCTGGCTGGTCAGAAATGCCAGTAGGCTAAGGACACAGAAGACCTGCTAATCTGAGTTTGCTGTGATCTTCAGAAAGTTACTAGGAAGTGTTTGGTATACACAAAATACCTACAAGTTATTCACTGTGAAGGGGTATGAATCAAGTTTCTGTGGCCTAATTTTTTTTTTTTTTTAATTTTCATTTTCCATTGCCCCATATACAAGTTTGTAAAATATGGGCAACAGTATTAATTCACTCATGGGAATGTTGGAACTGATGCCTTAAATATTTCAGAGTCCTATGGTAAAAGGTCTCACAGCACACCAGAGTTGTAACAACTTGAAAAAAAAGATCAAGAAAAAGTGCTTCTGGTCTAAACAGCTTTTAAAGAGACTGAGATCCAAACGATCTGTCTAATCAGCCATCCAGCTGTCTTCATTCTTCCAGCAGGAAAGAAAAGCAGAGCTGCCTGCTTACCATTACATCCCACACATGTAAGTGAGAAGGCCAAAGCAGAGCTCTGGCTCTCTCCCAAGGGTCCCAGTCAAGCCAGGAGCAATTTCAGGCTGTAGAAACCAGTAGATGACGGAGGCATCCCTAGTGACACTCTATCACTGTATTCTTCTCTTGCACAGGGCCACCCGAGGCACTAACAGGGTTATTAACAATATTAAAATTAATCAGGGTAAGTCAAATGTGTATTGAGGAAAGGGAGCAAAGGTGAAACTATATGAGAGCTAAGGGATTTTTCTGAGCACTTGACAAACAGAATAGGAATATCAACCATCAAAAAACTCATTCTATGCAGAAGGTTTGCATATTTTACTGCTCAATAATACCACAGCTTTGTGTTCACAGAAGAAAGGCAAGAAGCAATACATTCTGAATCTGGCATCTCAAAGATATGTTTTTAATATCAAGTGCTGTGAAACTGTTAATAAAAATGTATCAAAGAAAGGAACACTCTTATTTATTATTTGCAAAGATAGAAAAAACCAGAATCACTTCTGTCTCACCCACAATTATCTCATAGCCACTAAACTTTTACTGACCAACATCTTGGGCTGAAATCAACAGAGTCAATACCAACTGAGATGTCAGTGGGTATATAAACATTTCCATGTAAGTGGGAAACACTTCTCTTAATTCTGAATGCATACTGCAACTTGTGATTGATATTTTTTCTTACTTGAGTCTTCAGGAATGCCATATTTTGCCATATTGTCCTCCAAAAGTCCCATGATTCTGGGCATGTCTATGAACAGGTTTGCATTGCTGAAAAATGAAGATTCTTCTTTACACACTGCCTTGATTACAGACTCCAGGGATCCAACAGCTGAACTTCTGAACTGCCCACCTTGCAAAAACTACAACAAATGAACAAAAATACAGATGAATCAAAGTTAATTTAAGTAGCTTCAAGGAGTAGCCCTGGTGTTCTGTCAATATTGACATCTAAGGAAATTGACAAAATTAGGCTGTTGAAACAGCCTGTAAGGACGAGGGCTTGCTGTGCTCATTTCTGTTCTTCTGATCACCATTATTATAGGGAAAGGTAATGTAGTATTAATTGTCAGGATACTCAATGAAAGATGGTAGCACAATGTACTACACTGAAACTTGAAAAATACTGTGTAGCAGTTAGGCAGGAAAGGAATGAAAATATCAAGACAACTGGACTACAGATACCCTGATTCCAATGCCAGTTTTCACAAAATGTGCTTTTCTTGTAGATTATTCCTGTGTCACAAAGGCAGAAGAAACAACTAAAACAATTTTTGTTATGAACGTTTCCAGTGAAGACAGGAGCTAATAAGAAAAAAAAATATTCAGATGCACATACCCTAAAAGCCTGTTTTTCAAGTACATCTTCTAACTTGTTAGATGTGCTTACAGTTTTTGCACATCTTGAGTCATACCAGCATTTATTATTGCCATTTGCTCATGACTAGCATACTTCTAATGAGGAAAGAGAGCAATCGGCCTGCTTTTATGGCTTAAGCACCATCATTCACCACATTCAAAAAGAAAGAAGAACAACAATAGTCTCATCCTCTGTGCAGCTCCCCTTTTCAAATAATGGGCTCAGTTGTGAGTGGTATCTCACAGGAGGCTGTCCAGGTGCACAGCTCTGAGAGGACACAACTGCAGGGCATCGTGCTGCTCTGGTACAACTGAAGGGTGCACTGCCTCGCCTGATACTCATTACTGCTGCAGGTGCTTGTCAAGAAACACATAACTAAACTATCAGACATCATTTGAAGACTCCACAACTGACAAATAGAAAAAACACTGTGATATGTCAAACACACACATTCGGCACTGAAAAAAAATTAGCATTTTTATCATTGGATTTTTTTTTTAACAGAAGAGTCAATTTTCAAAGTAGTACAGCACTTTACATAAAGACATAATCACAGACAGTTTAGAAATTGCGCTGTTAGAAACAGTTTATCCTGATCAATGCATTTACTGAAGTGCCAGGTGCTTCTTTAGTAATTCTGGAGGAATATTAGAAAGTGTCGTTTAAACCTCAGTGTTAGCTGCTCCCAAAATCTTACTTTTAGCATACAGTTTCAGCACAGAGCATAGTAAATAAATAATGCCCATATTTCATAATACAATCATCCAAAGCCCTTGAATGAATCTGCTGGCATGGACTTCACTGGAGAAATAAACTTTATTTATGCACAATGCTGTATAAAATTGGTTATGAATCTTTATTAGTGACTATTTGCACTAGAGGGATAAATGAGGCTTATTTCAGTCAAAGAGCACAAACTTGCTAATTAATTCTGGTTCCAATCAAAATAACTTGAAAATCAAATAATGAATATTTATGTGGTAAACTGCCACTAACAGGCTGAATCTACTTACTGTCTTTCAACTAAATATCCACTGACTCGAAAAGATAAGTTTCTTAAAATTTGGCTTTGATAAAGTATGAGGAATATATAGGATGGATGTCACAAAAAAAAAAGTTATCTTTGATCCAGATGTTCTAGTTTAAACTATGTAAAGTAGGGCTGCAATCAAGACTGATGAATCCAAACAACCAGCCTCCTACAAACAAAGTAATCAGTCAAGCAAGTCACTGTAGCAAATTCATGGAAGAGGAAGGCTGGTATAGAAGATTAAAAGGTTACCTGGAACTGCATTTTCAAATGGAGGCAAAAACCTCATAGCATAGGAGCTTCTGACCTAACTGAACAGCTATATGCCTAAAAAATATTATGGATAAAAAAAAATTCATATGGAATAGAAATACCACCTACCCAAAAAAAGAAACTTAAAAGCCATGCTGGGCTACAGCTTGTACATAAAACTAAAATACATTCAGAACCATTACATTAGAGAGAAATAAAGACAAAGCAAAAATAATGCAATTTTCCTGGAAAACTACAAGGAGGTTAAAGACAATTCAAAATTTGATGAAATCAAAGGGCTAAAGGAAACAAATTCAGAGAAATAGATATTCCTAATTCTGGGAAAAAAACGTAAACAGAACAAAGTCTTTTTTGTCCTGAAACTGACAGAATCAGGGGGATAATAGCAAAATGCTGATTTGATTAAACAGTTTTTCAGAAGCCTATCAAATTTAGATGATACTATCTGAAAAGTAGAAAAGTCATATATACTCAGGAAGTAGTAGCATAATGATCCAGGAAATAATGAATATCTTCTTATGTTTATAAGGGCGAGATATACAGTAAATTTTAAAGTGGAGAACCATAAATACAAAAAATATTTGAGAAGTAGAATTTAATGTATTCTCAAATTATCATTCCTGACAAATAAAACATATTTACATGGGAGGACAAGTCCTTTCTCCCCAAAAAAGATACATGCTGTCTCAAATTTAGGTGAATTCTAATAACCAATTAACATTCTTGCTCTATAAATTATTAATCAGCATTAATCCAATTGCAGATTAGTAGTGGTGGATAAAAAATGGCATTAAGAAGATATTGCAGGGAGCCTGTTAACAGGAAAGAAAGCACTGGATTACAGAGAAGTTATTAGTGTTATTCCTGTGAGCCCTGAAAGAAGCAAATTGCCTAAATTTGCCTATCATTTAATACCAGAAGGCATTGCAGGAGAAAAGAAGATCAGAATGCAATATGGCAAGAAACCAATTACCTAATTCAAAGCAAATTGAATAGAAAGATAACCGGTACAAAATGTTATGTATCAACTGAAATCATGAGATGTTGCTATAAAATGGAGGTCACCTGAGTATATCACTTATCCATGATCATGTAAGAGACAAAAATGTATGCAGTTTATGAAAAAGCTGAATGTAAGTTTAAGGAAGTCATTTTAGTAGGTATAGACAAGGATGAGCAGGCTACAAGAGTCATCAGTCATAATTCCCCTCTAAGACTGTACACATTTCTTCTTCCAAACATCCGGGATTAGCCTTAACCCAGCATGCAAAAACGATGCTAGGCTGTCTTAGGCAACCGAGAGCCTGTTATAAAAGAAAAAACTAAAGCAGAAAACAAATACTAAAACAAGTCTATTCAACCTATCAAAACAGAGGACTACGGCTGGCCTTCTGCAAACATATGGGCAAGGCAGAGAAGTTAAAAATACTACAGAACATTTTCGATACAAGAATAAACATAGTAGCCACAAATAAACCTAAATCAGAATTTTATCCACTTATAACCCCAACAGGCTGTTCTGCAATGACAGGTTCAACAGAGAATTTTTTCAAGTTAGTGGAAGGATTACAGAGTGAGGCCACCGCTCGCAATTAACAGCATTCAGCAGCTCAGGAAGTCCCCTGCAGCTTATCTATTGATGAGTGACCAGCATCCAAAAAATTAGGTAAGAAAACATAAGTGAATAATTTCAAACAGCAAAAAACAAGCAGAAGTCATTATTTAAATCAGCCTTGTTTTTCCTCAGGGAGTTATCCATTCACTCCCTGTTTTTAAAAGTAGAATGTTGCACCATATTCCAGTTACTGCTGATGGATATATATTGAGTTTTTACATCATCTTTTATTGCAATATGTGTAGCTTTTCAATTCAACTTCACATTTTACAGATATATCAAAGTTATTTCTTCCTTTTCATTTTTCCTTTGAGACAGAAATCCATGTGCATAGCTGACAATTACTTTATTACTTCTTTCATTATAGAAGAAATTAGTTTTTAATCAACTTCAAAATTTACAATATGTCTTTCTGATGAAGGTCCACATATTTTTACCTTAAAAAATTTTACATTGTTTATCTAACAATCTTTCTATGTCACCGAACTACTTCACTCTTGATTATCATGAAAACAAAAATACAGAAGGATGGACTCTTTTGGAAATAGAAGAAAACATTTAAGGAGAGAGGTGTATAAGGAATATCTGCACTTTAGTGGAGCACTTACTCAATAACGCAAGTTTGGCCACCATAGAAAAGAAGCAAAAAATAATCAATAACTGAAACTATTACTGGAAAGTATAAAAAATTGAGTTAAACATGAAAAAAAAGGACACACTTTTACTAGTCTTAAAAATTTTTTAAAAAGTTAAAAGAAGCAGAGGAGCCCTTGAAATAAAAAATGTAATTTATTAACAAAAGAAATAGGCACTGATTATTTTAATCCTGAACAAATTATTAGGTGACCAAAAACCCCAGCAATTTCACAAGAAAAAGAGATTTAGCAAAACATTACAAAAGCCCTTGAAATTCAAAAAAAAGGTAGAACTAAAAAAGAACAAAAGTTCCAAGGTTAAATCCATGGTTAAATCCATAATAGGAGTGGCCATCGAGCAAAGCTTAAAACTGTGAGCAGATGGCCCTCTGCTGTTCCATTTGTTCCTTTGCAAACTTTTTTTAATAGCACCTTTTGAGAGGTTCTTCTATCATATAAGGAACTTCGGGATTTCAGTCCAAAAAGAATATTTCATTTGCTGAAAGGAAAGCCTGACACAAACAGAACTAGTTTAAGGAAGCAGAAAAGATGCAAGTATCTGATGAAAGGCACCGTTCATTGAGGCAGCCAAAGAGCTACCCCAAAAAGAGAGGCTCAAAACCACAACAGATAGATGCACCAGAACAGCATTTTTCAACATGTCTCTATCACACAAATTAGAAGATCTTGAAAAAGACATCACTAGGGCAAATAGTACTTAAGGCAGTGTTTACTCTGTATTCTAGCAGTAAACCAGATTGCACTGTTTACCACTGAGGGATCTTTTAGAGGTTTGCCATTTTAAACCAGATTCAATCCTCAAGTTTCCACAAAGGACAGCAAACCCAGAAGGTAATGCCATGGGAGTCAGCAGGTCTTCCTATGGAATTGGAAGCTGCTTAGAAATAGAAATGTTCCTGATGATTCATTTAACACTAGACCCACCACTGTGCTAGCTCTGTAGATGTGCATACACCAACTGCCCTTAAAGGAAGGGACAAAAGAGATACCCTCACTCACACCTCATGCCACGTCTTTTTTGAAAGTCAAGCAGAACTACCACATGAAACCTTTAGGGATCTGACATGATCAGAAACACGTGGTAGATACAAGAACTGCATAGGCTGTCTTAAAATCATATCCCTTAAAAAAAGCAAAGCTATTTCTTTTAAACAAAATAAAAGTCTGCTCATAAAAAAACCCCATACAATCACTGTTAGCAGAAAAGGCCTGGCTAGCTATCTCCACATCACAGATAACAGATGATAATGTTAGTCACTTGACAAACACTGAAGTAACTTAGACTATGATCTCATAAGTTA
>VZRO01001073.1:1452-80637 GCA_013397915.1 Daphoenositta chrysoptera | reverse complement strand
AAAAAAAAAAAAAAAAGATGACAGAAACAACACATCAATAGTCTCAGAATTACCAGACTGCTTGAAAGAGCTCAAATGAATCTTCCTAGGGTTTATGGACTCTTCTCTAAGTTCCAAACTTTCTAGGAAATAATTTCTATTAGTGTGCCTCCTTACTAAGCACATATCCCTACCTAATCACCTCAGAATGGGAATTAATTTTGCATTTTGAAATCCTATGCGTACCTGCTGCAATGTGGAGATGTCGAGCACACCAATATTTTGAATTCCTTGGAGGAACACTGGAAGCTTTTCCATGATATGGTGGACTTTATTGAGAAGTGAACTGATACTAGAAACCACATCCAGTAGCATATTTAATACATTGCCTATCTCAGGTGGTATCTGGACCTTGGAAAAGAAGAAAAAAATCACAACACTAAATTCCAGTTAGAAACAAATGCTAACCTTTCAATGAAACACTCAAAATTATTCAGCTTCTTTCTAAAATTAATTATACAATGTTCCTACAAACCATGTTTAACAAAACTTTTGATACAACTCCCCAGTTGCTCTCAGATTAAGCTGAAGAGAATTTCTCTGTAATGTTAGAAATGGCTTATGAAAAATCATGAATTAATATTCAGAGAACATGTTTACACCTGCCAAGTTGAAGAGATCTTTCTAACCCAAGATGCTAATAGGATCTGCAACATTCGATCCCCTTAGAATTCAGTGTAAATGGAAACTTTTCCTTCACCTGTTTAAAGATGTTCAGTGCAACAATTTCATATTTTAAAAATAATTTGTAAGTTAAATTAAATATAGAAACCACTTTTATTGCTTAATATGACTCCTAAAGTAACTAACTTTCCTGCCACACTCTTCCTACCTCTGAATTTTTCATACCCAAAATAATTGTGCACATTTTATTACCTACTTAACCTAAGTTCAATTGGCTGTTTGCTATTTCCACCATGCAAATTCATCATTATGGATTTTCTCTTGGTTCCCTTTGCTTTTGTGGATTATTATTATTTAGATGATACGATGATACAAACTGATCCATTGTTACCTGTCTATGCAAAATAATAAAACTACTATAATCTCATTATATAGTTTCAGTTCTTCCTCTGATTATCTTTCCTTTATCCACCTTTGTCTTCCTACTATAATGTCTGTGCTGATTTTCTTCTCAGCCTTCACCTGATTTTACATAGTTAAAAAAAAAAAATAAAACAAAACAAAAATTGAAAGACACCTGTAAAAAAAATCTTATTTGGCTAAAAAAGTAGCAGAACTTCCATTATAATTTAGGATGAGCTGACAACATTTTTTATTCTTTCCTAGGACTTGATTAGGTTGCCGTAGAGTTCAGTAGAAACACTCATCAGAATAAGCACTGGTTTATTTTCTTCTATTTTTTTTTTCCTTCTGGGTTTGCAGATAATTCAGGAACTAAAAATCTTTTCTTTTCCCTCTGGCATCTTTACCTATTCTGGGAAATTTTCTTGTTTTTAAAATTCTGTGTCTAACCTGCTTAACTGAGTGTTCAGCATCCAGAATACAACCAGACACCTATGGCTTTAGAACAAATTATTCTTCCTCACAATGTTATAACTATATTTCAGCTATTCATGCTTGTATTTTATCTTATGTCAATCTGTTACCCCCAAAAGAACTGAAATAAATGCGTTCTAACTATTCCATTCAATAATTCTGCTCTTACAGATAAAACCACTATCTCACTGAACACTCATACTAGATCCCAGATTATCTACAATTGTACAGATAATACAGTTGTGCTACAGACTTTTGTATCCACAGTGCAAATTCTTCCTAGAAAATAGCTTTGTCATTCTCATGATGTGAGCTCCTATGCTGGTTTTAGTTCAAATGCTGTCAGATCAGTCTTCCAGTCCTACTAATAATGAAGTGACTAATTGCATGAACTGCAATTTATAATCTGGTAAAGATTAATAAAATTATGTCTTCAACCTCCTGTGTTTTCTGTAAAGATTTCATAATTAACTCCTCAGTGATAATTTTCCTGAGGAAGCAAGAAATGGAATGCAGTAGCATCTATCAGCACCATTCTTCAACTGTTATATTCTGGGGAGCTAAATGAAGACAAAAAATGCCATATGTCCACGGTTTGCTTTCATGGGGAAAGAACATATGAAGAAATAATAGAATTATTAATCTATCTATCTTATGTTTCCTACTACCTTCAAAAGAAACATCTTACCTTGTAAATGATGTGACGTACGTTCAAATTTTGTATAATCAATACAAACATGGTATACAAGTCCAGTGCTGGTAAAGAACATAATTCTTCCACTACCAGGGAAGTTCTACTGTTTTCAGGCAGCTTTAGCAGCAGGCTAAGTACTTCTTCATCACATCTTCCAGTTAAAGCTACCACAAAGGCACTGTAAAGAACCTATCACAATGTATTGTGTATTAAAAATTTTTCTCCCTGAAATGCATCACCATTTTTTATAGTCAATAAGGTGAAAATTTGTGTCACAGTAACATAACAATTTGTAGGCACAAACAGACCTGAAATAATAAACCATACAGCTTTATATCAGATTGCTGTGTTCTTACTTTATTCTCCATGTGCATATAAAAAGATGAAGTGTATTTCTTATAAGGACTTGCTTTCATTTTTCGCAGATCAATCATTCATTCTTGAGCATTCATACCATAAGCAGGCATATTTACAATGCTGAGTATACTCCTTCTAGGAGATACGCACCTCTGCAGCAGAAACACCTGAAGATCAAAATCTAGGCATATGAATCACTAAAATCAAACGATGTGGTCCTTCCTTCTTTCAAAGGACACACAAATTTAACATTTGGGGATGCCTATATGGCACAACGTCCACTCTGAGCCAGCTCACATTTCTCAGTTAAACACTGCTTCAAAATGTTATTTAATAGCAAATGAAGGGACAAATGCCTAAACAGACCTTCGGTGAGACTATAATAAAGCCATCCTGGATAATGGCAAGTGCTTGAAGTCCAGGTATCTCAGGAGTTCTTTGCTACCCATTCTCAACAAATCCAGAAAAACTGCAAGTTTTTGTAGGAGCCTGTAAGAGCCAAAATGCAGGGCTCCATTGTACTGCTTAGGACACAACCTGCCTCTACTGCCTCCACTGAATGCATCTCTTGCTGGTAACAGTACCCAATCAGAGAGAGGATCTGAAAGATGGTCAGGATATGCAATTGAACTTTTCAATTCTTCTGAGCATTTTATTTTCCAATGTCATAATTTGACTTTTTGATTTTTATTCTGGAACAGAATTTTGCCTTTGTGATTCTAAAAGATTTCCTATATATTTAAATATTCACTTTTTTCTGTGCATTCAAGGAACAGAATATGAACATAATTCTGCGAGCAACGTAAGATGATACTGATTTGGACTTCTTGCTGGGGAGGAAATTTGACTGTGATAGAATTTGAAATTTATTTCCTTGTGCCTCACATGAATATCACCATTTCATTGCAGTTTTAACCCATTCTGTGTTTTATCCCCTAATTAAGTTCCTCTGAACTTTCCTTGCAGCTTTCTGAGTACCAGAGCTAACCCAAATTCCTACATTCAATAAATGAATGTTTATAGTCTTCCAGTTATAGGTTTTAAGCAATTTCAAATCACTTCATCACATGGCAATGAGCATGGCCAGCACATAACATCGTGGCAGAAATTATGGGTAAGTACAATAAGCACAAAAAATTCCCAGGCTTACTCTTACTGTTCCAGAGACAAACAGAGTAGTAGTATATAATCACAGAAATATAGGGCTACAATGGCCCTATAGCTACCGTTAGGGTTATCAGAAAGTGTCTGTATAGATAATAAACATAATGGTTGTGCCTAAAATATAGCTCTAAAAAGTACTTGTGCAGCTTTCATAATCAGTAAGAGACACAGGCTTTCTAATGCTCCAGTTGGACTGGGGGAGGATTTAAGCACCAAGCAAACAAACAATTCTGTATAGTTATTCAAATGTGAGACGTGTGTACACATCTAAGCTCTACATATGACTGGCAAATAGTAAGGATGGAAAGTAATTTGATAATTCAGCCAATTAGCATTGTTATTCCAAAGGATCAAAGGTGCACAGAATCCCATTTAACTGAATTGCTTTCAGATGACTTCTCTCATTACCATTTAGTGGTATCACAATAACAAGCTGACAATAAAGGCAGTCACACTGCCACAGAAGCAGAAGAACAAATCATCTATAAGTAGTTATGATGGTCTGAAGTGCCTTTTTAACGCTGCACTTTTCACGAGCAGAGCTTGCGAGGGTTTCTGCAGGTGGAGCATCACTGACACCCAGTGGCTGCTTGGCTGAGCTGATCGCTTTACACCAAACGTGTAACTCCCAACACTCGTACAGACACCGCAGAGACAACCTGTTTGTCAGCTGGCATTTCTCGTGATTTCGACTGATCCCTGGGATCGCAGGGAATAGCAACAGTAACACACAGCCTTTCACTCAGAAAACTTACAATACTCAAGAGTCAAGTACTCAAAGGGAAAGTAAAGCAAGACAGTGGTAAGATAACGTAAGAACAGTGAGGAACACACAAAGGAATTTTAATAAAATATATGTAAGACAACTCCACACTGCAATGAGCAGAGGTGGTAATGTACAAAATGATATCTCCAGAAACCGTCATCTTTTCTACAATACCAAGACAGCAAAGCTCCAATTCAGTGTCAGCACAAGAGGGTAAAACACTGCTGAAAGTAATGAAGCAATGCCATTTAGACCAAAGGAATAGTGCTACTATAATTTGATCTCTCAATGCATCACATTATTATTTGAAAATTCTAAAATTCACAAAGTTTCACATGGAAGAGATAAGTGAAAATATAAGATTCCACACAAACCGCATGGGTTTTTTTTGCTTCAGCTGGCACGTCATGCTATAGGTTGACCCATTAATTTGACACCTCTTTTTGATTTTTTACCTCTGAATGAGAGACACTGGCTTCCAAGAGGGTATTGACAGTTTCTTCAGAAATATTGACAGAAGAACCAATGTCCAGCCTCAACTGAGTAATATTCTGCACAAAATCTTTGACTTTCACATCTGGAAGAGAAGATAAATAGTACCAACAGCACCAATTAGATTAAATAAATTTCCTACAGATTGTATCCTTTTCATTCAATTCACTGTGAGGGACAATATTGCCTAAAGTCAGTAGTCTCCATAAACAGTGTGCCTTTGAAGTTAAAAGAATAAAGAAACAGTTATTGTCCTACAAAATTACACAACAGTGACTTATAGAAAAAGTGAAGAAAACTGGAACCCACCATTCACAAGATTAAAATTGCTGAAGAAAGCTGCCGCTGGATTTTCTGACAATTGTAGCTCCAAACTTTCAGTCACCCTGGAATGACAGCCTTAGTTTCACAAGTTGTCAGAACTAAGCCATTGGCATTTTAATGTATAAAGACTAACATGAATAGTAAAACAGACACTAAATGAGACAATAGGGCCCCGTTATGCTCTATGTGCACACTCTGTGCATGCAGTCAGCACCTCTACAGACCTTTTCATGCTGTATTTATACAGTGTCATGGTCATCATACTTCATGCCTAAATGAGACTGCATACTGTATATCTCTACATATATATATATATATGTAGAGATGTAGAGATACAGAGATTCCCATAATGGCTAAGGGCTCTAGCAAACAGTAGCTTATGAAGAAAGACAGGTCTAGCAATATCTCACTTCCATGTTTCTTACTGAA
This sequence comes from Daphoenositta chrysoptera, assembly GCA_013397915.1. NCBI lineage: Eukaryota > Metazoa > Chordata > Aves > Passeriformes > Daphoenositta > Daphoenositta chrysoptera. The sequence goes on along the minus strand of VZRO01001073.1, from coordinate 74,872 downwards.
CACACATTTTTTAAACCTAGGGATAAAAATCACTGCAGTTCAGGATGAAAAAATCAATCTAATTGTAATTTAAGTAATAAAGAGTATGCATACATCAGATGTTATTTTTTCCTCAAAACTGGATGTGAGCCCACTGTCCTTAGGAGCAGCATCTAGGCTCAAGTTCTTCTGTATTATTACTGCAATTCACACACACAATTCAAGCCCATTATGAAAACAATCCAACAGTCAAACCAGTATAGCAACAATTATAACAATGTCTACTTCTAGCTGATTGCAAGTTTGAAATACTCTGCAGTAGCAGCTTTACTTACAATCTAATGGTTTTTCTCAAGGAAATAGCAACTATCAGAAATTATTTGGAGTTCAATCCCATCAGTTTACAAACACCATACTGGGTTTCTGAATCTTTGAACTGCTGAACTGTCTGAATGCTTAATAGTTCACAAAAAGATATTCAGCTATTGAGAGAACAAGCCATATCAAACAAGCCATATCAAAAGAACTATAAATAAAAAATTTAGATATCAAAATTTTTACCTAACTAAAGTCACAGGAAATTGAAAATTTTCTTAGTTGTGGTCCAAAGTGTTCAGCTGGTAGAGAAACAAGATCTGCTGCAAATGCTCAGCAAAAAAATTGAAGGGCTTTTAGAAATACTCAGAGTTTTTCTAAAGTATTTAACTAATTTGTACATTTTATCCACTCAGTTTTCAGTTACATGAACAAAGCTGAAAAAGACAGTATATCTCCTGTAATTACTTAATTTAGAACACAGACATATCCACAGAATAACATCACTAATGACAAAGAACCGTTTGGGGTACCAAAATGTAAAAGGCATTACATTTGCAGTCGTCTCTGGATGTTCCCCAACATTAGCTGGCATTCACAGCTGTCACTGCTGGTATTTTGCAAGGCTCCCATGAAGTTCTCCAAAGTATTGGAAAGTTTTTGGTTTATATATGCCATACTCTCACAATCCCCCTCGTTGAAAGGAGGCCAATATCTTCCAACATTCTGCAAAACACAGCAATCACATGGTGAGTAAATTAATGAGATTGTGTTACACCTTGAAGCAGCAGCTCTTGGCAACTAGATGATTCATATTTTCAAATGAGAATATGGGTAAGGTAATACTCTTTTACTCATTGTATGATTAATTGAAACTGGATGAAAAGTTTTCAAGAATCAAGGAATTTTCAAATATTTGAGTCTTGGAATTCTGAAATTGGGAATTTGAACTAGCCTGTCAAGGAGATTCATCCACTAACAGAAATGCCAATGTTTTTAATTTTTTTCGAAATGAAATTAGGTTGTTTTTTTTTCATTTTAGGCTGACAATTTTTATCTTTTTCCAAAAAAATTGTTTTGAACAACATCAGTTTCCATTCAACAAAGCAAAATATCTGGATCCTCATATCCAAAGTCTTTCGCGTATTATGCTCTGTATAGTATGCACTTTTATATTTTCTCCTGAATATTTATATTTTTGATTTTATAAGGCTTTTTTAATATTTGCACAAGGAGGTCATAGAAGGGTGGCGACTTCAGAAATGCATTTGCTCTGAAAAGTCTGGTTTGAGATATGAGTGATGCCACTTGTCATCTGTTTACTTTAATACATTCCTGTACATATCAGGAAAATGTCCAGGTAAACAAAGCAGCAGAGTTCTTTAATGAAAAGAGAAGGAAAATTCTATACTACAAAGGATGAGTTTAGTATTTTGTCTCTGTGCACACATGTGTGTCCTATCCAAAGGCCTGCTTCCAACTCGATGAATCCCTATATCCCAAATATTACTCTCAACTGCTGGCAATTTCATGTTAAAGGAAAACAGACTGAACCCAACCAGTAATCACAACTGCTATTTTAGCTGGAATTATTCTGGCCAAGAAGTTTATTTGTATCTAGTTTAATTTCACAAAGCTTCCTGTGAAGATTTAAAAGTAGAATTGTACTATAACTCATTAAACTAACAGTATGACAAAATTTAAAGAAATTAAAAATGGGCTAGTGTTTGACTATAGTGTTTGTCAATAGTGATTGACAATCCAATTATTCTAGTTATAGGACTTCTAATAATTCTAAGTCATACTTACAGCTTGTAAAGCTCACCAATGTTTATTTAAGGAATTTCTTCTGGGTATCTCTATCAAAATCATCAGACATATACCTATACAAACCTCAGCTTTGTATAGCCACTGTGGGGACTTATCATTCAGACAGTGGGGAGAAAAAAGGAAACTTTCATTAGTTTCCAAAGTTTAATGCATGTTGCAAAGTACACTTGTAGGTGAGGAAATCATTCAGACCTGATAATGATCTTGAACCACAGCAATCCCTTCAAAGACAGTGAGAAGCAAGTGACTTGTTAATCCATCTTTACACTTTGTAATGGCACAGAAGACGCTGCTAAACACAACCGGTTCTTCTGTAAGAGAAAATGTCCAGATTTAATCAGATTAAAAAAACCACTTTGGAATCAAATTAAAAGTGAGCCAACTAATAAGGGAGAGAAATTTTTTTAAAAGCAAGGACAGTCTGATGCGTTAAGGCACAGAGAAATAGTTCTACCTAAATTTATGTATCATTTCAGATGACAAGAAAGGTTGGTCTTATCCAATTTCAGTCACTCTTCTCCATTACACTTTTTTCCTGATAAATAATAAGAACTTCCATACCTGCTACAGAACCAGAGAAGAAAATTTCGTATTTGCTCTTCATAAGCAAGAAACATAACTTTGAGAAGCTGAGTATATTAACCACATCTACCTTTCCCTTGGGCAGGCTCCCCTGATGCTATTTTCTTGTAGAAACACCAGGGTGTTACCAAACCTTCAGTAGCAGTAACTTTCAAACCCAAACTATAAGGGGAGGGAAACAGCATTACATAAGCATTTTCCATATCTTGGGATAATGAACCCATATAGGGTGGTAGCATTATCCCCCTGGTCATCCATGATGGTAGTTTCCACCCAAGCTTGAAGCCACCATATCCTTGGAAAAAAACTCCTTTCTACTGTCTGCCATGCATTTGTACATGGGGTAGTAGTGAAGGAGTTTGACTTGACTGCTGAATTCCCCTTCAGTATCAAGGTAATTTTTTCAACCATGTTTTTTTTTTCCTTGTGTTTTGTTCTTAAGTCAAATAGGAAGAATAATAAGCATTGCTTCTAAAACAAGCAAACTTTCATCTTGCTCATAGAAGTAACACAATACAATTCATCAAATCAAACCAAATCAAACAGTTTTCACCTTTTCTCATTAGGTTTCACAATGTTTTTTGTAACAAATGAAACATTCCCATAACCAGAGTGTTGAAATGAGAATGACAAAAATTTAGTTCCCTAATCTCAGTTCTCTCAATAAATAGACTGTTCTTCAGAGGTCAAGGACAGAAGCCAGTACCTAGCTACACGATTTCAGTAGCACTTATTCTAGCTCAACATCACTACTGTTTTACTCTTTGGAACTACATCCGTCACAGGAGAGGGGAGAAGACAGAATTGGGTTGTAGTCACATCTTACATGCTTTTTTGGAAATTAACTTGGCATAAAATAATACAGCTCTCATCCCTTGCTCTAGAATGGCAGGTTAATGCCTCCTAATTCCTCTTTATAAACAAATCTGGGCATAGTTAGCTAAAATACGAGGTTTGAAAAGCACTGGCTATTGTTTTCCAGAGGAAAAATAATATGAAATTATACTCAGGTCAATACAGAGCCTTTCTTAAAGTGCACATCTTGGGAGCATATACATAAGGAATAAAAGAAAGTAAAACATTAAAATTTGAACAATTTTTGAAAGGTGAAGTTTTCAGCTACAGGAAGCCAATTCACTGTCTCGACACAGCCAGGAGTGGTAGATGCTACTTCCTTTAAATACTTGCCCCATTCTTCCTTACTGTGAGCTACACACTGCCCTGTGGCAAGTCTGTCTCATTAAAAAAACCCTGTGACTTGATCCAGCTCACTAGCTGAAGAGGAGCAGCAAGGTCTGCTTTCAATGGGATTTTAAATAAACATGAACACTCCAGAAAGAAATCATCCTTTTTTAAGACCTACATCAGGTTTTTCCCCGTGCCTCTGTTGATTTAATTTCCAGGCATCAGTATGTGTGCCTTGCTTGGCATCACCCAAATTACCTTGTGTGTACCAAGGTTTGCTAACAGTAAAGCCTTAACTTAACAGCACTAACACATATGGTGACTCAGAGTCACTGCTGTGATAACCAACCTGAAAAGATTTTGAGAATATTCAAAATGGTAAATTGCAATTTCTGCAATAGTACCACATTATCAGGGTACAAACGTTCCTGAAGAATCCTGCCGATTTTAAATGCTCTGTAGAAACATCAATAAGAAAACATTATTTTCATTACAAGGGTACTGCAGAAAAATTTCAAGAAGTGACAATGCGCAAATACAGTCCTCCATGAACCACACAAAGATTTCAATTTTAACAGTTATTACATTTGTTTGAACTATTTCAAAATCAGAATATAATACTCCCATGTGAAAAAAATACCCTCTGAGTGCTAGAAAATACCTTCACAAAATAAGCAAAATCATAATAGCTTCGGAAATAGTGAGAGCCCACAGAATATGCTGACTTAATGGCAAAGAGCAGAATACTCCAAATTTCTGATAATCAGCATGGAGGGAAAATAAACCACTTTTCTAGTATTTCCTTTTGATATTTCTCAACAGGTGAGGTTAATACTTGATCCTGATGGACAATGGTTTCATGTATTTGCATAAAATTAATCATAAATGTCAAAATACCACATCAGAGCACGAACTTCACAGGGCCATTTCTCAGCTGGTTTATGTCAGTAGGACCAGTAGCTCCACCAACAAGATACCCCAGAGCTGTTTGGAACAACCAACTTGTGGGCTCATTCAATATTGTTTAAAGGCAGCAACTCCAGTCTAGCAGCTATTTTATTAAGTAAACCATCAGTAAATATTTTCCTGAAGCACTTTCCTCTGCTGCTGGATTCCATCTAATCTGAGTAATCAGGCAAACATTCTCTTGGGCTCAAGATTCCTTCAGAAACTGCATTTGTTAACCTGAACAACTTAACACAACAGCCATAAAATAAGACATCAACAAATTTAAGTTAAAGAAACTTTGTATAGCTATATTTGGATACAGAAAAAACAAACCCCACACATGCCACAAAGAATTAGTCCCAAGCATTCCTTAACATTTAGCTCCCTGGGCAAAAATGACTGTTGCCCACCAATTAGTGGGAGTTCAGTATTCAGACCTGCAAGGATTTCAAAACACAAGTATCTTCAAATAATTGTTCATATAATAGTTCCAAATAAACCAATTCAAGTATCAATATATATGACTTAAAGACATCAATAATCTGGTCCACACAATGTATTCTGACACCAAATATGGCTGGTCAGAACAACATAAGTTGGAACAAATCTGAAATGAAACAGTAATTAACTTAATAAAAGTTTTGATTGAGCTGTTCATAAACAGAGAGCCCTTCTGTCATTGACAGCACACTTCCCAAAATGAGTACATAGAAAACACTCACCTCATTTCTGCCATGACATCTTTATGCAAATTCATTAGTAAGAGTTTTATTTTATTGCTGTCATGTTCTGTAGTAGACTGAAATATTACTTGCAAAATCTCTTGCATGATCTCCAGAGTTCTGTTTTGGGACAGAGTAGAAGTTTCTCTATAAGGTGCATTATAAAAAAATGAATCTATGAAGTTAGCCATATGAAGCTCAGTATTGTTTGTGCGCAAAGCTTCTTCAACAACATCAAGATCAGCAATTATATGAAGGAGGCTGTTTAGCAAAACTGAAATAGCAGCATTAGTATTATTCAATTTCTGTCTGCTAAGATGACTGTCAGCAAACAACAAACCAGTGTAGTCCTTCTTAGACTTATTTTGGAATAGCTCCAAAAAGTGAATAATATCTTTGATAGCCAGAAGTAGGTCATTTGATGAACTTTCATTAGTCATAAGGAGAATTAGAGCACGCATTATTTTAGAATAATGTTTGTTGTTACACTCGCATAGAATGCTCTTTAAAATGTCTTGTATATCTTCAAAATTTCTTGATGTAGCATCTACAGATGATGTCTTAAACTGCTCTAGTAAAACATCAGGAGCCATTGAAGGGGACTGTCCAGTGGCAAACTTTAGTAATTGATACTCTTGATCTATCACCATAAGTAAGTGTCTGACACTAAAATTCACCAACAAATTTTCTATGCTTGTAACTACAGGAAACCAGAAGTTCTCAAAGTTTTCAGATATATTGATGTTCCCACTTAAAGCTGATATTGTCATAAGCATTGAGTGTGTCTGGTTTCCAACAGATGACAGCGTCATTAAAGGCTGAATTACAGAAAGAAAAGAAAGGACAGCTTCAGTATTCAGGAGTCTAGAAACTTCAGTGGTCACATTCTTAACATTAGTAAGAACACTCTTAAGTGACGTTTTGGACTGTCTGTTCCAACTTAGGCTACCATAAAGATCATCCAGCTGTTCAAGAAGACTTTTGGCCATCTCCATTTCTGACACTGAAATGCTACTCAGTGTTTCTACAATTTGTAAAGCCATTTGGCTCTTTGATGTGGAGGAACAATTGATTGCATGTGTATTATTCACCTGCAGTGGCACAACATAAAGGGATAGCTCATTCCAAAAATCTAGCAGCTCTTTGAGAATTGAGCTATTTATATGATGGAGCTCAGAAAACTTCAAAAGAATAGAGTTCCATTCTTTGATCTGATGAAAAAAGCAAGTCAGGTTGCGAGTGATATTCATCTGAAAGTCTTCCATAGAGCAAGCCAAACTGTCCAGAGTGATGAGTTTAAGCTCCTTAATGACTTCAATGACTGCATTGTAATGAAGAGTAGAATTGCTATGCACAAAGTCACAAGGTATAACAGTGGGATCACTCTGAGGCATTGCTGTTGTGAGAGTCCAGCAGAATGCCACAGAAAAACAAACAGCGGTCTCTCCAGGTTCATCAGAGGTGTCTTCCAATATCTCCAATAACATTAGTAGACCTTCTACTTGGTTAGAGAACTCCTCGTCAGTAAACATTGGCATTTTTTCTTCCTGAGTCAGTATGAAAGCATATACCTCAGTTAGTGCTTCTGTAACATTTCCATGAGCCAATCTTTCTGCAAGGCTGATGACATCAAAGAGGAGGTTGAACACATCTTCTATATTGTGGAGCTCATCTTGTTCAAAAAGCTGTGTTATTTGCCATACACCAGTCAGGTTCCAATAACATGAAAAGTTCTCAAATGCATCCCACCAGTCTGTTAAAGTACCTAACCCAGAGTTCTCAATAGAGAAAGGTTTGATATTTTTAAAGAAATTTTCTAGGTTCTCCTGGACCTGTTTGAATATACTTATCAAAAACTCAACATCCATGTTTCTCATGTTTTGGACCAGGGCAACCATATGCTTTAGAAACTCCTTTTCATCTCTTAGTGGAAAGACAGTAAAATTAGGCGTCCTGAAAATTTCAAGTGCCTTCCTTACCAGTTCAATATTCAGACCTGCTGTTTCTATCAGTTTCTGAGGGAATGTTTCATGTTCACTCTGCAAGTTTGAGTCAAGTTTTCTAATCACATCTTGAAAGAACTCCATAATTAAACTGATATTTTTCCCATGCAGGAAAGGTTCAATCTCATTGTCCAAATGAGAGGAGCTGTTTTCTTGGACTTCAAAAGTTTTATTTTTCAGAAGACTTTGAATTTCTGACAAAAGTTCCACTGATAAAAGATGAATGTGGTGAAACGGATTAAGAAGCATTCTTGAAGTCCTGTTAAAACCATGGATTGACTGACTAAAATGGGTCTTATTTGACACATACAATGAGCTTCCAACTAAATCATTGATAACCATTTGTATTTGCTCTCCAGAATTATTTAGAAGTTTAAAAATAAATTCAAGCACACTAATGTCATCTTTTACATAAAATTCAGGGAGAATAAATTTTAAAGTTTTTGCTATGATATTGAAATAAACATTTACACAAATCACATCAGAACCACCTAGAAAACATTCAGGGAGTGTCAAATTAAAAACCAAATTAACAAAGCCCATCACATTCACTAGCTTAGCATCTGTCTCAGCATTTCCCAGAGATTGCAGAAGAAATAAAATATGTTTTGCGCTTTCAAGGTGGGAAGGTGACTTGTATTTTTCAGTGAGATTACTTAATCCATGTATCCATGTGTTACAATCCTCTGCTTCATCCATTGTACTATGGAAGTTTAGAAAGGAGTTAAGATGAGATGAAAAATTTGTTTGCAAGTATCTTATGTCTTTTACAGTATTGTCCAAAATTAATTTGGTAAGATTCTGGAAAATGCTGATACAAACCATGTATTTGTCTTGAGGTACACTTTTTAAAAAAGCAGATGTGTCATTTATTTCAGTGAGAATAATTTCAAATTCCTTTTGGGAGAGCTTGAGAATAGTAGAAAGGGAATTTCCAATGGAAAATACACCAGCACCTTTATCTTCTCCCTCAGATCCTCCTGAGATGAAAGCATCAAGCCAAGAATTCAAAAACTCTTCATTAGCAATCTTCAGTATAGATTTCTGCAATTCAGTTATCACAACTCCCATTGTCTCTAAAATGCTCTCTAAACTGCTATCTTTAAGCAAGTTTGTGACATCAAATGCATTGTTAATTACACTTTGAAGATTATCAAGGAAAGCCTCAAAATCTTTCAGGTCATTTAAATTGCCATGTACTTGAAATACAGCTTTTAATACCTTTATTGCTGCTCTTGTAGCTTCAACAACAGCCATAGCTGTATTATTGCACAGTTCATCATGAGTTGCATTTAAAAGGCTTTCAGAGAGATATGCCAAGTCATTTCTTAGACAGACAAAACAGGTTGAATTCAAATTTAAGATTTTCGATGCTTCTTCAAAAATCTCTGTCCATGTTTGAAGCCATGTAAAAGTGCAGTGCAAAGCAGAAGGCACACTTACCTTATCTCCCCAGTTTGGTAAATTAGACAGGACACTGTCCAATGGAAGCAGAAGTAAGTCATAAACTTCTGCTGAATATTCTACAGAAGTCATGTTTGCTAGATAAAAATCAGTGCATCCATTTTTTACCAGGCATTCTGGAGACAGATCAAGAAACTCTTCCAAATAACATAAGACAGCTGTTTGGAGCTCTTCATCTATAAATAAAGTTTTAAGGCTGCTCAGAGTGTCGTAGACAACTTGTATCTCTTTTTTTCCATTCTGTGCAAGAAACTGTGCCTGAAACTCTGTGTAGTTGTAAATTAATACTAACTTTTCACAGAGAGACTTACTGGTGAGGTTCCAGAGAAGATCAAAAGTTTCAAACAGAAAATCAAAAACTAGTTCCTTATTTTGCAGGTCATGCCATACTTGAAAAGATGACATACTTTTTAAAGTCTCATCAAGAAGATTTAACAGTGTATTATTGCTCTTAATATTTAAAAACAGGTCATCATTCTGGTACAGAGAGAAAAATTTTGGAACAAGTGAGGCCACACTAGTACTGTTTAATTTTTGGATATTTCTGAGGAAATCCTGCACAATTTCTCCTAATTCTTGTACCTTATACATAAAAGTTGCACTTGAGAGAAATAAAGAGGAGGTATTAATCACTCCAGGAATTCTGCTAGAAGACACATTGACATGATCACCAGACAATGATCCAATTTCATAGAGATTTCTTTGAAAGTGCCCACTTAAATGTTTTGAATGGTTCAAAGCAGCAATATTTAATTCCGGCCAATCAGTCAGGATATTTTTGAGCAACACCACACTTCTATTATAGATTTTATTTTCTGTAATAGAAGATAAAATTCTAGATACCTCTTCTTTCTCTATTTGACTCAAGTGAGAAAGCCTAGAATCAAGTTCATGGAACAAAATTTCCACTATATGCCAGAAAAGTTCTGTCTTCTTTTTTGTCCAGAACCTCTGAAGAGGCTGGAAATTTTTTTGTAGCTCATGGAGTTCAGAAACTGCAAGTGAGAAATTGGTGGCAGATTCCTCCCCCTCAACAAAATTTTTTATCCATATAATTGCATTATTCAAGGCATTTTCAATTAGTGACTTGTTTGAAGAAACTGAGAAATCAAACATTATTATTTCTTCTATGATTTCTACAAGATGAAAAAGGTGATCCATTTTCTTTTCACCAGAAATCCTTACATTTTCTTCTGTCTTCAAAAACTCTTTGAAAAAGGCCAAAATCCTGAAAAATTAATGATAAGGGTTTTTTTCTAGTTACTAGCAGGCAGACAAGACTTTAATAAATATATATTATATCATTTTAGAATCTGGGTTTATGTACTTAATTCAAGGAAATTCCAAATATAATTTAATAGCAGACACAAATTAATTACCACAAACTGAATTAGCACAAATTGACAATTGCATTGATTTTCAAAAAATGTGAAAAAACCCCACTGGAAAGTCACAACCTCATTCAAATCAAAACCTGAATGTAGACAGCAAAGTTAAAGAATTGTGTATTTATCAGTACTTATAAACAAGCTTGTAAGCCACAAAGAGTCAAACACCTTTGAGTACATCACATTTTCAGCTGCTGAAAAGAACAAAGCTTTAATGTTCCACACCAATTATTTTACAGACAGGAATATATATAATAAATTTGATCAATAAAATTGATCAAAAGCTCTGATTTTCTATGAATTCTAAAGAATGTTTTTTCTCATAATTATTGAAAGCTGAACCATTCCAATTCAGTGCCTGATAGCTGAATACTGTTTTTTAGTATCTGCAAAAACATGAAATCATAGTAAAAATTTGAATGCACCAACTGATGTTTCTATTGTGTTATACTGTTTATCAAAAGAAAAAACAATTACTAGCTCTCCAAGATTAGTCTAGAGGAGGTGCATGGAAAAAAGAGCCTTTGAATGCAAAGGCCTCAAGTTGAAAATATCTTCTTATATATATTTTCTTTCTCTCCAGACTCTGCAATCAACAAAGCTAGAACACAAAAAAATTGTTTACTGCAAACAAAAAGGTAAACTGCTAAAAAATAGTTTATAGTTTCTTTCAACTGCAGCAGCACAGCAGTTTCCTTTTATAAAGAAGAACCAAATTTCAAAACACACTAGTAATTTGTTGAACAACTTGACTGCAATCTCTCTCTTACCAGTAGGTAATGGATTGTATCTTTCAGATTTATCCTCAGATGTTGATTTGTGCAACATGAATCATATCTCCTCCATCTATAGTGTTTGATATGAACAAGTAATTACAAGCAGTGCGAAACTAAGGACAATATTGTAACTCTAGGAAGCAATGCAAGTCATCCAGTGTGCAGTTAGAAAGGGGGAAGTATCAGTTCCTGTGCCCTGACATGGACCTTTCTTGAGGCTCTGCCAACTCTGAAAAACATTAACTCCCTTCTATGTACAACTTAAGTCCTCTGTAGAACCTTCCAGATCAGGAAGATTTGAATAGCTTGAGAAAACACATTGTTCTTAAAATCTACAGGACTTACAGCCACATCTTCATATATACTGTTTACATTTGCATAAAGTGCTAAACCAAACAAAGAACTTGAAACTGGAAGATAAGTTCAAAATCATCAAAAGAAATCATAGAATCAGAGTTCCCTAGATGGGATTGCAAACTACATTTGTACAACGAATTCTGTGTTTAAAATTCTGTTTTCCATAGGCTGTAGTTGTTGCTTTAGGCTTCTGTTACAAGATCTCCTGCACAACTGAGTTTGACTTCTACAATAAAAATTCTAAATATTTCACATGCACTAGACTTGTTATACATGAGAAGTATTACTGAGTCACACCAACTACTTGTGGGAATTAAACTTTGTTTGCAGAACAAGATAAAGAATTCAGGTCCTAGTTCAAAATGCCAATTATCCACAGCTGCTGATTCCTGTGAGTCCCGGTCATGTAGTAGTCAGGTCCTCTGCTGAACCTGTAAGTAGCTACACTCTGAAGCCCAGACCTTATTTCTTTTCCAGAATGTATAAGCATCAGCACAATTATTTGACTGTATATAAGGTTTTGAACTACAGAATAAAAAATAAAACAATAAAACAGACAAAAATCAGGAATCAAATAAATGCAAAGTGGAAAGGAATATTCAGGTTGATCTAATTTTCTAAGACAAGTTGCAGAAAGGTAAGTATTACTTACCAGTCATGAGATGAAACATACCCTCCTGAAAAATAGGCATGTGATTTCTCATTCCATTGCTGCATCAGGGTATTCATCTCTGAAAAAAGTTTCCTGGCTTCTCTGTCCTCTAGAAACTGAGACGTTAAATCAGCCATGATTCTTCTGAGTTCAAGAACAAGATTCTGAGAGAGAGTGCTGCTGCCGAGCCATTGCTCAAGTATCTAGTGGATTGAAAAACAGAACACAGAGAATCAAAGCTTTCTTATTTAGGCATTACACACAATTTGCATCTCTTTAAAAGAATTCACACAATCAACAATGATACCAAAATTTCTCCCTAACAACCTCTCTAGACTCTGAAATGGCCGACGTGACAAAGGTTGATTTTCAATACAGTTTTGACTGACCTACAGGCTGGCAATGTAACATGCTACAACACACAGACAACTGACATCCTGTGTGGAGCTGACCTTGCCCAAAGAACCAGGAATGGAAAAAAGATGGCCTGAGACTGAAACCACCCAAAAGTTGACTTCCATAGCCAATTACTCAGGCTTCCCTTACCCGACTTCTGGATTCACTGCCAATATGATGGAAGATAGCAGCCTTTACATTTTTGGAGTCCCATCACTGGGACACTGGGTGAAGGAGCTTACATGCCCCCGTTGTGCAGCCCAGGAAAAAAGCATGCCAAGGCCTGGCCAAACCTACTGACTGCTCTCCTTTCCTCCACCATTACTTTTCTTTTTAATGCCACGTGAATATAACAGATTTATTCTAAGAGATGTTCTGTTCACTGAGAAAATTGAGTGGCCAGCAGCTTACAGTATTTCAGGTCCCCATAATAAGAACAGCAACCCTTATTAAGAGTTTTCAAATCAGGGCTGAAATTATTACTGGATTTTCCTACATAGAAATTAGTGCATTAGTTTTAGCAATCACATTAAATTATTACGTCCAAGTTCACACTTCATCATACAGCAGGGAAACCTTATCAAAGATTGCATTTTTGAGGAAATACACAGGAAGCTCTACATGTTTTCTTTAGATAATACTTCAAGCATCTCCCAAGCAGTTTGACACATGATTCTTTTTTTGTAATGGAGAAAAACACCATATTTCAATACAAAGACAAAAACCAGTGTTAAGGCAGCTAGGTGTTTTTCTTAGCAAACATCTGAATGTTTTATTCTTTTGTCTATGCAATTACGCATATGTCATTACAGAGAATGCATGCCCAGCTATTCTGCCAGATCAGAATTTTAAGGTGCTATAGTGGAGGTTTACTTTTATCCTGCTTCAGCTACTATTGCCAGAGACAGTGAAGGGGAATAAAAAATAAATTATTATATATTATACCAGTGGAGGCCTCTAGTCACCTTTCAGTTTTGCTCAAAATTCAGTCTCAGGTGGGACAGTAAATGGGTCTTTCCTCTGACACATCTCTGCATTGCAGTATATTTCATTACATTCCCTATTAGATTTCAAATCTGAATCTCTGCTAATGAAAAAACCTGATTAAGTGGACACGTGATGATAGATTATACTTCTACTGTAATGATTCTTTTTAAGGATTATTTCATCTTATTAGCAAGAAAGTTCATGAAAATAAAAATTTTATAGATAGCTTAGATCTTTTAACTGAGTTACTAGTGACAACCTGCATGCAAAAACTAGGAATTCAATCTATTAACTTATTAAGATTACCTGTGCATAAAGTCTGAACTTGCTGACAGCATGAACAAGATACAGTTTGGCCTCATGCCGTGCAGAATTACAACCCTCTCCATTATTCTCTTTGTTTGCTTCATCTTCTAGCACAACAGCCAGAGCAGAGCACACAAACTGCTCCAGTGTCTCTTCTGTGGGAATCTGGCAAGGACACAAGAAATTGATGATTATTTCAAGAGAGCTGCTGAGTGTTATCTCTCCTATTAACTTACTTATCTAGTGAAAATAAGAATAACACATAGCCTCCTCAGTGAGAAAAAAGCCCATTTAATCCAGCCTCATATTCCAGGGCACATACTTCAAAGTACTCCGCATGCAGGTTGCTGTACAAAATACCAGTGGCCCCATTAAGGTGCTCATCCAGCAGGCAGAATGATGAGACCTGTATATGCAAGGAATTTTCACCTTGTAGCTACACTAGTGTTGCTATTTCTACAGTAATTTGCAGGCTGGTGCTGAACTAACTTGACTATGATACAGTATCCCTACAGCAGAATAACTATCTTGAAACAACTTCACAAGTATAAAAATTACTGATATAAAAAGCACTTAGTAAAGTGACACATCTCAAGCAGAGATTACATGCAGCAGGCTAGTTTTAAATTGAGGTTGGTGGATTTCAAGAGTGGGCAAGAGAACAGAGTTTTTTCCTCATAGACTAATTTTTAAATTCTGTGTTGAAAGATTAAATATTGCCAAGCCTACAAATAAAATTAAAGCTTACAAAAATAGTTCTACATATTTTAATTCTGCTATTGTCTTTCTGAGATACTTTACATTTTTGCTCCTTTCAAATTTGAGCAGAGAATTTATAAAAGATTTTCAGATGTTTTGACACCAAACAAAATGGGGCATTAGATACAGAATTGAAGCACTCTAAACAAACATTATCAAGGCTTCCATATTTACTTTCATAGTTTTAGATGGCCTTCAATGTTCCACAAAATATTAGAGATACTAGCTTAAACAGTTAGCAAGTGAGTAGCCTAGGATTTCACAGTCAACCATAGCTACCAAGCTGCAGTTGAATTCAGTTCAGTTGATCAAACAGGCCATCACTGATATTTCATTAAAAGGCTATTCAAAAGTCAAGGCTTTTTTAAATAATTTATCCATTTGTTTAAATCTGCTGTTTTTACAATGAGCTCTTCTGGAATATAAGATGTAGTGCTCTGCAAAGAACAAACAGATTTCACATAAATACCAACATGTTCTATTAAAGAAACTGTGGAACTTAAGGAGAAATTCAAAAAATGTTTCCAGTTTTCTGCAGTTCAAACCAAACCACCACAATAGACCATTTTGGTCTAGAGGATAAGTTAGAAAGCCCTGTTTGAAAAGAGATTTTCTTCTAAATGTGATGCATCACCAGGATATTTGTCAAGCACCACTGAGACAGCTCAGTCCAGTATATTCATATCAAGACTGGACAACTGAGAAGAAAGAACTCTTGGTGTGCCTTAATTTATGCAGAGAAGAGACAGGCATTCTTTGTCCAGCAAACCAGATGAAAAATGCTACCAGACAAGTTAATCCTGGCAAACTCAAATCAAGGATTTGGTTTGAAAGCTAAGTGGAACAATCCTCAGAATTCTCTACAGGGCTGGATAATAAACTCAGGACTCTTCAATACACAGTTGTGACTTCAGAGAAGCATAAATTCGTTAGTGTACACAACTAGACATATCAGTATCTTCATGTGCAGAGACTTCAGCTGAAGCTAAATACATTTTTTTGATGGGAATGAAGCTGGGATATTTAACAACCTTGTAGCTGCTTCACAAATCTAAGCTTCTGTACCACAGAAAAATCCCTTCAGGGTACAAATTTTAAAAAATATATATTAAAGAGAAGGACACTGAAATTTTCAACTGATTTACCTCTGTTAATTGTGCTGTATAACTTAGCAGCTTCTCAACATGAGGGCCATCAAAACCAAACCTGGATTCAAGTTCTGCTTTCACAGCAAGTGGATTCCACAACACATCCCCAAAAGATAGATTGTATTGAAAACCTGAAAGAAAAGAAATCTTTTGTTTATGTAGTTCATTCTTCTTATTCATGCTGTTTCTTGGTAGCTCATACTTGTTGAGATCCAAGCACCATATTCCCAGCTTTTTGGGGACAGCAGGATGTGTGTACCCGAACACAAATTGACCTAGGATAAAACCCATGATTGCATTAGTGGTAAAGTCAGTTAATGTGATGGCATTTCAGCAGCTGATATGATGATAGTGAGATGCCCCTGCATAGTGATTGCCAGCAAAGTCAGTAGGGTGCCATTCTGAGCTGTACAGAGTCACGCACTTGTGTGTGTATGGACTGGATGGGCATCAATACTGAGAACGAGAGCAACAGAACAATACTAGAACTTCAGACAAATCAAGTTCATCCTCTGTGCAAGGGCTCCAGCACATCACCTTTGTCCCACATCAGCCTTCACTTTGGCAGGTGAAGTGGGATTTTGACTGTGTATTACTCTTAGGCTGACTTCCATGCCGAGCAGACATCTGCACCTGTATATTTTGTGCTCCAGTTTGCCCATGAAACTTGCTCCTGACCTTTTCTTGAGGAGTTTTCCTGGGGCCAGCCTACCTTCTCCAGTTAAACTAATCTTCCACAGTGAAGCAGCAGATGGAGAAATTCAGCTGAGAGCAGAATTTATGAGAACAGAAGAATGAAGCTTAAAGTAAACCAATCATAATGCTTAACATGCTTATCCAGAACAAAATGCTCTCCTTCTATCAAATGGAAGAAACTGTCCTTTGTATTGATTTAGTCTCTCTCCAAAATTCATTGCTGAAAGACCATTCTAAACACTATGTATTAGACCAGTGTGCTTTGTTTATCTGATAGTTGCTGGAGCCTGATAAAATTTAGTATTAGTATTTAAAAAGCAGATCAGTAAAGAACTAGGTTAGCACTACAGCAATGTAGTTCAGTCCCTGGACATCAGGAACTTAGCAGAAGCTCCAACAGTTACTATCATCTATTTCCAGCATGCTAATGAGGTACTTCAGAGAAAACCTGAAGCAAATTTCTTACCTTCTAAGCTCCTATCCTGTACTGATGCAGCAGTCAAATTCAGGGCCATTTTCACCACTTCATAGAAACTTTGGCCCAGTGGCATCATAGCTAAATCCTTCAATGATGCTAAGGTACTGAAAATGAAAAAGAAAACAAAAGTCAAGATCTACATACACCCAAAAAACCTGAAAGGACTTGCCAGAAAGAGACAACCTCCAGGCAACTGAATAATAAAACACTTTTTACTGTTGCAAAAATGATGTTTTATCAAATTAGAGTCTAAATGAACAAAACGCCAATTGAGATTTTACAGTTATAGTATCAGTCCATTTCCATTAAGGAAATTTCTCCTGAGAGGACCAATGTCCTCATGAAAAAAAAAAAAAGAGAGAGAGAGAAAAAGAGGTGAGGAAAATAAGAACAAAACCACCGCAAACATTCTCTGTTATCCCCACAAGAAGGCAGGATCAACAGAGAATACTTATATTTTACTTCCAGTCAGTCTGCAGGAAAAAATATTTTTAAAGCAACATAATACTTATTCTCGCAAGAAATAAAACAATGTACATTATAGGATGCATTGATAAAAATATATCCATTGAATTTCTTAAAAGTCTCTGTCACCTTAGTTTTGAAAAAAGTTCTCTGTTAATGTAGCTGTAACTTACTACTTAAAATTTATGTCAAATTTACCAGTTATTTCCTACAGAGTCATCCTTTCTTATTATGCAAATAAGAATCCAGTTTTCCAGAGTGGATCAGCAGTTTCCAACATTCAGGAAAAGAAGAAAAAAAAAAACAAAACCAACCACAAAAACCCAAAGCCAGTCACAAAGATGTGAAAAGTCTCCGTTAAGTATCTGTGAGAGACACAGCAAGCATGGTACAGACCAGAAAGTGGGAGACGCAAATTAAGAAATTTTCTGCTGGGTAAATTCTGCCTTTGATACAACCTCTATAATGTAGCATAGTAATATGAAACTAGTCAAGAAACAAGCATTGGGGTTGTTGGTTTGCTTGCCAAATTGCATTAATGATAACAAATTTGGTCTCTGAAGGGCATGGAAGTCTTAAAAAAAACCCCAAACAAATGAAAACACCAAACCCCTTACGTAAACATGAGTCTCCTATTAATCACTTGTGGGTTGACCCCAGCTGGCAGCCAAGCACATACACAGCTGATCGTTCACTCCCTTTTCCCACAGGACAGGGAGAAAATAAAAGGAAGGCATAAAGACCCATGGATCCACCTAAAAATACGTCAAGAAGTGAAGCAAAAGTTGTGCATGTAAGCAACAGAAAACCAAGAATTCATTCCCTGCTTTTCATCAACAGACAGATGCTTCCTGGAACCAGGGTCTCAGCATGCCTAGCAGTTACATGGGAAGACAAACACCATAACCATGGACACCCTCCACTTTTGTCCTCTTGTCACTCTGTCAATCCTGTAGGCTCAGGATAGAGAAATTGCTGCTGAGATTGTATTAACAGATTCATAACTTTACCCAACACAGCAGCCAGTGGTTCCTGCTGTCTGTGCTTACTGCTGCTGAAGAAGAAAAAAATAAACATAAACTTACAATCAGGTTCCTGTTTTACCTCACAAACACTCAGATGCTGAGAGTTTGCAAACCTTCCAGAAAACAACTCTGCTTTGGGGATGCAAGCACAGCTAATGTAGTTTTCCATGTTAATAGCTCAGAGAACAAACTGGAATAAGGTTACAAATGACTCAGGCATAAGGGAAAAATAAATAAATTTTAAAAATCAAGCATAGGTGCAATCCACATATTGTAAGAGAGACTTATTTCTGAGTTTGAAAAACAGTTATATCATCATATCCTTCTTGTCTGGGTGGGGACTTACTTTTGTTGTTTTTCTTTGGTTTGGGTTTTTTTGAATTAGAAAAAAAGACAGTGGGATGATAAAGGATGGCAGAACAGCACAGTAATTTCTCATTCACGTCCTTTGGGCCCCTGCTTCCCCATGGGTTTAGGTTCGTGAGGCCCATGGCCAGTCTTGCACAGGTACCCAGGTTCAGAGGCCTTCTCTAGCTTTATGACTGTGTTATTTGACTACAATGACAATTACCTA
Source organism: Daphoenositta chrysoptera (assembly GCA_013397915.1). NCBI lineage: Eukaryota > Metazoa > Chordata > Aves > Passeriformes > Daphoenositta > Daphoenositta chrysoptera. The sequence goes on along the minus strand of VZRO01001073.1, from coordinate 55,837 downwards.
TCAAACTATTACAACAAACTGCCTCCTCTGGCAAATACATTTCTGACTTTTACCTAACAATCCTATTTTATCCTAACAAACCTACTTTACTGAAAATTCCTGCAGATATGTGTCTTGGTCTATGCTTTAATTCTATGTCTTCCTCTGAATCCAACTGTCCTTTACCTGATTCAGAATACAGTCTCTCGGGTTGTTTTCTTACTTCTTCATTTCTTGCAAGAGAATAGCTAAAGCTATTCTGATAGCAAGAGGCTTAAGAAACAAAATTGAGTAATTTTCCTGATGTTGACCAAGTGCTACATACATTTGGATCTGATGAGGATCAAAACTATTACTTTCTTATATTCATACGTATGTGTTCTGTCTTTCAAAGACCCCCAAAGTACATTACAAAGTTCAAAGCCATATTATGTGATGGGGAAATTTCAGGCATTGGTAACATGAAGCTGCTTATCAAAGACTCCTAGGGCATCTCTGTTGAGTTTGGCAGAGATGAAAAGCACAGTTACAAAGGAATCAGTGTGGGTGAAAACTCCTAACACAGTTTTATAAAAGCACAATCTGGTAAAGAGAAGAAAATTTTAGCCTCTTTACACTGTGTTAAGAATACTTATTTTATTAAGTAGCCAGTGACAAGAACAAGAACTGCAGATAAAATTTTAAAACAGAGCACTTTCAAGAATGTGAAAGTACTTACTTTTGAATAACTTTTAGAAAGTTTGTTATGGTAGCTAGCTCATCTTCTGTATAAAAGCTGTTCAGTTCAAGATGAGGGAGTGAATGCAGAAGGTTCCAGAAATATGGTTGCTTGTACAGATTTTCTGCTCTAGAAATAATTTTCTCTGCTTCATTCAAATCCATCTTTATGTGGAAAAAAAAAAATTACATGCAACACTTCAATTAACAGAAAAAAAAAAAAAAAAACCAAAAAAAGAGCAAGCAGGTGCCTGTTATTTCCCTGACCCTCTTGAACTTTAAACCATTCAAAATATTTTTCCGAAGTAGAAAGATACCTCTAGATTTGGTAATATACCACATTATTTTGGTAGCATTTTGAATTTATGGAACCTTTGTTTCTGATAAGTCACTCTGCTCTGATGGAAAAATGGAGCTGGAAGAAAAGCTAAGGAATCTCTTTCTGCTCAGAAATGTAGCCCTTTCCCAAGACAAGGATTATCTTTTGAGATCTCAAACACAAGAAACTCTTTAGCCCTGCAATGAATTTCTAACCCTAGGATATAAAGACCAGGGGACTCCCAGGCCATGCCATCCTTGACTCACAGCTCCTTGCAGGGTTAGTGGGGGTCTCAAAAAACAATTTATAAGAATGGCTCTTTAAAGATGAACTGCCTGGGAGAAAACAACTTCTTTCATAGGACTACACAATATGATGCCTATGCAAAACAAGATTTATCACACTATTTATTATGCAGTTTTTGCTACACTAAATTAATGTTTCACTAGGGTTTTTTTGCATTAAGGTGACATGGCCATGGTTTATAAAAAAAGAAGCTTGTGTATACAAACCCTGTTACTAATAATGATCAGCTACTGTCAACTAAATATTTTCTTAAAGTTGAGAAATACATTCTTTCTATTCTATATTCCATTTCAGAAATAAAATTTCATATTGATATGGCTCCTTTCAATCAATGATCTTATGAGCAATTAAAAATGTTATATAAAAGTGCCATCTAATTTCAAGTTATAAGCTGGAAATCTAGGTTTCATGAAGTAGCAGTACAAATCAAATATGGAAAAAATACATCTGGTAGATGAACTTTTAAATTGCTCTTAATAAAAAAATAGCCTTCAAATAGTTGTGGATTTTAGCTACTAACAACCTAGACTGGTTTTAATAAGTAATCTAGAAACCACTGAACATCTATGAAATTTACAAGACATGTTTTTTTCCCTTCAAACACCTTTTTTTTTAAAGATAGTTTACTTAATCTTGACAGGATACAAATTTCTAACCATCATAGTAAAGATGCCTCAAACCCCAGAACTGTAATCTAGAAATAGACTGTTAAAAATACTTACAGTAAGAAAAGTGGTGATGTTATGGAGCCCTGTAAAATTAAATATTTTCCTTTAAAGAGAAGCATTATTAACTTTAGAAGAATCAATATTATAAGCAAGAGCAAGCAGTGCACAAAGGATTTTTCTAGAAAAGTAAAGGCACGTGAAGCAACTAATATCCCAAAGACAGTGGTCTACTTGATTTTCTCTACTTCCCAATACTTTTACTGTAATGACAAACACAATTTAAAAGACTTTGCAGATTGTTCAGTTTTTAGTGAGGCAAAATCATCATATCAACACTAAATGAATGTCCCAGCTGCCAGACAGCCAGGCACGAAAACTACCATTTCACCTAAATCTTTCTGCTTGAAAACTCAGCCAGAAATGCAGGGTAGTGGGAGATCTTCAATGCCCCCCTGCTCCAGAAACAAGGCTGTGCAATGTGGGTGGAAATGGTACAGGAGGCTCAGACCCTGCTATTTCCAGTCTCACTTTTCTCTGAAGGTCACCTGAGGTCACCAGGTGTGACCTACTGCTGTTTTCCATTCCTACATTCCATTTCCTTTAGTAGGAAAAAATGTACAACAGAAAAATATGGGGAGGGAGAGCTAAATCCTCATAATCTACTTTTGAATGCACGATAGACCAGGTAACCTTGTACTCTGATTATAATCCTTATCTTTTAAGCTTTCCTCTCAGTGTATTTCTTAACTCTCAAGAATAAAAGGGAACAGTTTTAGAATGCTAACTTTTTTTCTGATAATTTTGATGGCCATAGTGTTAGTAATCATAAAAGTGGCTTTTTCAGATCAGCTAAAATTTTAGTTGCCTGATTTTATTTTTAAGATCAAACTATTCTTCTGTTTGAGAGCTATCACTACCCGATAGGCAAAGAAGTTCATTTTTAGAAAGATTTCAGCTTACCTGAGAGCCTTGAGTTCTCCTCCCATAGCTTTTCTAGGGCCATGGCTTTCTCTGTAGTATCAATAAATTCCTTTGCAAGTTCTTCTATCTCTTCCATGAAGTCTAGATCAGGTCCAGTGGCTCTCTCTGGACCACTCTGGGGGCTTGCACTATTTTTTGACAGAAAAAAAAAAGGTACAGGTGAGGAAATACACTGAAATCAGGTAGCTGAAAAATGTGTATATACTCACAGCAGTATTCTGAGGCATTTTTTTAACAAATATGTATTTATACAATTTCTATTTAGTTCAATTCCTTAGCATGCAAGTTGCAGCACTGAGTCTCAAAACCTCAGGAAAGAGGGCAATGAAAAATTGCTGAGACCACCTATGCCAGTGACCCAATTCTGGCAGCAGCGAAGGACAGACACATGCTAAAAAAGTCTTTAACGTTTCTGAACACACTCAACTTTTCTCCGTTGGTTTATCAGGTGTCCAGGTGACAGTTCTTTGATGAGAAAGTTCAAGTTTTCCTATTGCATCTCAGGTAATCGTTTGTTTTTTTCAAATACATACAGCAACCTATAAAAACAGTCTTTTATTCTTAGTACTGGCTTTTTCCTGATTTTAGCTTGCAGATATACCCGTGGTAAATGTTGTCTCTGTTAACTCTATCACACTGCTATCTGGTGATATATATATCAATAGCACAACTTTCTAATTATACTTTTAAATGAAAGCAGAAGTCAGAGTCGTTTAAATGCCTCTTTACAGGACAAAATTACCTAAACTCTCCTAAAACACCCTAAGCAAGGGAATAATTATATTTAGCACACTATTAGGCAGTTGAATTCTGTTTTATCTTATAAGAGATTCAAATGATCTTAAGAGCTAAAACCTCTCTAGCAAAAACATTGCTATTTTGCATTAGAAACACAATTAACTGTCACAGAATCACAGAATAGGGAAGGTTGGAAGAGACCACAAGGGACCATCTGGTCCAGCCTCTCTCCTCAAGCAGGGTCATCCCAGAGCACACTGCACAGGACTGTGTCCAGATGGTTTGTGAATATCCCCAGTGAGGGAGACTCCACAGACTCTCTGGGCAATCTGCTCCAGTGCTCGGTCACCTGCACAGGAAAGTTCTACCTCACATTCAGGTGGAACTTCCTGAGCATCAGTTCTGCCCATTGCCTCTTGTCCTACCCCACTTACAAAAATATAATAGAGAGTTACATGCCTTTCCCGTCAAGCTTGCCAATACTTGCTTTCAGCACAATTTTTACTTTTTGAAATAAAAGCCTAATGAGATCAATTCACAAAGCAAACTATCAGCCACCACTTTCTCATTCTCTCATTTCACTTTCCCTCCCTCCCCGATCCTCATTTGTTCAGACACACACACAGTCTGCAACTTTAGATTAAGGAAAACAAAAATTTTAATGTTAAAACAATCAAATTCTTAATTGTTTCAGTACAGCTTATTTTGATCCCAACTTGGCCGACAGCTAGTAGGATTTTGGAAAACTATTTCACCATCCTCAAACTTCAGTGGGCTAAAGGCAGAACAATTCCTCAACACATATTTTTCCCTTTTAAAAGGAGTTTTAAAAAGCAGGTTTCTATTGTTCTGAAGGTGGCTTTTAAGGCAATTAGAAGTTGCACTTTAGCTACTGCTTTTGAAAACTACTGCATAAATTCCAATATTCCTAACACTCCCACTGCCCAAAATTCCAGACAGCTGAGAACACTAGTGTTTGGCAAAGAACTGAAACACTGCCTTACGTACTGAAATCTTTCCAGTACGCTGCTTTTTTAGCATGAACAAGAGGCCAGCACTTCACCAGAATAACAGCAGCCACAGTCAGAACTTTGAAAAAACCCAAAGCGCTAGCTCAGTTTCCATGGGATTTTCCACAGGTTTTGGTTATCTTGGGGGTTTTTTTGTGGGGTTTGAAGGGAGTGGTGGTGTCAGGTTTTGTTGGGGTTTTCTCCAGTACTTGCTGAACTTAAAATTGACAGCTAAACTCTCCTAATAAAGTAACTTAAAATAATAACAAGTATTCAGAGGAGTGGAGCATAAGAGCAGTATTTCAACCCACGTTGTTTTCCCTCCAAACTATACCCAAGCCTTGTATCTCCATCTACAAATATCCTGGTTTTAGAAACACAGCAAACAACAATGCTCTGGGAAAAAAAGGCCACCTTACTCTCATAGGAGCACACAGCAGGACTCAACACTGTCTCCAGGGGCTGCTAGGGCTGCCTGACCTCCCTGCCACCAGCAGGGAACACAGATAGCAGTGACAGAAGGAATCAGTAATTCCTTCCACTCTATCCCCATCACCAACTCTGCTGCACCTTGCATCTGCAAAGCTTGGGTTGATAAACAGCGGGGAAACAACAAAAAAGTATCCTCTTGGCATCTAATTTTATGTGCTTTAGCCACCTGTTGGATGCATGGCAGAAGCACACCAGATTACACAGGCTGAATGGACAGCACACTCAGCTGGGCTGTCCTTTCACTGTTCCCAGGCTGGAGGACTGGGGATACAAGCTACTGCCCTTGGAGGTCCCACAGAGGACATGGGGCAGGGGAAATGTGCCTGGGAAGACACACAGACTAGAAGCATTTTAAGAAAACAACAGGCAGCCCTTGGGAGCATGGTAGTTCTGAAGAGCTACAGGGTGAAATGCAGGGAAAAGCAAGTTGATGCTGAAAGTGGAGAGGCAGCTGAGAAACTTTAGAGGGTATAGATATTTAGGATATGGCAAAAGGAGTAAATCCCAAGCATAAGGCTCAGCTATTACAGAAAAGAAGGCACATGTGCAACTTGAAAAACCCACAGAAGTGCCACTTCCCCAAACTCAAGCCTCTCAGCAGGACAAGAGCAGCTGTTTAGACGTGCTGGCTGTGAGCTGTGTGAGCTGTTAGCTTTATGGGGATTTCCAGGGCAGCAGCCATGTCAGCCAGCAGCCTTTTGTGACCCTCTTTTGCCATCATTGCCCCAGTCCTTCCTCTGGTTATTCTTGGAGATGAGCACAGCCTCTTTTGGAAGGGGAAATGGCAACAGGCATGATACTGGTTATCAGGCTCAGTTTTATGAAACAGATTATTACCAAGGTCTTATTTGCTGGATATCTGCTAAGATTAAAGGATTTTATATATTTTCAACATGGTAATAGAGGACCACATCTATCTCCTAATAAGAGTGCTACAAGCTACTACTGATCTCTTAATTCAGCACAGGTTACACAAAATGGCAGGAAGACGTCCCATCTTGCCAGAAAGATAAGAAACTACACTTCAAAACGAGCTGCAGAGGCAATCAAGGCAAACAATTTTCAGACAGTGTTCCAAGAAAAATGGAACCCTGTTAATTGTTGTACTGCTACTCTCCCAAAGGGCCTTCAATGTGTGCTTTCTGGAGCAGAAGGCAACATTAACTCACTTGTGTGTTTATGTGTAAAGGAAGTCCAGCAGCCATTTCAAGGAAATTCCTAGCAGCAGTTGCTAGGAATGATAAAGAGGAGAAGCTAGGGATAATAAAAAGGACAAAAGAAGGAAGCCATTTATTTGTAGGAGAGGACATGCATCATCAGAATTGGGGTGTTAGAAGAAGAGGTTGGAAAGTGTATATATAAAATTTAATTATCATCCATGGTAGCTCTTCCTTTAACTGTACATTTCTACAAATTTCATGAGAACAGAAATCAAACTAAAGACATACATTGGTACAAGCTTTGACCATGACAAAATGCTGCAAAAGAGCAAAAAGACTCTGCATCTCTTTGAGCATGAAAAGTAATTGTCATTTCCTAAAGCCATGACTCAGAAACATTAATTCTGTCCAATTTACTCGGTTACTCAGGATGACAATAAGAAGGTTTCTGAGTTCATCTGAGAACTCAGCTGTGATATGAAATGCCATTTAGATTGGTGATTTTCATAAGCCTCTCAGCAAACTCATCTCAACCTCACCCCTGTCACCACATTAATAATTTCTCTCTAAAATTGCAAAGCCCCAGCTGGCTTCCATTCTGCACCATATCAGCACAGCCTGGAGATATCAATGCCAATACAGATGCTGGACAACAATATACTGAGTGTCTCTCACGGAAAGATTTTTCTCTTCCATGTTGATACGATGATAACCTTCCTAAAAGGCAATGGACCAAAATACATAAAGAACAAAAAAAAATATATTCTTTTTAATTGGCTAAAAAATGGAGAAAACCCATGTTTAAATTTCCTTTTCTCCCCAGCTCTCTGGAAATCTATAAGCAAGATCATGAGAGTTAATATTGCAGTAAGTTGCTGCAGCCATACACAATCTTGCACAACTATTTCTCGTTTGAAGATACACCTCATTAAAGAAAAATCTGACCCTTTAAGCAATTCTTACACAAAGACTATTGCTGATGCTTAGATCTTCCTTGATTTTGTTCTTCCACACCTACTCTTGTATGTGAGCTCTTCTGGTGCTCGTCCACTGGAGAAACACAGAGGCCCAGGTATTGATAAAGCAGAAGGTTTAGAACAGTAAGAAGAAAGGGGCTGGCCATGAGCAAGGCTGCTCCAGGAGGGGGCCAAGGTAGGAGCTGGGGCAATCCTGGAAGAGTCCATGCCCTCACCAATAGGACACTGTCTCCCAGGATCCCAGCCAGCAAGCAGAGACAGGGGTGTGTTACAGGCTCCAGAGACCCCCAGCAAGGGAGGGTGAGCCCAGTCAGGTGTGACAGGAGACAGAGCCACCACGTGGGATGGGTGGCCCATCAGCAGAAGTGCCAGAGACAGACCTGGGCTTCTACCGCATCTACTGGGGAGGCTGCTCAGCCCACTACTACTTGTAGCTAAATGAAGAGAAATAAAGAAATGTGCTTAGAAATAACATTTTAGAGTCTTGCTTTCATGATCTTTGTGGTTCTTAGTCTGAGAATAGCTTAATTTTCTTTTAGGTATTGAGAAGTCTAACTGACATAGATCTAGGAGCCTAGACTGCACAGGCAAATCCCACCACGTTCTGCAAGATTTGCCATGGAACCCAGAGTACTGGGAAATCATTATGTTTCCATGCACATGCCATAGGACCCTGGGCTGTGTGGTTTTTATCTTATTTGCATGCTCTCAATTTTACGCTGTGCTCCATTAAGATGAGGTGGGGAGTAGAATGTTCTGGAAGGAACAGGGAAAAATGTCCTTTGTCATGGGAGCTCCTGAATACTTCCTTGTTCTTCTGCTCTGAGATACCACTGGGTATATCAGGCTAGGGAATCCTATCAGTGAGCTGCCAGCCAACAGCTTTTGCAGTGGCTGAAAGGAGGAGCAGGAGCAAAGCCACAGAGCTCTTGCAAACTGGATGCTTTCTGAGGCATCAGAGGAGGTGGCTGTTCTTGCTGCAAATCAAAGTTAATGTGGTTTTAGGCTTCCCCTGGCTCATCTTCTCACCATATCACGGGCTTTTGCCTGAAGGGACAGGGACACATCTGTGAGGGCATGGCCTGCACCAGGATAACTTCACCCTGGGCTCAGCCCTGCTTATGGTGGGGGCTGCTCACTGACAAATAGTTATTGGTGGTTTATGGATTCCATGGAAGTTCCAACAGTAGTCATAGAACTACTTTCTCCTAAAGACAACTACTGAATTTCAAAGTGATAGCACCTAAGTGGTACACACTGTGAAAACAAATGGTTTTCCTGCAAACTATGAACAGTCTCTGATTCACCCTTAATAAACACAGTATTATTGACATTAAAAAAATGTTCCTACATCAGACTTACGGTTTGATATAAATCCTTAAAGGGAAGATGATTGGTATTACTGTACCTATGCCACCCCATCTCTCCAGTCAACAGAGACTGGATTCAGTTATGTTTGCCTGATCAAACTGACAGTCTCTATTCCTAAGGCTGTTGGCAGCCAGCATAAGTCAGAGCAGCCCTGAGGTTGATTTAATTTATCCTGATGGACCTGGTGGAATAGACTGACCTCAGAATGAACTTCATCCTACCTTTTTAGCCTTTTTTCTTACCTAGGCTATATGCTACTCAGTGTAGCCTACTGAGAGTATAAATATGGATACATGCATGAATTTTATTTTTCAGTTGAAAAATTGAAAGCCACTGAATAATTTCCCTGATTCTTAAGTAGGTCTAAGACTGCCTGCAGGAAATTCTTTCCTGATTTTCTTTTGAGCTGGAATATAATTTGGGTAGTTCAGCCAAAACAGTGTAAATAATCATGCAGAGAAGTCAATATAGTTCATAGTTTCTAGTGATTTAACACATTTAGATGGCATCTGAACTAGTGATGTAAATAAAAAATTATACTTATAGGGAACAATTTTTTAAAAGGCCAACAGTTACTGCAACCCTATAACCCAGTAATATAATATTGCTACTGCAAGTAAGAGGCTACAGGCTTTGCACTGAGTTTGAAAGATACAAGGGGCTTGCCACCTTTGTTTTGCCTGAACTTGTCTTGTTTTGGTTTTGACTTGGGTTAGTTTTAACTTTTTTTTTGTCTTAGCCAGGTGACTAGGGCTATTTGCTGTATTTTCCCTTGTCATTGTATAATGCCATCAGTTTTATACAGATAGAAGTGGCAAGTGACCATTCAGTGAAAAATGAAATATTTATGATTAATAAAGCAGTGCAGAAGAACACAGGCCCAGTATAACAGCAGAGGCCTTGAGAGGAGGGGACACAGAATGCACTGTACCAGAGTACGATTCTGGGATGATAAGAGGTGGGGCACAGGCTGGCACCGAGGACCCCACAGCTATAAACAAGTCACCAGTGCTCAGGTAAAATTCAGACCTATAGCTGGACAAAGCAAATTTCTAAGTATCAAGAAAAAATACCAGGTAACTAACACATGTAAAAGATTTGATGTACATCCAGGTGTACCACGTAAATTTGAATGTATCCCAGAGATGCAGACCAGCAGAAAACAAGCAAAGTACAAAAACACACTAGCAAACATAAGTGACCCCAAGTGCACCTTCGAGTGAAAAAGAAGCCATCAACACCACATTCCCCCAGGTAAAGGACTGTGGATCATGACTTGCCATAACAACCACATCAGCACCCATTTGCAGCTACTGACATGACCCAGAGCAGCAATGGAAAGGTGAACACAACCCCAGGGAAAGGACTAGAAACTCTGTGGTCATGTAACAATTCTAACTGTATTAGTGGGAGGAGGAGGAGGAGGAAAAATTTAACACTGGTATTTTTGTCTGTAAGTATTTAGTGTAATAACACATCTTGACTAATAGTGGCTTAAATTGTTAAGACTGCAATTCTACTAACAAATTCTTGCTTTATGTAGAAAGTGTTTGCCCATAAACAAGATTTATTTTGATTGGTATTACATTCAATCAACAGTTCTCTACGTGTACAAATAACTGGAGCAGACCATCTAGATCAATACATAAGTGTTATGGCCTATTACTGTGATATTGAAGCTTTCCAACTTGCTGTATGCTGAATTTATTGCTACCTATAAACCTCTACAATAATAAACCATAAATATTTGATGCTCTGACACACCTGGCTCAGCCCTCTAAGATCTTTTGGTAGATATTATCAATTTTCTAAGAATAAACATACAGATATAAACTTATATATTCTGATTAGCTCACCCTAATTTGTTAAATATTTTGAAAGGCTGTTTATGACTATACCCTTAAGCCAGTCTGCATAAGTGTCTTTGCATCTCAGTGCTCTTTAACATTTTTGAAGTAGATGAAATTACTTCATTTCTTAAGGAAAATTCCAAATTCAAATCAATCTTTTTTCTTTCTGCATTCTAGGATCCTGTGACAAGGACTACTTAGGATAACTTCTTCCAAGTTCTTTTTTATTACAGAACTTCTGCTATTCCTTGTTGGCTCTTTGTGGGTCTTACATGAAAGTTATTCTTGTTTTGCTTTTCTGGGTTCACGTCTCCCACCATGTATGCTCCCAAACTATTCAAAGTTTAAATTCACATATAATATAATTTTGGTGCTCAGCTTCCCTCTCCTGTAATAAAAGACTTTCTAGTGAAGGATAGAAGTATTCTCTCACATCGCAGCAGAGAAAGGGCAAGAATATGACAAGGTACCTCTAAAATTTTACCCCCAAAGAGTGTTCAGGATCCAGTAAGAGCATGAAATGCCCAAGAAATGCAAACAAAAATTAGCAAAAAAGCAAAAGCAAAAAAGAGGTATGACTACAGCCTTACATCTTTTGCATTCATGAGAATGCTGAAGGAAACTTTTAGCACAGTATAACAATGTTCCTATTTTCCCTGTCTACAAGGTAGTAAGAACCTTTGCTGTAGAAAAAAATGAACTGTGATGGTGACAGCTCTGTCAAACTCACATAACTTACCTAAAGCGGCCATGTCTCTGTGTTGTGTAACTGGTATTCCTGCATCTTGAACCAACATTACAGAAAAGGGTCCGCATGAAAGGATAAAGGCCCCGACTTGGTAAATCACGAGCTTCTAAGTAACCTAAAACCAAGCAGCAGCAGAAGTAAGACCAGTGACATTGCATTTGCAAACTGTACCATCACATTGTGTTCCCTTGTCCCAAAAAGCCTCTTTGTCACCTGCAAGCAATGAAGTTGTATCAATGTCAGGTGTCACATTTAAGAAAAACTCTGTCACCACAGAAAATGAGTAACCTTTGTGTCAGACTGTGACAACAAGGTACAGATGATATTTGAGAGCAATCTTTGAAAAGCTGATTTTCCTGGTAGTAACATTATTGCAGTATCATGTGCTTGCTTGCCTCTCTGCCCAAAATCATGTGACCTGGATTAGAATACAGACTTCTTCGCAAAGTAGTATTTCCTTTTTTCTCACAGGCTTTCCCAAGGTAAAGGAACTGGTATTCAGCAATGTCTGAACATATATCAACTAAGACTGTCTAAACAGCCACTTTTCCATATCTCTGGAATTATCCGTATCTCTCCATAAAGGAAATGTATATAGTGCAGGCTAGATTCTCTCCAGATATTTCACTACAGGTCTAGAATTGTTTTACTAAACTGATTTTTAATGTAGCTAAAGCTGGTTTATCCCCATTTACTGACATTGGTAAGTAACAGATTAAAAAATTGAATACAATATCATAAATAATTATTTTCTAAATGAAGTTATAATTTGACAAGATAAAAGCAAAAAGGTTCATCTTGTCTAATTGTAAATATCTACTCTGAACCAGTCATCTACAGTCCATTACTCAATAGAAAGCAATAAGTACAACTAAAACCCAAGTAATCTCCCTTACCCCAAAGCTGATGTTTAAAACTTGTCCTACAAATCAAATCTTAAACTTTGTATCTCTTTTCCACTTACATACAGCTTGCTCAGATCCACAGTTGGACAAGATTTAACCCCACTGTAGGACTCTTTCATTTGACTCCACTTCACTTAAGTCTCCCCTGCTAGGATATTTTTAGTGTTTGCTAAACAAACTAAATACTTCTACATACTAAATACTTCTACAAGCAGAAGCAATCAAAAGAGAACACAGCTGAAACAAAACATACAGTCTTCCTTGTATTTTGGGGGCTCCTGGAAGCGGATGGCAGCCAGAATCAAGAAAAGTACACATGGCCACAGTATTTCAGTGAGAGAGAGGACCTGAAAAAGGAAATCAAAAGATCATCAGTCTATAGAGCACAGGGTTTGGGAACAAATAATTAAAATTTATATGTCCTTTAATTTAAAAAAAAACCCTTAAATATTCTCTCTACACCTACTTAAGGAAAAATAAGGTCATTAAAGCAAATTAACAACAGACACTTCTATTTGAGGTCCTTATAACTTTGTGAAATACACTTCAGAACAGAAAAGTAGTTTTCATTTCAATTTATAGTGTTTGTAAATACTTTCCTCAGGTCAAGACAGTGACTCTGGGAGGTGATGACAGTGACCTTCAACTCTGCCATACCTGAGCCTCCTAAGAAGGCAGCAGCATTCTGCACCTTGCTGCAAATCCTCATGCTCCCCTGAGCCCTTCCTGGTGGCATACCTCCTTGTCCTTCCCTGGATCCCTGGCTGCTGCCATTACACCCTTTCTGTCACCTGCAGTCAATGCTCTCCAAAAGCCACCTTTGTCATCTCCATCAGGGAAGACCAAGTGAGACCAAGCTAACAGGCCAGATGGGATATCACTCAGTGCTCCCATTTCCAGGGCCACAATGACAAGGCACACAAGACGATGTGCCGCGGGACTCAGATTTTGAGCGTGTCTTCTCTGAGCAAATTGCACATACACAGTGCACGTTTACACCTCTGCAGAGAGGCCACAAACTCCCAAACAGATTGGAAGGAAGAAAAAAAAAACACAAAGAAAAGCCATTGTCTCAGTTTTCAGTAACAGAAAGGAAGAAGCTGCCATTCAGCCAAGTTTCAAAAGACTTGTAGATTCACTGATAACAGCATTAGGAAAGTGTGAATAGGGCACTCTGTAACAGAAACACAGTAGAAATGACAGCCATGCTGAAGATCTTCCATTAGAGGCTGTTAACTTCTCTGGAGCATACTGGGGATTTTATTTCTAAACCGCCAGAGTTGAACCAAATCCCATCACAGAAGTGATTCCTAAACTTGGGCATGTCAGAAAAATGTTTAAGAACCGTAACATAACGCTTAAGAACAAAATCCAGTGGCAGAGTCTTCCCAGTGGAGAAGGACATCTGTGCTGAACATGAGACAAGGAACTAAAGGTTTCCTGAAATTTAGGGAAATCACCATTTCTCTAAACTGATCACACTCAAAACAGTACAGGAGCCAACCTAATAAAAGTGAGGATGGTGCTTTCAATCTTTTAGGGATCAGCAAGGGCCGGCTGCTCCCCAGGGTGCAGGGATCTGTGCATAACAGTGCCACCCAGCAGGGCAGGGGACCCATCCCACGCACTCTAAAAGGGGAGCAGGACAGGTCCCGCTATCATAGCCAGCTTCAACCAGGAGTCCAGATCCTCAGTCAGTGTCACAGCAGGTCAAGCCAGTGGCCAAGAAGAAGGGCTGAGCTAAAGAGCAGTATCCCTCTGCTCCCAGGCAGGAGCGGGGGGCACAGAAGCCCAATTTTGGCTGGGCCTTGGGCCCCGGTGAGGCTCCTCAGAGCCATTAAACTTGGCAGAGGCCCAGGGCCCTGGCAGCAACCACCTCTCCTTGGCATAACCATCCCAATTTCTCCTGTCTGGGGTCAGATGGAGTGCCTTGCTGTGGAACAGAGCCATTGCTGGAGTGTCTGTGGGCTGTCTGTGGGGAATGGAGCCAGGCACAGCAGCTGAGGGAAGGGGCACTTCCTGAGGAAAAGGCAGAAGAGACTTGGAGGGGATGTCACCAGGCTGCCCAGGAGGGGCTGGAAAGGGTCCAGCTGTCCCCGGGGGCACACACCACCACCGTAACAGTGGCTGGGGGAAGGTCCCACGAGAAGTTCAGGTGAGCGGTGGGAGACCAGGGCTCGGGGGGTTTATAGGGGAAGGCTCTGGAGAGCCACAGGCCGGGCTCTCTGGTGGCACCTCGGGGCTCAGGGCAATCCCAGCTGGCAGCCAGGACACAGCACCAGCCAGCTGCTCCCTGAAGGGCGGGGAGCCAGGCGGGATGCCAGGGCAGCAGGGCCCTTGGCAGGAAAGGCCTGCCCCACAGTGCCCCGGCAAGGCAGCAGACTCTGCTGGGAGCCTGGATCTCCAGGTGAGCCAGGGCTAAGGCTGGGCCAGGAAGCCAGCCTGCAGCGAGGGTCAAACACAGCCCTGCCATCTCTGGCACAGTCCATGGGAGGAGGGTACAGCTGGGACAGGGACTGCTGCTCCTGCTGACACAAATTTGGGATAAGAACTGAGAAGGCAGCTGCAGAGGCAACAACAACAAGTTGGAGGACTCAATGAACCACCAGCATGCTGCAGACATTAGGCATGAAAAAATTATCTTAATGAGTAAGTTATTTGAGGTAAACATGGGAAAGTAATGCTGCTGTATAAGGCTTACTTGTGTTCAAATAGGAAAAGTGCCCACAGAAGTTCCAAAGAAAGAGCATTTGCAAGATTGCAGGATTGCAGTCCTTGCACAGCTGCTTTGCCCAGACACGGGGTGGGGGCACGGGAGCCTGTGAGCTCATGACAACCTGGGGAGATGCACCCCGGAGGAATGGTGAGTTTTGGTAACAGAGATTTAGGACCCAGCTGATTTTAATTCCAATTGTCCCCCAAATTAGGGCATCAGAATTTGGGAATCACATTTCGTCCTTTACCTAGCTACAAATTTGGATGGTAATAAACATTATTTAAATGATAGTTAAGAAATGCAGGAATGCAAAACTAAAGTAGTATATTTGCCTGGTATTATGTATCTCCCACGCTTCTAGAATCTGTAGTTCTAAAGTAAAAGCTTCTGAAAACAGAAATGAGGATGTGTCTTTGGCACAACTGCAACTTCAAACTCCAACAACTGTCCAAATGTACAAAAGAACCTGTCCTGCCTTTGAACCATGTTGATAGAACCATGCTTATGCCAATCTGAATTTCAGTCAAAAGACCAGTTCCTTACAGAACTCTTACGTCTGTCACGGCCCCTCCACCCTTCACTGTGTAATATCAACTAATGCCACATAGCACTCATGACACTCTGTTAGTTCAACAGCCCTCACTTGTCTTCCAGCCCTAACTGCTGACAAATAACCATGAGGAGAAAATTCTCTTATACAGACAGATCTACATGATATAAAACAGAGCTGAAGCACATGAGATCTTTCAGGAGGTGCTTCTCTCTTCGGATTCACAGGGGTCTGACCACCGCAGCAACGGTGGATGATCCACCTGGATTTCTCCTCCAGTAACTGCAGATGGAGCACCTTCACAGCTCAGTGTTTGCACAACAGCACACAAGAAGCTTTTGCAAGTTCCCCAGGGCAGCTTCTGCCTCTCAACAGACAGAACTAGGTTTGCTTTGGATCACCCTTGTAACTACTGACTTGGAGAAGTCTGCATCTCAGCGAGTTCTCTATTTAGGAAATCTACCATTTAGGCAAACTTAAAACTTACATGAATTAGGATTTTGTCCCTCAGAAATAGATGAGGGAACACTACACAGAACAAGAGGATAAATGTTTTCCACATGCAGGAAAACAGGAGATACTGAGAAGCCACTTGATGCACTCAGACTGAACATACAGAAGTGTTCAGGCATGGAGAAGAATATGACCAACAGCATCCTTCCCCCAAAAGTATATTTTGTATTAAAAAACATCACTTTCAATAATTTGGAGAAGAAGTTCCTCTCTAAGTAACAATTTTATTGAGGCTAAATATTTCTGAAACTGAAAGCTATGTGTTGATTTAATTGAAAGAATCCTATCCAAAGCAGCCAGCATGCTTCATTGCAAATCCCCAGATCATTACAGACAAGTGAAAAATGCGTGAAACTATTAATTGAAGTGACCCTTTTTTCCCACAAAAATGTTCTCTCACTTGAAAAAATTCACTTCCTTCTATCCTAAAAAATCATTTCAATCACAGTAAAGGTGAATGACATCTCATATCTAATTTTCATCATTTTAACTTTGACTTCTATTGATGTAGCTGCCACATTCTTTTGCATATTAGAATTTGAAAGCGTAAATTAGGCTTTGGAGAGCAGATAAGAGAGGAAATTTAGAAGTTTATACAATTTTAATACACAATACATTCCCTGTATCTAGACTTTGATCACAGCCATGCAAGCTTTCTTACATTACCTATAAGCACCTGTAATGTGAAGAAAATTGATTTTTCCCCTTGCCATTGCTACCAGCACTGCTAGTATCTAATGTTAATTAAAAGATAAGCTGTGGCTCTTCAAAACTTTTATGAGATTTCTGTCTCATTTGCAAATTGGGGAGCATTTCTGCATTCAGCCATTTCAGAATTAAAACAACACATTGTTCTCTACTTGTGTTTTCAACAATTAGGTGACCAAAGGCAAAACAAGAACCACTTGCAGCCAGCCTGTTCTTAAAAATCTGCAGTGAAAAGGGAATATTGATAGACAGACTCTTTCCAACAGATACTAAAAAATTTAAAATATTTCTTTTTTAATAATTTCCAAACACTCACCGGTTGCCTCACACGGCAGAGCCAATTTTTCCAAAACAGAGCCTTGAATTGGTGTACAGCGTGCCCCATATCTTCTTTTCTCTCCTTCACCCACTTGCAGAGGGGCTTCTCAGGGACTTTCTAACTCAAAATCATCTCACCAAGCAGTCCAAACGTATTATTCAGAAGCTGATTAATTCCAGCACTAGAGAATAGTGTAAGAGATTTGCCTGCTTCCCGAGAAAAGATGAGATTATGTTTCTGCCTCTTGTTTTGCTTTCGTTGAGGAATCTCATCTTTCTGTTTTTCTTCTCAGTGCAATGAACAGTAAGGGGATGGGTTTATATGAATGCCTTCAGGCTGCTTTACTCCACAGCATACATTCTGCACTTGTTTCTACTTTTCTGGAATACAAATGGATGCAAATGTGGGGGAGAGGGGGTAGGAAGAGGAGGGGAGAGGGGAAAAGAATATGTAACACACATTTGTCTTTTTCAAGAGTTTTGTGACTTTCTGTCACTTCAGTGTTTATGTCAGTTTGTTTGCAGATGCTTATATTAAATAGAAAAAAAAAAAAAGGAATGTAAATAGGAAGATAACACTGTTTCACCACATAGCCCTAAAAATGTCAGTATGCTTCTAGAACACCCTTATAAGTATGCATATAGTACTATAGTGGTCCCATTGCATCATCATATGACTGCTGAATTTTCTCTTATGGAGGGTGCATATTTGACATTTCATTCTCCTTTACCTACACAGAGGTGGAATATTCCAACAATAGAAAACAATGTTAATTAATTGCCACATGCCACCTGGGCTGGAAATCAGTCTTACAGCACTTCCTTCATCAAAGAGGTGGGAGAGCAATTCCTTCTGCAGAAGGAGAGCCTGTGCAGACCTGTGGTAGCAGAGCCACTGGGACACCCAGCAGGAGTCTGGTGGTACAGAGGATGACCACCCTACCCAGCAGGAATGCCACTGTGGGCAGAGGAGTAAATTTCCTGTTTGTTCTGTTCTACACAAATGAATTGCCTAAATCTGATCCCCGAAAGTTCTCTCTATGGTCAATAGAGACACATAATCAGCCATTATATAAGGTAATTCAAACCACCTAGAATCTGAGTCATGATTCACACACACATATGTAGGACAGCAGGATGCCTGAACAAATATTCTTTATTTCTTATTATTGATGATTAAATTGCATCATTGCGCTTTCTGCAAATGTATTCCTATTGAATGAAAGACACATCCTAACATTCATAGCTATTTTTCCCCATTAAGAGTAAAATCTACCAAAATATAAAAATTTTTTGGATACACAAGCCATCAAAGAGGAATCCAACTTCCATTAGATTTAAGCCAAGCCAGCAATTTAAAAAGTTAATAAATCTGCTTCTTCTGCAATGAATAACTGCACATCTGTAGGTCAAATTAATTGTGCCAGTTTCCATGGGATGAGGATCAGATAGTGTAGAGTGCCTTAGCTTCACTTTCCCAGGCTTTGGATTTGGGTCACCCAGCAGCAGTTTTGGCCCTTCACAGCACATTGTAAACTTAGTTACTCCACTTCCTGGGAAACTGACCAATTAGTCTGTTAAAATCTCTGTATTTGAAAAGGTGCAAATTTCTCTTTTAATCTTTACCTTTTCCATGGGTTCAAGGAATAGAGAAAAAAACAGACTAAGTAAGGTGTCATTAACTCATAAATTTTACATAGTGGTCAAAATCATCCCTCAAAAAGCAGAAATCACAGATGAAGTCATGGCAGAATACAACTAGCTAAACACCTTTATTTCTCAAATACGGTGGGATTTCCTGTTATATTCTCTTCTCTGAGACTGAAAAATTACTGAAGTAATCATTTAGTTCAAACAGAAATGTGAAAGTCCTCAGGACACACTAAAAAAAATAAATAGTTTAGAATGATGTTATGCACATATGTACCTCTGAGGCAAGATTAACTAATACCTCACCAGGGAGCTCCACTTCACACTTGGATAGCACTTCTGCTTTTAGTCAAGCAGTGATAAAATCCCTGCTATTTCAGAGTATGGACAGTCATTTTACTCTCTATTATCAAAGGTGACATTCTGAGATAGCAGTGATGCAGATTCTGAGATAGCAGTGATGCAGATTCTGTGCACAGCAGAAGCATGCATTTTTAAACAAATATTTTTCAGAAACTGAAATACTTGTAATTGTTAATATGTGTGGGATCACACAGCCATTCTGGAATGTCAGTGAGCAAAATCTATAGAATGTGATTTCTAGGAAATTATAAATTACTCAGCATAATGAATTACAAGCAATTACTTATCAAAGCAACTGATATGGAAGAGAGTTCCTGTCTTTAAGTGTGTGAGCTGAAACAGCTCACATGAACTATTTGCCAAATTATTTTGAACAAGTCTTTCTCCAAAATCTCTGCTCATCCGACTGTGATGTGTTTAATTTATTATGCTCTATATAATTACATTCTCATAAATGTGGCACTCTATTTTTTAATGCTAAACAGCTTTCCATGGTAACAGGAACCAACTATTTTGTATGCAATTAGTGTCCAGTACTAATAAATTACTGACTCCCCATTTTACTATATAAGACACTCAATAGACAAACACCTTTGACCATCAAGTTATGTTGACTTCATTTGTCCTCTTACTTCATTGTACTTTGCTATAGAAATTCGTTCTTGCCTAGTTTGGTGTCCTTCAGTAACAGACCTATTTTTTCTAGATTGAAATTTAGGAAGGTAAAAGATATCCGATGAACATTCCACCAAGAACAATCGCTGCAGTGACATTCTGGGAAATTAATTCTAAAAGTAATTTTAGAAGATACAGATTGTATGAAATTGATTATATTATTTTGAATGTCATAGAAATACGAGAATTATTAAATCAAACCATCACCCCCCCACCCCCAAACCAAACCCTTGGCACAAAAGTTATGATAATATGAAAATGAAGCACAGAGGCGGGAAAACCAAAGGAGTGCTGAATATTTTTGGAAAGATGTATCAGCTATATTGCTGCCATCCTGGAAGCTCTTTTGAATCCCTAGGTTTCATCAGGACGGCATCAAGCAGTATCCTGTGCAAGTACCACCCTTAAATATCTATATTAACTATAAAATTATTTCACTATAAACAACAGGTAATAGGTATATTAACTAAATGCTTTCAGGGCTCCTAGACAAAGTGGCTGTAGTCAACACCAACATCTTGAGTATTGCAGGGCAAATTAGAAAGCCGTGGATTTCATCATGTGCTTCACTCACTCCTTCTGGAATGGCAAAAAAAAACAGGCTCTGAATTGGGTCTTTCAGTAAGGAAAAGACAGAGTGACCTGCCCTTTTCTTCTTCTGCTTAGCTTTAGCAGGCTTTGCTGCAGTTTTAACTTACAACTTTACTTTTATAAGTTATCCAAAATCACTGGGGCTGAGAAGGCAGAAAACCTCCTGCCATCATCCAGCTCTGCTTTTAAAACTTGACTGCTCTATAATATCATACCATCAACACACCATGTCTAGCCTACAGATTTAATACAATGTAATTAGAGTAGGCTGGCAAGCACTTTCAAAGAAACATAATTTTATATGTTAAATAGGTTAAAGCCTGGGAGCCAAAAATACTGTTTGGTATAGACAGGAATGCAGTCAAATCATGTGAGAGTACAGCTGGGAATCTGGCAAACTAACCTATTTTCCTATCACCACCCACCACTTCTTTCACAAGGTTTATTGAGTGATGACAAGGCTTTCCTTTTAACATTAATAGGAGTACTACTTGTAAATATTTACATGGGCCAGACCTGTGTTCAGACAGACTGCCTGCAGGACGACATCAATTAGTAGCATCTTTCCTGGGAGACGCCTCCTGTGTGCAAAGTTAGGGCCTGATGAAAAATGTTAGTTGTGGGCAAGGTCAAATAATAGGGCTGATTAAAATGGAGCTATGTGTTAAACCAACAAAAGAGACCCAATCTCCCAAGGAGGCTGGTAGTTTGTTTGAGCTTTTGGGGGAGCTCTAGGAAGTTTAGTCTTGTAAAATTGTAAATAAAAAGACTGATAGTAAATTGAAAATCTTCTGACAGTTACAAGCTCAGTGCCAACAAGAAGCGTCTGGAATCAGGCTCATGTGTCATGTAAAACCATCTCTTGTCTGTCTTTTGCTGCTGCTTCTTTTTGTTTGTAGCCCAAGCAACAGCACTGTACCTGTCAGCATTACTCTTTCTTCTATTATTGTACCTCAGAGTTTCAGATTTAATGTTGCTCTGTTCAGTGACCTCCTTTCCCTTCAGCAGAAGACTTTTTAGACTTGTAATTTAATCCATATTCTGGAGTATAATATTAAGTGGTAATTATTTTAGAAATATAAAACATGACTTTTAGTCATTCAAAGACTGAGAAACTTCCAGGGAAAGCAAACCCCAACATCTTGTAGCAAACCACATTAATTACATCAAATCACACTACTGTGCCTTCTTGTATTCAGTTGTTGCATGCAGATCCAATCCCCAAAGCCCAGTTTGCTGCTTTGGTTTCTTTCACCTGCCTTGTCAATGGAAATGAAAAACATCCCTGATTCAACCATATAAACATTTTATTTAGGAGTATATATTGAAATCCAGACTTGAAAAAATCCAGTTCTGCTACACAATACACTGAAAATCCTTTACAAAGAAGAATGTTAAAAAAAATGTTGCCTGTTACATGTATATATTTTCAAGAAATACTGAAATTATCGTATTATTTCACTTGGCTTTTAAAGGACAGATAAAAAGATATGTTGTGTAACCACTTTTGGATATAGGTAATTCCAAAATGTTCCTTTTCAGGATTTCTCACAACTTCCATTAAAGAAAATCCTTCTCTGAAATATATCAAGATGCCCCAAAATAAAAATCCACTCCTTCAAATCACTGTTGGAGTTACTGCACTTTTTCAGTCTCTTACAAGTGTAAAACCATTGCATTATAGCTGTCTTCATTATGATCTCAACCATTTCTTTAACAAAATGGTAGGAATGAGCCAGAACACCATTGGTAGAAACCACTTTTTCCTCCCTTCTTGCTTCCAGTTTATTCATATCTTCTAGCTTCCTTTTTTGCTTTTATCCCGTCTGATCCCTGGATTAAATTGATTGTATAGTGTTTTGCTAGGTATAGGATGGCACAGAGAACCATAGCAGGCCCTTGATTTGAAATGGGTTTCTGGAGTTCGCAGGATTTGTAAATCCACCAGGAGACACTGCACTATGTAATATTGAACATATATGTAACACCATATGCGTTTTTTAGAATATCACCACTCCAAATCCTGATTCATTTTCTACAGAAAGAATGGAAATGGCTAATATTTCACAACTGACTTCCATATAAAACCCGTAAATATTGTATAACGCTCTGTAAAACCTACAGGAAGGTAACTTCCCAGCCGGATGCACACAAGTGACTCATTTCTTTATCTCACTGTCCAGTTGCAGTCTTAAGGGAAGATGCAATTGTTCTTATCAGGGTAACCTTCTGGCAAGTTTCCTCTGAAGTTAGGAAAGACATTTTAATGCACGTCAGATGTGTCTGTAGAGCTGCCCCTTGCATTAGGAATACAACATCAGAGGATGGGGAACAACAGAAGCAGGAGGATACTTGGTATCCTTTGAACCTTAATTATAAGCTTTTTAAGCTTACACCCCTTTACTCCATCTGGTGGGAAGCACATAAGTAAAGTATTTTAGCAGAAAGAAAGGTACAGTGTCCTAAGGAACAGTGGGAAGAAGGAAGGACATACTGGCAAAAGGTGAATGGCTCATCTTTCAGGGGCTTCTGCCAGGGTCTTGGCTATTGATTAAATACAATAGTTGCCTCACACCATGAATGCGTGACCCTCAGCTCCAGCTCAGCCAGGCCACAAAACCATTTATATTTTAGCATCTAGCATGTAAGGGTTTTCATATTAGTGCTCAAAATAGAAGTGCCTACATTAAATGACTGTAAATACAAAAGATTTGTAGTTTCAGTTGACAGCACACATCGTTAAAATAATTCAAGAAATTCTTTTTAACAAGTTTCCAGATTCTTTCTGTCCTTCCTTTAAAAAGACAAATCACATCTGTTTAGATTCATAGCCCCAGGACAATAGTAGTCCTGTAGTAGTAATATGTAATATAGTTCCCCAAAACTTCACAGAGTCACATTAGGTGTTTGTTTTCTAGGTAAAGCATTTTTTCTTCTCTTTAGGTACTTCTTATTAAGTATTTCTTAGACAACAGCGAACTGTCTCCTCCAAACCCCTACTGGTCAATTTGGTATAAGCTTTCCTTCACCACAGAGTGCAGCATGCACTGAAGTGATCTCGTTTTTGTCTCCTTGTTACTGTTTCGAGAACAGGAACTTGAAGATGTGCTTTGTTCCTTCTTTCCCAAAGGACCTCACAGACTTCATGCAATGCCTAGGCAAGCACCAGGCATAGATTTTTTATTTATTTTTTTTTTTAAATAAGGGAGGAGCCATTCCCACCTCCCTCCTTCCCTTAAGCTTAGGGAAAAAAAGATTTTCTCTGTAAACTTACATTCACTGTATATCCTGAGCATAAATGAGAAACTCTGGGTTTAAAACTAAAAGAAGACTAAATTGTAACTTTCTAAAAGTTAATAATATGTTTTCCAGCTGAAAAATTCACCAAATTTAAGGAAACTGATCCTCATTGGCAGTTTCCTGTTCATGAGTCACTCTTCCTTGCTTAATGTTTTCATCACATTGCTTCCAGTCTCTGCCACTTTGTGACTGTGCCTACTACTAACATCACTCTCTTATGGTTCTAACGCTTGTGCTTGTTAACAGAATTGCAGACTACAATCCTCACAAAGAAAATCTCATTTGGCTGGGTCAGTGACAACTGTTCTGAGAGCTTATTCAGACCTTTTTGACCTGTGACCCCTGCTAGGACTGGACCCTCCCCCACTGCAGTAGAAAGAAGGAAAAGAAAAAAAAAGAAAAAAAAACAGACGCATTTTCTTTGACTGACCACGTATTTACATTCAAACCACATCAGCAAAGCAGCAGTGAGTGTGATTTTAAAAAACCCCAAACACTTAAGCCAATGTTAGTAGAAAAAACTGCAATTGCAGAAGGGGTTTTGATGGCGTGTACCATGAAGAGGTATTCTCCAGTTCTTCAGAACTGGGAACCATTGCAACAGTGACTGGTACATCCTGGGAACGGAGATGAATACCAGTTTTAAAAAAGGGAAACAAAGTAAAAGGAAGGAAAAAAAAAGGCTACCATAATACAGGCCTGTGAACATGTTGTGCTTCTCCTGAATGCCTTCAGTTCCTGTTCATAAGCAGGAGCCTTGCTTCAAACAAAAGATCACTAGTACTTTAATGCAAAATTATTAAATGCATAAATATTTCCTGGGTATTGATTCAATTCTTTAGTTAAAATATTGTTGGATCAATATCTAGGCAGTACAGATATTCAACAGCTCAGTGTCAAGTCCTTAATGCTTAGAAAATTCAGTCCCACACTTTGCAATTTCACGAAATTTTAATATATGAAAATAGTATTGTTTATTTGTCAAAGTCTGCAAAAAAATAAACTGCATTCACTTTAAGTTTTCTTCACAAGTGAAGCAACAAAGACAATTATAACTTATATAATTTTTTTAAAATAACAAGAAAATTATTAGCATTTTTAAGTCAATTTGCTGGTATGCATGTATGTACTTGGCAATAAAGTTTGATTTTCTCTCTAGTTTTTCTTTTACAGCAGGGATAAATAAAGCTTTTTCATGTATTATCACAGGCTTGTCCTTCACAACAGATCCACTTTCCAATTCACAGAAAAGTGAGTTTTATATCCAGCAATGCATAACTAAGCAAAACTTAACTGAAGTCCATTCAGCACATTCAGTTCCCAAAGAACAGTGACATAAATGATTAACTTCCACTGACACGGAATGCTGTGAGTTATTCTGAGGCGAAAGACCTGTAATGCACAGAAGTCATAACCATGACTGGATCTGTACAAAGGCCTTCTCCTTCTCTAAACCAAAGATGGATATTTCATACTTTCCTAAGACTTTTCTTAATGAAATATCCCACTAACTTCTGCGGCCTCTGCTGGTACTCCACAAGGATATCATGTGAGCTGCTGATTTGATCCCCTTCCAGCCGATTCAGAAGAGTGACACACACTACGGCAGCTGAAAATTAAAAGACAGCATGAGTAAGGAACGACACTCTTGCATTTTACAGTCCAAACGCATAAACATTTGAACAAGAGAAAACAAACCCCAAAAAAGGGTGTGCAGTACCATAAGATGCTAGGGGAAAGCATCCTGTGGATGATACAAGGTAGAAATAGTTTAAGAGAACTGATTGCTACATTAATAAAGCCAGAGCTCTCAGGCAGCTGCAGGTACTTATTGTTATATCATGATTCTTATGTTTTCCTTGATAGGAAGCATATTTCACAAGTACCCAGGACCTGACTGGTGGGAAGTGACCTGACACTCTGTTCTAGAAGAGGTAGTTACAGTCCTCCACCAAGTGCCTGTGCTGTAGGTGCCATTCCTCAGGAAGCAGCAGATAAGCCACCTCCACATTCATGGACACCGCAAGCACATGAGCACCTCATGGATCATCTCAGGTTCAACTGCTGCCTTTCAGTAATCACATCCACAAAGGCAAAATCACTCCTTTAACTCAAAGCTGAGGTCTGTCACTCAAATCTATAACTCTGCTCTGTCTGGGGTTCCTGCCAGTGACAATTTGCTGAGCACAAACAGTAAATACACATTACAGAAATACAAAGCAGAGACAGCAAAAGGTCTCCTGAATTGCTCAGGGATAGTACTGGTTGGGTTTTTAATCCCTTTCAAGCCAGCAAGAACTGAGGATGTTTGATACAACCATTGGCCTTTTTGCTTATATTTCTTCATTTTGTCCTCTTTGAGCTTAAAGGAGTTTGAGAAACATCAGTGGTTTAAATTGGCATATTCCTTTCTAAGGAAAGTGAGAGAAGACAGTTAATATGGTAAGAAGAAAAACACTGTATTACGTTATTTGTAATTGTTCTTTTTTAATTAGCCTGTGTAAAAAAAAAATTTAAAACTCATTTTATGATTTGGAATGGTTTATTCATGATGCTACTAAAAATCCTCAACTGTTTAAGAACCATAGTCTTAAGTCTACAGAAAATAATTATATGGTCCATTTGATTAGAAAGTGAGTATAGATATATATACATATACATATACATATACATATATATATATATGTATATATATATGAGAATCACCTGATGGCTTAAACTAAGCACTTGCTTTCTGTAAACTTCAAAAGCTAACTGGAGAAAACAAATGAATGCCAAAGGGTAATTAGATACTTTAATGATTTACATGATTGCCGTGGGCTGGAATAGCAAATGACTGAAGTAAACTGTGTAAAAACTGCATGAGGAAGTTTGATAAGTTGTGACACAACCAACAAAAATTGAAAAATTGTAGCAACAAAATTATAAGCAGAAATTTATATATATATAAATACTCTTTTTTTATGCAGAAGGTATGTTAACTTCACTTGCAGTTTTTAGCCACAAACCCCCTGCAATACAGAAATTTTCCAATAGCTTGGATAAAGTGACTAAGTTAGTTTACCTTTGACACCGCTGAGATTACACATAGCAGCAAATACAGAAGACTCCATCTCGATGTTTCTGACACCAGAATCATAAGCATTCTTCAAATATTGCAGTTTTTCTTCTTCATCATATAAGCAGATTGCACCATCCAACCTGCCCTGTCCTAGAAAGTAATTTTGTGGAAGATTTCAGAGTGATGAAGTCACAGAGCCAATTCAGTTTTGAGAACGCCCAGTTATTACAGTTTCCTCCATGCAGTGTTCACCTTTTACTACTACTCTTTATTTTTGTGCACAAGACAAATAGGAAAAAGTGATTCTTAGCTACTGCTAGAGCTTCTACATATTACTTGTATTTCTTACACTGTGAATCATGGTAATTTAATTGGTCTTCTTCAGCTTCAATTCTCAAATTCATAAACAGAAAAATGTACGTAGCAGATTCCCACATGTACAGCAAGCATCAAAATTCCACAAGAAACTTTTAAGTTGTATGGAAGTGCTGCATTTTTAGTATGTTTAATCACTGTCTAAAAAAACGACCTGGCTTGAAAATGCTTTCCTGTTTCTACCTTAAAAGGATGAACATTTTACTACTTACAGACTTTCTAAGGTAAGAGATTAAGAGTCTCTTAAGCTAACTAGCTAACATTATTGTAAATTTTTGATAAAATTTTTATTCAAATTATTCAAGAATAATTATTCAAGACAGCAGCAGGTATGTACAGTAGAGTTAAACTACACTGTATTTTACTCAGTATCTTCAGGGGTTTGGGAGATGTACTTGTAAATTAATGCCCTCGATCCCGTTCTCAGCTTTTGCTGTATGAATTGAAAACATCCCTGACACTTTTTTGTAGTGTTGCCAGCACCTGTGGCTGGTGCCTGAGACAGGTGACCTGACAGTGTGTGCTCCTGCCCAAGCTGGAGCACTATGATGAAGATCATTTTGAAAGACCCAGCATCAGACAGAGAAAGTGGGATCAGGTGCCACTTACACTCTGTACTCACAAGGTTTGAAAGATGTTTCTGAATGAATATCTAGATTTGGGAGATCAGAAAAGCACCTAAATGTCTGTAATTTATCCAAAATAGGCCTTGCAGGTTTGTGCCTCCTACATAGCAGCACTGACACAACTTGGTAAAATATTATCTTTGGTTGTCTGATAGCTGCTTTGCTCAAAAATGAAACAAGTTCCAACCCTTCTTTTACAAAAGACTTACTTTAGGTACTTAACCAATGCAAAGAAAACCAACCCTATACCAGTCACAAATAATTCTCACTCCTCTAATCCCCTAGGATGCTTCAGTAAATCACATAAATTTTGTGACAAATTTACCTGACAGGAACATGGCAAGTGTAGAGTAGATTATATGTACTTCAGAGGATCTATTAAAGCTGGGGAAAAATCTCCATAAAATTAAAAGTTTGATAGAGCAAACTGCTAAGTACAATGCTTGATTTTACATAGGTGAAAAGTAGGTTTTGATTGGTGAGAGTAAGCCAGAGTAAGGAATGAGATCTCTTAGTGAACTGAAAGTTTAATATTAACATATTATTCAATATTTATCTATTGTTGCTTACCAATACTCTCCTGTTAGACTGTCACCAGCCTTACCTTCATAGAAATCCAAAGTGCACATGGTGTTTCCAATGACTGTATTGAACTGACCGATTTCTTTACTGCACTGCATCAGCTCCTTAGCCAGCTGTTCATCCAGGTTAGTGCTGCGAATTACTGTCTTTCCCAGGACAACCTGTTCCAACTGAGGTTTGAAGGTGGCATCTACAGACTGCCTAGTTATAACCACTGAGCCTGGCTCCAGACCTGCAGTAAAAGGAAATAGATATAGCTTCACAATGTAGTTAACAACTGGTTTCCAGACACATAAAACATACATCTTGACCCAACCTCCTTCTTTTAAGGGTGACAATCTTGCCTCTGAATCCACCAAGAGAATTTTTTTTGTCCATGTCTAACTTCTTCAGTTTATTATCACAAATAATTTCTGAAATTTTATATTTTCTATACTGGACAGGAATTTCCTTCTTCTCACACTGTCAGATCTTTAAGCATATTTTCCCTATGCAAAAGCTGATGTTGCCTTTACTTTCAAAATTACAGAAGGAAAATGATGCATCTCCTGTGGAACACTGTTCTGACCATTAATCTCTTACATGAAGAGAGATGCTTTACTCTCCTGCAAAGATACTTTGGTTTGCAGAAAGAAAGAAATCAAGAGGGGAAATACCTATTCCACCAGAGGTGCCAATGCGAATGATGGTTATGTCAGAACATTTGGCATGATACAACAGTTTGATCAGCTCGTGCAACATGATAGAAATAGAAGGAATGCCCATACCGTGCTGGAAAAAAAAGCATAAATTAATATTCCACATTCACATAGACAATACAAAGCATATATGGAAGAAGGAGCTGGACATTATCTCCTTCCTGATACTGTTTTCCCAAATTCTACCTAACTCACTCCCACAAAACCCCCAACTTCTGAGCCTATAGAAAGATACTGAAAGGGCCTACAAATAGAATCCCACTGGCTTTGGCAGACTGTGGATGAAATGCAGTATTTCTAAAAATCATGAATTACAGAACATTTACATTCTCAAAAGTATAAAGAGTGTCCTTTCCCACCAGCTGACTAATGCACTTCATCATGGAGCATTTCCTAAACACAAGAAAAACCCAACTCTCAGTTTTCACCAACCTGAAGTGCTAGTGAATAGTTAAGCAAATTTTTTCAAAACACAGACATCATGGTTTAGTCTTGATGTTCAGCAAATATAAGTCCACATTAGCTTGCACAATATTATGATAATTACAGCTCACAAGAAAGGGTGCAAAATAATGCTATAGTTTTGCAATTGCAATTGAAGGGTGTTATTCTATCTACAAATTAAAGCTACGGATTTGTTTAAAATTCATACATGAGTTGCCAGCACCAGTCACATGGAATGCTACTCTTAAAGACATTTGACAGTGCAATTGCAGATACACAGTGTGATACAGACATTTTGTCCAATACCCCACATGTGCCAAGTGACCTTTTTTCCCCATTATTCAGAGTACAGAACAGGGATGAGGCAACAGTAACTGCTCAAAAAATCTATAAGGCCATTCCTGCAACACCTCAGTGGTACACAGAGGAAAAAGAATGCAAGAAAGAACAAAGGTATTGGTGACTTTCCCTCTTACAAAAAAGGGCTAAAAAGGAATCCTTAATTAGCTGACTGCACTATTTTGAGCAGCCTGATCTGGTCTGTGAAGCATTTAAAAGAAACGTGCGTTCAAATTTCCTACTTTGAAGAGCATCCAAACGGAACTGTGTCCCGTGTCAGACAGGGGAAGTACTTACACTGACGGACAGCACGGGCCCCACTTTGTACATGGCGTAGCGGTCGGTGCCCGCGCAGATGTTGGGGTGGTCACACCCGGGGCTCCCCAGCCCCAGCTCCTCCGCTATGTAGGCGATAAAAGCTTTCATCCGCGAAGGACTTCCTCCAACACACACAAACTGGGGTGGGCAGTGTTCAACAAAACAAAATCAATTGCACGATTCCATACGTCAAACACTCAAAGAACAACATGAGTATGCAAACGCCTTCAGTTAGCACAAATTTATTCCCAGATATGGTGCTTCTCATAATCATTCTAAAATGCCATGAAAAAGAATTATGGGAAAAAACTCCAGCTGTCTATATAGCATTCAAATGCCTTCACCCTGTTTAAACTAAGGAAAGACAAATACTGACATGAAGACCCAACAAACAGAAGTTCTATCTGAATAGAGCCTACAGCATCTGCCTTTTTACTGGATGAAAAGAGACAGTCAAAAACAATTATCCTCAGCTTTGCTGGATACTAAGAGTGACAAGAACCCACGAAATTTTTCCGCCTTTGCATGCACTCCTCAGTCACTGGTAGGCTGACACAAGTAGTCTTATTCTGAAGACAGCTACGCTTTCACCTTCTGCAGAAAAGCTCAGGCTTGCTGATCAAAGCAAAGCATCTTACCTTTACATCCCCAAACAATGTCGGAAAATCATGGGTACCAGTCCCAAGAGCAAAATGATACAGGATGTCTTCTTTCATTTTCTCCAGGTGAGGGTTGCAGAGATGAATAAAATTCTCTCTGCCAAGACAGCAGAGAGTTTTTTCTATTGTGAAACATATAGAATATATACAAACCCCTACACTGAACGGATAACAATTCTTCAAAGTCAAGCAGTCAGAAGTTGGGAAATGCCACACATACAAATGCCTACACTACCTTATTTTGCTTCCTTGTGCATTGTGTTAAAGAAATCCTAAATTTCATAACTGATTTACATCTTATAAAATATCACATACAACATTTCAGGTTCCATTAGTTGCACAGGATGAACTTGCTGAAGAAAAGCCCAGATGTTCGGATGCATTTGCAACAGTGCAACCTTTATCTTAAACAGTATTAAAGCTGTGAACCAGGATGGGTCTTTATGGTGAGCACAAGAATGGCAGCAGGACCAGGAAATATTTAGTAGACCACCTGACTACAAAGGCAATCCATAGCAAAGCTGAAAAGCAAACTTGACCTCCTTTTTGACTGAATCTCTGCCAGTCACCCAAGAAGGATGGGATGATTTGGGCTTTATAGACAAGCACAAACTAGATTTCTGGCAATTTGTCTTACTCTGTCATACAGACAGGAGAAAAAAAAAACCCTATGGCATGAAACTGATAACAAGGGAAAAAGGAAAGTGGAAATCTGAAGCAAGAAGAAAACCATAGAAGTGAAAAAAAATTTCAAGAAAAGAGAAAAAAGAGGAAGAGGTAAAAAGAATTTCTCCTTAAGTTCTTCTTGTAAAGAAATGATACCTCTTAAAAGAAAAATAAAAATTAATCTGTCTGAAGAGATGGGAAATGACAGGGCAAGGAGGGAAACCTCAACTACTGGGCCTGTGGAATCACCTTCATGGAAAATTCGATAGTGGACTAACCAAACAAGCTGGATGATTCATAAATGTCTGCCTTCTGTGCCAGGCGTTTTAAGTTCAGTTGAAACAGGTATGAAAGACTAGTCAATAAGCACAAGCTTAAGCACAACACTGGCCAGTACTTCAAAGTAATTTCTGAGAGATGGAATCAAGCAGTAAATAGCTTCCAGACACAAGAAGATGACTTAATAGCTTAATGGAGAATCACTGCAGACACAGCATGGCTCAGCAAATTCAAACTGCTTTGTCAGAGGAGACGAACACAAGAACTCACCTGGACTTTATGCAAAAAATCATTAGGACAACTCAGGAACAACTCTGAAGCCTAAACAGAGGTGTTCAGCACTATTTAAGATGGTTTAGGTTATCTCGTCTGCCTTCTAATGCCTCTCCAGGAAGGCAGAGCTTTCCAGTATGCCTAATGAGCCAGCCCTGTGCAGGATGAAGGAAGCCTACAGTGGCCAAGATGCCCATGCTGAGGACACTGAACTGTTCCTCAGAGAGCAAATAGTTACAACCCAAATATTCTGAGTGTAGCAATTGCTTCTGTTCTTGATGATCTCTCTCCAATATCATTAATTATCCAGCAACAGCTGCACAACCAAGGAAAGAGGTGTCATCCCAACCCACGCTATCTGTCCCTGCCCACTGCAATCACATTCAGCAACGGAAGGAGCTGCCCACCCAGGCAGCCAGTCCATTCACCCCTTCAGTAGGAATTCCCTTCCATCTCCCATGGGCCCCATTTGCCTCTCTTCAAACAAATACTGCCTGAGGTGGAACCAAAGGCTTTTGCTGCCTTTGCTCTTCCTTCCAAGAGACCTGTTTGACTCTGGGAGAGCTAAAAGAGCAGGTTTATGGGCCGTCAGGAAGACGTAGACAACCTAGGAGTTTACCAGCTCATACTAGCAGAATTTCCAGGCTGCCTCCCCTGAATTTTTCCTGATCAGTTTAGCTGGACTCTCTACATTTATTTACTGGGTCACTCACTAATGCAGATCCAATATCTGGCTGTGCTGATGTCCACTGGAATGGTTGTTACATACAAATAGGATAGGATATGATTTGAAATCATTTTACAATCTATACTCAGGCAAGCAAAAAAATTCATTTCCTTCTTTATGAGAACACTGGCAATAAAAGCTTCTCTCCAGGAAATCAATTGGGAAAAGGCAAGGCCTCTATAAAAAGTGCAAGGAAATTCATGTGATATGTGCCAACACCACTGTCCTCATGCCTGGCCAAAACACAGCCTCCTTCCTCATCAGTGGCTATATTCCACCCTTTTCATCTCACATCCCATCAAACAGCACTCTCCAAACCACCACCTCAACAGAGTGAGGGGCCATTATCAACTTGCTCAGCTTATCCGCACATCTGATTGTAGACTTGGACCCCGGGGTAAAATGAGCAATAAAAACTAGCATATTGTTATGTGTACATAGGACCAATGCCATGGATTTACAGTAGAGGCAAAGTTTGCTTGATAAAAATCTTTGGCATGCAAAGCTCAGGAGCAGGAAATTTATTTCCCTAAAGCTGTTGTAAAGCATCTACAGCTTCTGAGGGTGTAAGTAAAACATGAATCTTAAGACTAAACAGGAATGTAGCAGGTTTTAGTAAAATAAGCTTAAAGCAAGGATTAGAGAAACACATTGAAATATTTGTTTGAAGTCTTGAAGCAGCAACCAAAGTCAACATTTCAGCAGTTCATTGGATTAAAATAAATTAATAAATAAAAACATCACCCTGCTTCAAAAAATTCACTGTTGAGAGAAGTTAAAATGGCTAACCAGCGAAGTCCTCTGTATAGGTGTGGTAAAGCAATAAAGCATCTGTTTGTCAAAAGAGCTGCTATTGGATACTTGGCACTATCATAAACCTTATCTTAAACTAAATGAGTGTGTAATGAGTTTGGGGAGGAAGTTTAAGTGTTAACTTGGACAAAATAATTCATTTCTCAATCTTACTTTGAAGCCTGTCCATCATCAGTTTTCTTCTCATTTGAGGAACCAGGAGCCATGTATGTTTTATACCTAGAATTACATTAAAAAAAAAAATAAGTGCATCAGAATAGTCCCATCTGTAAAGCTGAAAGCATTAACTGAGAGAGCAAGCTTCTGTATTGATGATAACTATCATGAATATTAAATTCCCCAAATAATTCAGCCACACTACAGCTTTTATAACTGGAGCAAAAGGATCAAAATGAGCATCTACAATTTTCATGGCTGAGCATCATCACTTTCAAAGCCCTCAAGCCTAAATTAATCCCTTGCAACCCCCACCTCACCACTACTTCTGTTCTGTGGTATGAACAGCAGCAGGTTCACAGGCCACAGAGAGGGAAGTCTCATTGCTAACTAACTCACTCTCTTTCTTCCTTACCTTCCACCCCAACAGTGACTGCCAAACCAGCTTCAGCCCCCTTCCACCTTAGGCTACAGAAGGTCTCCAAAGCTCAGCTCTAGCTGTCAGACGCCTGAAACCCGAGTCCAGGAAACATCTTACTCATATCCTCCTCATTAAACTCCTCCTACTGACCTTAAGAGCACTTCTTTCTCCAGCATAAAGCAAGGAACACGAAACTAAAACATGACTTCAAAAAGCCACTGCTCTCCAGTTTATCATCTATCCTGAATACCTTTTTTCTGATCCATTACCCTAACCTATATGCAAAACCTTCTCCTTTCTGCATTCTTCTTTACATTTAAATAGGCAAATATATCACTGAGGCTTTCATGTTGGTCCGAGGACAGAATCATAATTATAGAATGATTAATTTGTTATTATTTTCAGAAGTGACTAAGGCTACGTGCCGAAGTTGGTACTTTCTGTGAATGCCCTTATGGGAAGTATTGAATCACGAAGTTTTGCTCTACCCTCCATTAAGAAGGGCCTGACAGCACAGAGATTATAACAGAGACAGGACTGTAATCCTTAAAAACCCCAGGATTACACTACAAGGAAACAGAAATTTCCTTGTAATTTCTAGTCTTGCAACAGAATTACATCATATGTGAATTTCTAAAGAAGTGAAGAACCAAACAAAATAAACAAGAGGCCTGCCTGTTAAAAGCCACTGAGTAATGGAAATATATTAAAATTTATATGGACAATTAGTTTTCTTCATTTAAAACATTAACCTTTATTAAATAGACCCAAACTTCCCATATACTAGATATACTAAATGTATTCAACCATCTATGCTGAAGGACATGATGTATAAAAGTTGCATTTATAATCAACTACACTTCCTTATGGTGGTATGAAGTACAGTCAGCTACTACTGGGTATCGCCATTATACCACATACATTACAGGAAAAATGCATTTCTTCCTACAGTGCCATGAGTTCTGATAAAGAGGAGTTGGAAGTTAAGGAGAAACAGCAAAGTAAGTTTTATATAGCAAGAACAAAAATGGCTGTAAATAAACCAAGGATATTCATTCAGCTCTTGTTCACCCACGTGATTTTTAAGTGGTTTAAGTGCTGTGATCCCCTAAAGTAATCACTGATGATATACTTCAAAAACCTGAGAACAAAGTTCTGACAGTCTAAAGGTCCAGCATACCCCCTCCAAGAGCACCCAGCTGGAGGTGTCTTGGCAGGAACTGTAGGAAGGAGCAAGCAGAAAGCAGTTTTCCCATGGCAGACCCTGACAGCAATCAGCTAGTAGCTGACAAGCAATCAGTTAATGTAAAACCACAAAACTCTCACGCTGTCTAACCAAATGGAAATTTTTACAGACTCGTCAAAGGTTTCTGCAGTCTTCCTCAGCCAAAGTTAAAACTGACGTTCAACAATAATGTGCACCCGGCAGGACTCAGATCAAGAAAGGCTGCGTCCGTTTTAATGTGTGTGCACATCATAAAATGGTTTGGGTTTGAAGGGACACGAAAGATCATCGACTTCCAACCCCTCTGCCATGGGCAGGAACACCTTCCACTAGACCAGGTTGCTCAAAGCTCCATCCAGCCTGTCCTTTAACACTGCCAGGGATGGGGCATCCACAACTTCTCTGGGCAACCTGTTTCAGTGTCTCACCACCCTCATAGTGAAGAATTTCTTCCTAGTATCTCATCTAAACATCTAAATCCTCAATCTGTTGCTTTAAAACCATGCAGAATCAACTATAATTGCCATCTCTCATTGCCCCCGCCATCCGTCATTTTTGAAGAAAGCTCACAGTCAGTGGTTTATGCAGACAAAAGCTCTTGTTCGGTGTTCATCCATCATCAGGAAAAGCTGAAATTGATTTTACCCTGCTGGTCCCCGCGCTGCTGCCGGAGCGCTCCCCCGGCCCCATAGACAGAGCAAGCAGCCCCGTCCGCCCGGACGCGGCGGCACCGCCGAACGAGCGCTCCACCGGAGCGACGCCTGCGCCCGCCGCCCGCCTTCCCCTACCCATCCTCCGCTGCCCGGGGTCCCGGCGACCGGGAGTGGGAGACACGGCGGGCACCCCACCATCCTCCCGGGAGCGGACCGCGGGCAGCCGGGGCCACCGGCGGGGCGCAGTTCTCACCGGGAGCAGCGGGATCCGCCGCTGGGAAACCAGGAAAGCCGCTCGCTGTTTCCTGGCGGGCTGCGGGGCGCCCGGCCGAGCCACCTCCCGCCAGCGGCGACACCGCCCCGCCCCGGGCCCGGTTAACCCCCTGCGCGCCGGGGAGGCTGCGGGAAGCGCCGCGCTGCGGGGCGGGCGCAGGGCGCGGCTGTGGCAGTGATGCCGGTGCCCGGGAAGAGCGGGACTCCGGGCGCTCGGCGGGAGAGAGAGCTGCTGCCAGGGCACGGGCGTTCGGGAGGACCTCACCGTGGAGATACAGATACAGATACAGATACAGATACAGATACAGATACAGATACAGATACAGATACAGATACAGACGTAGGTGTCGGCACGCCTGTGTCTGCCCGTGTGTGTGTCGGTGCGCACACACCGTGTGCCCGCTCTCGTGGGCATTTGGGCACGGCAAACACGGTGCGAGAAAAGAGCAGAGATGGTTTCGGCTACTGGAAGAGTAAATTTAACATCTTTCATACAGTAACTGAAAACACCAGACCCACAATCCTGCAATACTGTTTGAAAAATAATTTTTCCCACCACACCACACTGTAGTTGGTCATAGTAGGGAATACTTGGGAGACAGAGCAACTAAAACCTTCTTGGTAGAGAACTTTCTGTGCCTCAGGACAGTAAACACATTAGGCACAAGGCATTGCTCAGCTGTATTTATTACAAAATCATTCATTGGGCATTTAGATTAAAATTTATTCATATCCTGTCTCACACCAATGAACTTTGTATGGGAATATAAGACAGAGAAATCCCTCGCACAGATGCCTCGCATTTCTAGACATGAACGACATGCAAGAGGAATTCTTCAACAAACTCGGAAAAATGTCACCTGTTCAGCTTGTTTGGATTTCCAATGGGTGATACAGAAAGACGGCCTCCTAATCCATCTTCCATTTTCCTGTTCCTTAAATATTTGTCAAGACTTCCAAGCTATAGTATTGAACAAACACCTCAAAGAGTGTTTAATTCTGTGGAAGAAAGTTTTCCTTTAAACAGGAATATTACCTACTCCTTCATGTCAGGATCCACTGAAAAGTCTGCTTTAGCTTTCAGGAGGTTTTCTATTCAGCTATATATTAAGAGAATAATCAATATAAATTGCTTTTTTGTAAATAATAAGGTTACTATAGTTACCTTGTCTGAAATGTTCAATAAATTATGCATTTCTATGAGTCTAATAATTGGTAGTAACCTTTGCTCTCAGTTATCACTAGCAAACTTCAAATGTCCTTTTAGCTTCCTGGTTTTGTAGTGTTTGGGTTTTCATTCCATTTTGTATTTTAGTGGGAAGGATACTAATGTTTTTTAGAAGGGTGAAAAATACACAGCTGCATACTGGGTTATAACAACAATATGCAATTGGTGTCCATTTTCAGGTTTTTATATTGCATGGGTGAAAATGTGAGCTATGGAAAATAAGGCTGTCTGTCATAATCAAACGTATTCTCCCTTCTGCTTACCATAAACCATTTTTACAGCCAATTGGTCAAATAATTTAGTGCAGCTGTTTTACCCACTGCATTTTGATTCTTCAGTTATTCTGTATGTTTTGTATCATTACAACTATTAATAGACGGACAAAATGTGCTAAGACTGAACTTCTATATTTCTATTTCTAGCTTTTTCTCCCAGACTATAGCATAATATATAGCTACATCCTGAAAAATTATCTGCAGAGAAGAAAGCATATTTATTTTTTAGTCTAGTCCAAAAAGACAGAAGTGGTTAGAATTATATATTAGATATATATTAGGTATATATTAGACTTCACTTCAGTGAAATGCTTGTATATAAAAGGAAAATTACCCTTTGGTCACTAAACTGCCAAGTTATTGTTAAATCTTTATCCAGAATTCTCTTTTAGAAACATTCACATACTCAGTATACTTGGATGCAACTCATAAAATGTAACTGCACTTTTGTTTTATCTTTGGCTTGCAAAGCAATCCGTATTCCAAAAAAAAATCATCTCACTACTTAAAGGCATTCAGGGCAGAAATAGAGCACAAGACAATGAAACAAATGTTTCAGCATTTAAAACAATAAGGCTAGATTTTGTAATAAGCACCCAGCTTTTGACTTTGGCATTTTTCTGAAAAACAGAAACGGAAAACCAGAAGCTTCCACTGTTTTACATGGAACTGCTGATGACTTTGGAAACTGCCAGCTGCATGACTGCATTGACTCAGAAGTAAATAGAACAACGTGATTACTTGGGATAAGGTGAATTCAAGCAGCACACTTCCATCCTTGGGTTCAGCTGGAGCTTTTTGATTTGTTACACCACTTTGACTTATGCCCCTCAGAGAACAGGCAAGTTATGTGTCTGCTGCAGTTCTCTGTTTTTCTGAATGCACTAACAGAATCCAGGATCCCCTTCCCTGCTCTTGTGAAGTGAAATCTCAGGCTGTTAATATTCTAACTTGTGGTGTTCAAACTGTGATCCATTCAGACTCAGTTGACCAACAGTGCAGATCAAACATCTCCTTGGCTTGACTAAAGAAAGCTGAGTACACATTAATGGCAATCATTTAGTTTGGAAAAGACTACCAAGATCATCAAGTCCAGCCTTCAACTGAACACCACCTTGTCAACTAAACCATAGCACTGTCATGTACGGTTGTTTCTTGAACACTTCCAAGTACGGTGACTCCACCACTTCCCTGGACAGCCGATTCCAATGCTTTACCACCCTTTCAGTGAAGAAATTCTTCCTGATGTCCAACCTGAATCTCACCTGGCACAGCTTGAGGCTGTCTCCTCTCATTCTGTTGCTGGTTGCCTGGGAGAGGAGACCAACGCCTACCTGGCTACACTTTTCTGTCAGGCAGTTGTAGAGAGTGATAAGGTCAGCCCTGAGCCTCCTTTTCTCCACGCTGATCAACTCCAGCTCCCTCAGCCGCTCCTCACAGGACTTACTCTCTAGAACCTTCACCAGCTCCATTGCCCTTCACTAGAGTTACTCCTACGAGTTGTTTCTGAATTTATTTTCTCTTGCCTGTCCTGCTGGGAAGGGGAGTGATAGAGAGGCTTGGCAGGCACCTGGTGTCCAGCCAAAGTCAAATCACCACAACTGGTCAGGTTTTAATGCTATGAGCTCCAACTCTGCCATCCCCTGATACGCCAGGCTAGAAAACCGGATTTCCCCCAAAGTTCTGCCTTCACAGTAAAATTAAAAGTTTTAATGTGTCTGGACATAATCCACAACACAAATTGTAAGTGAAGACAGATAAGTAATCGAGGTAAGTAATCTCACACACCCCTACAGTTACAGCTTGATGTAAGCTTTTTGATATTTAGAAAAAATTTCTGACTAGCTAATAACTGTACATTTAAGCATTTGCATATGTTTTAGCCTTTTATTTTTTTAAATACAACTTAGACAGTTGAATTCTTCAAAAGAATGGACAGCGAAGATGGACTCAGGTGCTGAGTCTAACTACATCAATAGCAAAATTTCTGCAAATGTCTGCTGAAAATTTTGAGGATTCAGATTAGCAATGGTTTACCTATTTCTAATCAATTTTTACATCAAAGTTCTAAAGAAGAGCAATATTAAACCAAATCCTCTAAACATTCTGTTCAAAGAAATCTATATTTAGTAATAAATTTTAGAATCTTCAGGACTTGGATTCAAAGGTGTAAAATAAATGCAATCTGAAGAGGAAATTCTAAAAATTACCAGTTCATTTTTCATAGAATTAGCAAAAAACATGGTCATGAACTTGCATCCATTTTCTAGTGGACTTTATAATCAATATTTAATTATTAATAAGATTTCAGGGGTATATCTTAAACCAACTAGATAAAATAGCAAGTGTTGAAATATCAGTGTACCTTAACTTTTTCAAAATAATAAAGTACAACTTCTATACGTTACTATTTCAAAGTACAAATTTTTGCTAGTGTGAATAAACACAGTGATCTTACATATAATATTGTTGTTGCAGTCAAGAATTCAGAATAGATAATTTTTTTTATTTAACAGCTGAAAGTGCAGACATCATAGATAGCTGAGTCCATATAGCTGTTAACCAACGATTCAGCTTCTATACAACAAGAACAGGAAATGCCACCAGGTCTTTAATTCTGTGGTTGAACACTATGACTGATCAACTAGTTCTTGTGCAGCAGGCATAATAGCAGAACTGTCGTAGAAAGCTGAATATCTGGTCTAAATAAATGAGCTTTTGGGATGAAGAAGCAGTCTTTCCAGTGAAGGCTTGACTTTTTTACTGCAAGCGTCCATACCAGTTCAATTCTTACTATTTACCTTTCGTCCCATACCACACAGCTCCCCTTCACCTTTCTTTGTGGCATAGCTCATGAGTACAGCTGTACTTTACTGAAGAAACTTGCTGATTTGGACACATCAATAGCGTGCCTGTGTCTAGTCAAAACCCTGTTTGAGAACAGCAAAGCAGCACGAGTCTTGTGCAGGAGAAAAACTTCAGTTTTGCTTTGTTGATTATATTAAGGAAAAGTCTAGGACTAAGCACTGACAGCTGTTGCCTGTTCTTTAAAATTTGCTGTAATCAAGCCCAATGAAGTTCATCCATCTCACAAACTTCTCAATCACGGATGAGTTAAATTACAAAAATAATCTAGCCAACATGTAAATAGTGGACTATATAAGCAATACAAGGCTTTTGTTTCCCCAACAGTCTTTCAAGTTACTTATTAAATCCCTGAAACGGTGGCTTTAACTCATTGCTTGCAGGTGGTGTTTCAGATGATTCTGAATCTGCAATAGAAAAAAAAGATTAAAGGTTACAGAATAACTTCAACCATAAGAATAAAAATGTCAGCTACAATTTTTGGTTTCTCCCTCATGTCAAAATGCATATAAACTCCAGCAGTTTTAATTTTGAATTAACAAGATAAACAAGCTACCTAAGAAATTTGCAGTATGATGCAAATCTATATCCCAAAACAAAGAGATTATAGATTTACATATGGAATGGGTTGCATCTCCTGCCTGATGTGTCTAGGACTTATTCTGTGCAAGTGAGAACAGAGAAAGCTCCATCTCAAAAGGGAGCTGCAAGGTGCTCATGCTGCCAATTGCTTTGGATGAACAGAAACAAGTTCACAAGTGGGAAAAAAGTAAAAGCACTACCTTCTGCAATCACCTAAAAGAATGAAAAGGACAGGGTCAAAACTGAATGAAGGCTGGATGAAATGTCTGGATGAAACATCTGGATGAAACCACATTTTTAAGAGCATTAAAAGCAATCTCCTTTTATACTGAGTTACAGAACCAATGTCAATCAGAATAGCTATGACTGCAAACAAAGTCAATAGAAGCAAAGCAGCTGTCATGTTATTGAAAAATTTGGAAAAAAAAGCAACTCAAAAATTACATGTATCTATATAGGAATCTGTGGAGCACACTGACTTTTCAGCAGCCTTTACAGTGTACCCATAATTTTTTTCTCTATTGGCTAGGTGGTATAACCAAACCAATTTCATGATTACTCTGAAAAATCTTCAGTTTTCTTTATATCTCAAATGTCTCATTAAAGGCACAAAAAGAAATCAACTATTAACAAATTGAGAAAATGAAATTAAGAAATCAACTATAAACAAATTAATGAAATTGGGATTTTGAAATCCCAAATTCTTTAATTTTACTCACAGTGACGGGAAAGAAAAATGTCAGTACACGAGAAAGTTAAATAGAATCTGAAAACAAAGAAGAATATTCAAGGTTTTCTTTCATGCTGAGGAAGAGCACTTTTAGACTCCCTGGCCGAGTTGCTGGGTCACTGAGGGTCTCAACGCAGCATCCTCTGCATCATCAGAGTTTGGATACTTAAATTCACTTCAAGAGCGGCTTCTAAAGTTATGCATTCTTCTTCAGATCCAGACCAAGATCTGGCTTCATCCCCCAGTTCTAAGGCATTTTTTCTTCTGAATAAAACAACACAACCTCTAGTTCTCTGTTTTCTTCTGATACTCACCTGGAGGAAGAGGTTTTGCACACCAAAAAAACAAAACAAAAAAAAATACTGTAGATACATTAATGGAAGACACAAAGATGAATTCAGACAGAGGTGAAGTGTCAGAGAAATTGAAATATCTGGTCTTTAAGACTTTCATACATTAATATATCAAGGTCAAGGGAATCATGAAAATTCCCAGTGTATACAAAAGGATTCCCTAAAACAAATTAAAAAAAACCAACCCGGTGCATGCAACGGGAGGTCCAATAGCATTTCCAAGCATTGCTATAGAAAACTGATATAGCCACCACGGTTACCAAAGCAAAAGGTCTTTGACAGAAGTAAGGGGAATTTTCCCACCCTTTAACCTTTATATTTTAAGTGTTTTCAAGTGATGTCTTTCATAGCCATTGTTATTGTGCATGACAAAGTAAGGTTTGAAAGCATAGGTGAGCACTGGATAACTTTTTTCTCTTAAACTGTTGCAATTCCACTGTCTTCAACAATGTGCATATATTTATTTTGACAAATTTCTATGAACAGTGGTCTATTTCTTAAAGACAAGTATCAATTACACTTGTTACAGAAGTTTTTATAAAAATATTAAGGACCAAGAATATTCATAACAAAAAGGCAACAAATATTTTACAGGCTGCTTAAATTTAGGCAGGATGGCTGTTTCTCCGCAGCATTTTAGGGAAGCACATCACAGAGAAGCCCCTGGATCAGAACACAGAAGCCCCTGGATTGGAACAGAGCCTGCTGCAATTGTAGAGATGAAAGAAGTCCATGAAAGCGCCTGCCTTCGCTGACTACAAACAGGAGCACTCCTTTCTTTAGCTGATCATAGGGTATTGTAAACTAAGCACAATAATTCAATGTGTCTCACCATATTCAGAGAGCCACACAAATACTGAGGCTGCCCTCTGCTGTTACCTTGAGAGCCCAGCTCATTAAAAAAAAAAAAAATCTTTCAATAATATTACCTTCGGAGTGCTCACTATTTTCTGACTTTTCTTCAATCTTTTTTTCCCATCCAGTACACCGCTGAAACCAGTCAGTCCCATAGCCATTGCTTATTAATTTGCTAAAATCTACTGCTTCACTTTTTCTCTGAGCAGGCCTGTAAATACCAATATATTAAAGGAAAACAAAAGCAAAAGTAAACAAATATGGGGACAGGGGGGCAAAATTTTATTTTGCACAGAAAAGGCCTTATAATAGAATTTATTTCTAATAGTAACATTAATTTAAAAATATAACCATTTATAGCCTTATAATTTATTTTTAAATAACAAAACATATATTCTACATGTAATTGTCTAAGAAGAAAAACCAAAAACAAACAAAAGCACACAACTATTCCTGATTTAGTACTGTGTAAATTTACAAGAGAAGAGCCATCTCTTTCATTGGAATTTTACATGTATAATACTTACACAGTTCTGGTCTTAAAGAAAAAAAGTGCAAAAGGGAAATCCCACCAAGAATATGCAAGTAAAAAGGGCTGAGAGTACTCGTTCTGTGGTGCACAAAAGTGAAGTTTTGTCATAAATTTTCTATTAAACTCATTTGGCAGTTTAATTACTTATTTGGCAGCATTAACACAGTTCTAAAACATACTGAGATTACAGATAACTGTAAATTTCTAAGACAAAGTATACAGAAACAATTCAGCTGTGCACACAGCTGATGATGTGATTACATCACATGACACGTGACATAAAAATTTGTTTAAACCACCTCTTCCAGGTGTTCATTACAGTATTTTTGCTGTGTCTGACCTGATACAGGCTGCAGTTTATGTCTTTCCTAAAGTGTCAGTCCTACTTGTGTCTCTGTAACCTACACCTACAGAACTAACAATGTAGATTATCATTTTCACCTGT
This sequence comes from Daphoenositta chrysoptera, assembly GCA_013397915.1. Lineage (NCBI taxonomy): Eukaryota > Metazoa > Chordata > Aves > Passeriformes > Daphoenositta > Daphoenositta chrysoptera. The sequence goes on along the minus strand of VZRO01001073.1, from coordinate 11,779 downwards.
TCATTGGTATTAAGAAAAAACACAGACAATTTAGAATACCATAAAAGTCTGCTATATGAAGACATGCAACTCTATGCTTAGTTTTTCTAATGCAAAGTTATATTAAATAGCTTTCTTATATGAGTTAAAGTACTATTATTTTAGTTGCTTTAGATGCTTTTAAAATTATTTTAGTATCACACATGACAGCAAGTTTAGCAGCAATAAAGATCTACAAGGTCCACCCACATATCCACTAATTCCTGCAACTTCACAAGGAGCAATTTTACATGTACACATGAATAGTTGCAGGCTCAGGTGTTTAATGGTTTTCATAGGTGTACTACTTACACGGGTGGGAAGGAAACCTTATTTGCTCCACTAAATTCCTTCTTTGTAGAAACAGTTGGCATTCTGCTTGGATATTTAGGGCTTATAGGTGGGAGCTTTACCTGTGTTAGAGACAGCTTAAAAAAAAAGGATTTATGAAAAAAATAACCAAGAAGATTATGGGATAGCATAGCCTTCAAAAGTGAGGGTAATAATAAAGGCCTAAATGTGTTCAAACTTCAATGTCTTATCTACATTATTTCCGTATGTGGATTATAGAAGAATAACAAAAGATAAGGCAGCCTCTTAGTTACTCTACATGAGATTAGCTGTTTGCTCTCTCCACAATGTGCTCCACACAAGCCTTTCCCTCACAGTACACTTCTACCCAAAATTAAGCTTTAAACTGAAACTTATTCATTATCACCTCTCATTTTGGTCCATTTCTCTGTATGCAGAATATGAAAACAGACCAGTCTTACTAAAGCCAGGAGGACTTGAAATTAACTTACAGTTTAATTGACACTTTTTTTTAGTTTGTTTGGTTTTTGTTTTTTAATAAAAAGCATAAAACATCCTATATAATAAGAAAACTTCATTAGAAGTTTGAAATTCCAACAAATACATATATATTGGGGGAAGCCTAAAACGAAAAATATATTTTACTTTTATCATCTTTCCAATGACAGGTGAAGAAAAACTCAGTGTTGACTAAAAGACTGAAAGATGACAGCTAGAAAGCCAGGGAAATGACATCATACACTCCAGAACTGAAAGTGGGAAAACTGAAAAGTAGTGGAGAAATATTAGCAACACATATAAAAGCTCTTTATTTTAACTTTGTACAAAATCAACAGATGCTAAAGGGTCAACTTCCCTCTCAAATAAAGCATGAAATTAAATATCCTCAATAACTCCCAGATATTTTTCACTAAGAGTTGCTAAGAAATTATGAGTTAAAAAAAACAAAACATCTTTAAAGACTACTTACAGCTTCCTTCATTTAATGAAGAAAAGGGGACAAGGGGGAAGTCCTGAAGATAGCACAAAATTTTCAAAGCTTCTTGGCAAAGTTTTTGTGTTGTACTAATATATCCTTTTAATTAGAACCTACATATTATTTGACCACTTTCTTTTTTAAACATGCAACACAAGAGAGCGCCCCATGGAATAAGAGATATTAGTTGCAGGTCATTTAGAAAGAAATCAGGACAGGGTATCTAAAAGTGAAATGTATTGCTCTGTAAACTTAAAAGTACATTAAGGATACAAATACTTTCCACCTATGTGAACATAGCTACTGCAATACAATTAACAGAGATAAAAATTATGAAGTGCAAAAACTAGATGCATCAACAGCAGTCACACTTGGATTTCAGACACTACAAAACCCCCTTGACAACATCTGTGAGGAGAAGATTCCAAAATGTAAATACACCAAGGACTTCTCAAGGAGCCTGTGCACACTGAGTATGGAAAGAGCAAACAAAAGTATGATGGCCTTTGAATACATTTAATCAATGAACTAATTAAGAAGCCACTAAAAAAAGCAGATCTGAAAGTTCGGAGAATGTAAGTTTTCTTATTATCTGGAAGAAAGTGAAGCCTAGGACAGGCAGGTGTACTGATTCTGAGCCAGGACTTCAATGCAAACACATTTGTAAAGTCAGTGCTGAAACCCCTACAGGCTTCAGTGGAGTCAGACTGGGACATTTGTCAAAGAAAAAGAGATGATACTAGCAAGAGCCTGCAGAGTCAGCTGTGTGAAATGAAAAGGAGGTTCTTTGTCCAACCTGGAGGTTAAAAACCACATTAGCTGCTTTTAGAACTGCTTTTCAAGTTTGTTCACACTATTTGCTGAAGCATCCTGTTTGTGCTTTACATATCAAAAATGCCATCTTATTGTGCAAAAACGATAGCGCTGCCTTCTATCTATCACTGGATTGGACCACGCAGACCTGACGTGCAATGGAAGTTTCAGAGCCAGGACACAATTACCTACAGTTCCAACTGACAAAAGGTGACATTTGTCCCATGCTGAAGGCAGGATGGCACAAGGGGCAGCACAGAAACACATTTGATGGTCAGCTAATTTGATGGTCAGAATACATGGATAGCAGATGGAAAGAGATGAGACTTTCCTCTTGCCACTGAAAAGAAGCACCGCGAAAGGAGGTCTAGTAATTAAAGAGTTAATTAAAGGGCAAGGGGAGAGCAGAAGCTAGAGAGGTTTTGACTAGAGACAGAAAAAGGGTCAAACTCTCCAAAATAAAGTCAAGGAAAAAAAAAAAAAAGGAAAGGAAAGGCAAAGAGAAAAGTCTTGAAGGCTGTGAGCAAGAACATTGTTTTAAATGTCTTTCTTGGCATTAAATGAGAGGCTAGCATAAACTGTGGAGATCAAAACATTCCCTACTGTTCCAGTAAATTAATTAATGACAAAAGTAGCAAGGGAACAGATCAAAATTTGGGTTTGGAGGGCACCTGCAATCCGTTCAGGTGCTATTTGTTACTTTGCTGGGCAAATTCAGCATTTAATGCAGACTCTTGGGCCACTGCACTCCAACGATTACAGCTGAGGGGGCTCTTTCCCTTTGACAAGCCTCTATTTAGCAGCCATCAATTTTCCCAGATAAAACAAACTACATAGGGCATTTTTTTACAAACAAACTACACAGGGCATGTTCTTGGTTTTGAAGTGTTTTCTCCTTTTGTGAAGAGATGACAACAATATACTCTAGAAATTACTACTTTTATTATAAATACACATTTATTAATCTTGGATTCTAGAAACATGAAATAGAATATGTACTGTGCCTGGCTGGTATATGAAGAACAATGGATATCTGCAGCCAGCATGGAAAGGGATAAAACCCTCCAGATGAAATCCTGGCCCCTGTGTGATCAAGGACAAAATTCTAGATTACATTTCAAATCTCTCTATGAGGTAAAATCCTGACCTCAGATGAGCAATCCTTTTGCTACAGCACATACATACCTAAGTACCTGTGCACATGTACACAGACACTTCAGGCAAGTGCCTGAAAGAGAGGACTTTGGAGATGAAGGAGTAATCTTACTGGTGCTGCAGGGATATTGCCAAATGCTGATGCAAACCCTGATGACACCTCCAACCGACCTTTCACCCATACGGGCCTCCCTCCTTCTTAAAGTCACGGCTTTTTCAGCCCAACCCAGTTGGGCCACAAGAAGCACAGGCAAAAGAATCACAGAATCCCAGAATGGTTTGGGTTGAAGGGTCCTAAAAGATCATCTAGTTCCAACTCCCCTGCCATGGGCAGAGACACCTTTCACTAGACCAGGTTGCTCAGAGCTCCATCCAGCCTGGCCTTGAACACTTCCAGGGATGGGACATCCACAACTTCACTGGGCAACCTGTTCCAGAGCCTCACCACTCTCACAGTAAAGAATTTTTTTCCTAATATCTAATCTAAACCTACTCTCCTTCAGTTTGAATACCCCCTTGTCCTGTCACTACATGCCCTTGTAAACAGTCTCTCTCAATGTTTCTTGCAGGGTCCCTTTGGTTACTGGAATGTCACAATTAGGTCACCCCAAAGCCTTCTCTTCCCCAGGCTGAACAATCCCAGTTCTCTCAGCCTTTACTCATAGGAGTTCCTCCATCCCTCTGATCATCTTGGTGGCTTCCTCTGGACTCCTCCAACTCCCTCTGATCATCCCTGTGCTGGGGCTCCCAGAGCTGGATGCAGTGTTACAGGTGGGGTCTCAGCAGAGCAGAGCAGAGGGGCAGAATCCCCTCCCTCCCCTGCTGCCCACGCTGCTCTGGATGCAGCCCAGGACACGTTTGGCTTTCTGGGCTGAGTGCCCATGGCTGGGTCATGTCCAGCCTCTCATCCCCCAGCACGCCCAAGTCCTTCTCAGCAGGGCTGCTCTCGATCTGTTCATCCCCAGCCTGTGCTGATAACAGGGGTTGTCCCAACACAGGTGCAGGACCTTGGACTTTGTTTTATTAAGCCTTGTGAGATTCCCATGGGCTGCTTCTCCCTGGGCCAGAAGTCCATCACTTTGCCATGCGCACAAAGGGTAAATCCTTCATGCACTAACACTCCTTGTTGATTTGCTAAATTACCAGAAGAATAAGACTTATTGCTGTGATTAAGTCATTAGGGAGGAACTACAGGATCCATCCTGAGGCATGGGGAACCATTTAATGGTCCCCCGGATCCCCAGTCCTCCTCTACGCAGCAATAACCACGAGGAACGGTGGCGATTTTAATCCTTCAGAACAAAGCAGCATAAAAGCTTAAACCTCCAGAGCAAGGGCCCACTTGGGAACGTTTTCCAAACTGAGCAGAAGAGGTACCCTTAGAGGTTAAATGGCTTTGCACTTGTTCCTAAGGGCGCACTTTGGGATTTAGCTCCACAGTTGCATCATGCATCCCTTTTCTGAATAACTGCTTAGTCACACTGGATTGAAAAATATTTTCAATACATTCAGTCTCATACTACCAGAAATACTTGAGGTAGTTTGCTGCTGCAGCTGCATCACGTAGTCAAATAAATAAATTGAATATTCCTTAGAAATTTGCCTGTGGTGTTTTGGAATACATTGTTGTTACCTTTCAACACACAAGATGTATGGTGAAAAACTAAAATTGAGACTCTTTGGTAGGGCTAGTTCCATTGTCTCACTAGGAAGACTCTTTGGGAAGGTACTCTTAGAGCATGGGATGGAAATTTCCCAAAAGAGTATATACAAGAAAGAAGCACCATGTGACATTTCAAGATACGTGATATGCTTTTCAGTGTACAACAAAGATACTGTGAAGCACAGCCAAATGAGAGATGGTGGTGTGGAGGCAGAGCTAAATCTAGCAACATAGAATCTGCCATCTCAGGCACGTAATCTTACAGGAAAAGACTTGGTAGTTTTAGAACCTTAGACAAAACTTCAGCTTCCAGGAGAATAGTGTCAATTATATATGAGGACCTCAGCATATTCACAATCTGAAATAAATATATTACATATATTCACTTTGCATTTAGCGATAAATAAAGCACATGGAAACTTTCAGACACGTGGCTGAATGAAGCTGGGTCTCAACCAAACTCCACCAAAAGTGAAATGGACCGCAGTCTCACTTTACCAGCCAGCACATGGACTGGAATTACTGTTATCAAAGTTATGTTTGACTCTTAGAGCACTGAACATAAATGGTTCTTAAGGGAGTGAGGAACAGCACTTCCTCTCTGTCCTAGTTCAATTTCTTTAAGCAGCACTGCAGCAAGTCAGGTTTTCATTTTCAGTGCCTTAAATCTAAGACTGAAAAAAAAAAGCTTCACCTACAAGCATCAGACAAATTATAGTTTAAACATCTTTTGCTTGTTTGCCTGTCACCCCAGATTAAGTAAACATTCTTGAGCCTATTCAGTAATGAGGTGTTCCCATTTGCACAAGACATCATTCTGAATTTGCTCTAGCTACTCATCTCAGCAAAGGCTGAGGAATTTTTTTCCTAAAATGTCCAACATCTGCCCTTCTGTTCAAGCAGGGAGGTACTAGTGTTCAAGTACATCAAATGCCTTTCCAGGTATACCCCAAAGGCCTATGGTAAATGGTGGCAACTGAGATTACAGAGAATATTTTAAAAACATATAGCTTCAGCACCTAAATTGGGCAGGGGCAGGGAGGATAAAAGAGGGAGGATAGCAGAGGCAATCCTGTCTTTTATTTGCAAGACAAAACACCAATGTCAGTACAGAAAGGTTTGTTTTGGGCATGGCTTGTGCTGAACTTACTTTGTCTTGCATACATCTTTCATTCTAAGACAGTTAGCACAGTATCTTTGGGAACTCCCTTGCATTTTAAACTAAATGAAACTCCTTTTTCAGAATAGTCTTCTGTTCTTGTCTTCTTTCTTCCTCACCCAAGATTACTAAACAAGATGTCTCTTCACCAGGAATGAATAGCAGGGGAAATAAAGCATAAGAAGATGATAACTAACTACTGCTTTTTATTTATACTTAAGTATATGTACCATATAATGGGATTGGAAACTGCATTTCTGGTTCTTATGCTTCACCTGCAGCACTTAAGAAAACATTGCTTTCTTTTTGTTCTCTAACTGCAATATAAAAATTGATTCTGGAATACAGAAACTCATGTGGATTACAGCTTCCCTCCTATAAGAAGCAACAGGCCCAAGCAGAGAGGTGCTCACAAGCTCTACAAATAAAGCATCGTCACAGGGTGCCTCTCCATCCTACCTTCTTTTTCTCTGCATTTTCTTTGTCCTCAGCATCCCGCTGCCAAACACTTTTTGTATCAAAATCAAAAGGCCCTCTTCTTGCCTCATAACTGTTAGCATGATGGTCATCAGCCTTAAACTCTCTGTGAACCATATCGTCTGGTAGAGAGGAAACACAGCTCCTGTAGGCAAAGATTTAACGTGTGTTTGTACAAGATATACCAATCCTGCATTTCAGTACAGAAGCATCTGAAATGTTAATAGGTGAAGAGAGAGGCCAAGATGTCCTGGGCCTCAGCAGTCTGACCGTGGCTCCTCAATCGCTGTGGGATTGGCACAGCGTGAGTACCAGTCAGGTGCAGTATATGCTGCTGGAGGGGACTTTGTTACCACGTGAGTGTAGTGCTTCAGTAGGTCTGGAGAGAAAAAAGACAAAAGCCAGTACTTTTCTGACTTCTTATCTAGTTGTGAAAGCACTACCTTTGTTTCCAAATTGCTGTTTTGTCAGGAAGAAATGCTTGCTTTCTTCAGTAAAGAGCATTTGTCTCCCCGGATAAACCAGAGAGTAAGAACCTTGCAGCATTCTGTTCCACTTGTACCTTGCTTGTCTTGCTCTAAATGCTTTGACGTGTTTCTACTGCTCTGTTAATTCATATTTCTGGATTTGTTGCTCTGCTCTAAGCATGCACACAAACCATCTGCTCAAGTTCCTCAGGCTGCCCTCTTCGAAAAAGGAAATAAGGAACCCACACATCCCCCTGGTACACGAACAGAATATGTACAGCACTGTAACAAACTGAATGTCATCACAAAGTAATACTTTATAAACCTCTACCAAGTTTTTGTAATGAGATTTTTTGTGAAATTTTTTTCACCAGGGTGCTAATTAAATAGCCCAAGCATAAACTGTAGAGACCTAACTCAAATGCAGCCAGATGGTCATCAGCTACTTCGATCAAACACAGGGCAAGACCACAAGGTTTGCTAAAGGGTACCTACACACAATAGACTGCGAGGATGTCTTGACAAGGTGATCTCTTACATCACGTTCTCATCTCCTCATTTCTTTTACAGGTTAATTTCAAAAGTCCAGAGGATTCCTCTGTAGCATCTACTAGCACTTTACACTGCACTCAAGCAAAACCAAAGAAAACAAGGGAAAACCAAAGAAGCAAGACAGATGCTCACCAGGTTGGCCTCCTTGCTTTGCCAGCCTCACATAGGCTGAATCAGTCTCTTTGATCCACCTTCTGCGGCACCCAGACAGTGGCACTTCATGGGGAGCTTTTAAAAGGTCACTGAGACCCAGAATATGGGATGCTGGGGGAACTGGGCTCTTCTCTGGTTGTTTCAGTGGCATGGGGTATTGCTGCCCTGTAATAATAAAAAAGAAAAGATTTATGGTAAAAGTTAATTGCTAGCATCCCTTTTTCAGGCAACTTAACAAATTGAGCCCACCTGGAACATGAAAGAGGTGCTACATTTCATTTTGGAGACAAAAGACTAGACTTGCTCATTCTGGGATGTAGCACAAGCGATTTCGAGAGAATCAGATGCAAAACACTTTTGTTTCAGTTTTCAGACAGCACTCAAGTTTTCCCGGAAAGTGTTCTCATACAGAGGATCGTGCCTCTTCATTCAGAAAACTGTTTCCAAGGTCACATCAAAAGCAGTGAGAGACACACGAGACAGTGGAAGACACTTCATCTTTTGTTTTCCTTTCCTTAGCACACACTAACTAAAAGCAAAGACGGTAGCTGTCCATTGGCAGGTCTTTATTTGTAAAACAACCAAACCCGATCCCCAAACAAAAAAATTAATAAAAAACAACACCGAACACTATACCTCTCCATGCATTATTTTCTCAACTTCTAGTGAGCAAAAGAAAATATAAACAAATCCTTCAAAATGGGAAAATGGACGGCAGATAAGTAAGAAAAAGCCAGTACAGGGCACTGTGCCATAGAAGATGCACGGGCACTTACCGGAGCGACTCCAGCTGCCGCTGATGCCTTTCCGTCGGTGTAAGGGCACCACTTCCAGGCAGCAGCTCGCTGAGGACGCGCTGGCTGTGCCCAAACTCAACCCCGGGCAACCACCCAAAGCGCTGCCTCTCCCGGAGTCAGGGGCCAAGCGGCGCCAGCCGGCGCCCGCTGCCGCCTCCCGCGCGGGTCCCGCCCCCGGCGCTCTCCCGCTGACGATGCCCGCGGTCCCCGCTGCCGCCGCCGCTGCAGCTCAGAGACCGAAGGGCGATTCCCCGAGGGATAACCCACAACCCCCGGGAAGCAGGCGGGACGGGGCCCGAAGGCGAGCTGCGGGCGGAGCCGGACCCCGCCGGGGCTGGAGCGGGGCAGCCCAGCCCAGGGTACCTCCCTCCCTCTTTCCTTTCTTCTGCGGGGCTTGGAGCTCGGCGCGGTGCTTGCCACCGTCGGCAGCAGAAGGGGCGCAGAGCGGGGTGGAGGCGGCTCCCGCTGCTCCCGGCGGGCTGCCGGCTCGGGAAGCGGTGGGAGCCGTGCCGGCATGCCTCCTGCCCGAAGAGGGGAGGACGCCCTCCCACTGTGACCGCCCGCACGGACCTTGCCGCTACTGGGAAACTCCATCCCAGCTGAAACCAGGACCACATCCACCCTTTATTCCATGACATTTACCATCTCTCATCTGATTCAGTAGTGGCCCCATATTTTCCCTAATCTTCCTTTTGCTGCTGATGTACCTGTAGAAGCCCTCCTTGTTGTCCTTGATATCCCTTGCCAGACTCAATTCCAAGTGGACTTTGACCGTCCTCGCTGCATCCCTGCATACTCTGACAATGTTTCTATACTCCTCCCCCGTTGTCTGTCCCTTTTTCCACATCCCATAAATTTCTTCTTCATAAATTTCAGATTTACTGGAAACTTGTATAGGCTCCATCCATATTTCAGGTGCCATACAATGGGGTAACCCCACCCACCCCACACAAACCCAGCCCCACACAAACTGCTGCTGCTCAATGCTTTTTATTGGCTGATGAAGCTTGGGGGACTAGGGGGAGCTGGGCACTTGGAGATCTAGGTAGGACAGCTGCGAGTTCAGGTAGGATACTTGGGGATCCAGAGCTTCACTCCTCGTTGAGTCCCTTCTGATGAAGGAGAAAAAGGGGAGTGTGAGCATGGGGAAGTTGTGGGACAGCCATGGGGCAGCTGTAGGGCAGGGGAAAGTCCCACCTTAGCTCCAATGTCACGGCTCTTGGCCCGCAGCTTGTTGACCTGGGACTCAGCGATGTCAGCACGCTCCTCTGCCTCATCCAGTTCGTGCTGCGCCTTGCGGAACTTGGCCAGGTTGGTGTTGGCCTGTTCCTCCTGAGGGGGCAGGGACACCAGTGAGGCTCCCACACAGCTCTCTCTGGCCTCCTGCCACCCCATCTGCTCTCCATATATCTGACTTTCTTATTACTCCATCTGGGCCACTGTAGAACCACCTGTTTCTTCGGGCATCCCATTTTTGAACCACCCAACCATCTACTCAACGATTCATCCATCCATCCATCCATCCATCCATCCATCCAATTTTCCACCCACATAAACACCAAGCTACCTGTCCCTCCTTTCAGCCTCAGTCATCCTTCCTTCTTTCTTTCCTTCCTTCCTTCCCACATCCTACCATCATTTTTCCATCCCACCACTCGCCCGCCCTCCTCACCCCCTGACACTCCACCCCTTGACAACCTCCTCTCAAGGTCCCCTGCTACTCCCCACATCCTCTCTCACATTCTAAACCCACCCTGTCCCTTCCTGGGGGTGGTCCCACGGCTG
>VZRO01001072.1:246319-270540 GCA_013397915.1 Daphoenositta chrysoptera | reverse complement strand
AGGTGCCCAGGTCCCTTCCCCAGATCTGAGCAGCCTCTTCCACCTTTCCAGAGCAGCTTTCCATCAGCCCTGCCCCGGGTTGGCACTCAGCATTTCTGAGCCAAGGGCAGCCTGGGGCTGTTTTATTTTACAGCACTTCTGAGCGTCTTGCATTGGAGGGGCTGCCCAGGGAGGTTTGGAGTGCCCATCCCTGGAGGTTTCCCAGGAAGGCCTGGAGGTGGCACTCAGTGCTCTGGGCTGGGGACAAGGTGGGGATGGGGCACAGCTGGGACTGATGGGCTGGGAGGGCTTTTCCAACCTCAGGGATCCTGGGATTCTGGGATTCCAGGAAGCACAGTTCCAAATGGGAAGCCGACAGCGCCAATGTGCCATGGAGCTCCATGGGCCAGCGAGCAAACAGTGACACTGTCACCAGGGTGAGGACACATCCTGTCCTCGATGCACAGGGACAGGATGAGCTTCCCCTTTAGGACTGGACTGGTTATGAGGGACTCACTGGGCACCTGTGAGCCAAACTCCAGCCTTTCCTCATCAACGTGTTTGACCCACTCCTGCTGGCACTGCCGGGAGTTAAACAGAGCTGTGCATCGAGGGGAAGTGGGAAATCCCAAGCGATGGGGCTGGGAAGGTGCTCGTTCTGTCACAATTCCCCAAAATGGTGCAATCGTACAAGCTGGTACAACAATTCCCTGGCAGTGCCCAAGGCCAGGCTGGACACTGGGGCTTGGAGCAGCCTGGGACAGTGGAAGGTGTCCCTGCCATGGCAGGGGTGGCACTGGAGGGGCTTTAAGGTCTCTGCCAGCCCAAACCATTCTGGGACTCTCTGATGTCCATGACAAGGGCTGCAGTCTGAGAGGGGCCCCTGAGTGAAGGGTCCCCCACTCCCAGCACCAGAGGAGCCTCAGGCAGGTGCAGCTCCTTGGGGCTCCCTCCAAAACCATCCCCAAGATTCCTGCATTCCAGCCATGAGATCTTTTTGTCCTGTTGGGCAATTCAGGTGTCACTGGAATTGATGCTGGTGAAATGATACTATTAAAAAAGTAATGCTACTTGTGAAACACTGAAATGAATGTTCACCCTGTTGGCAGCTACTGAGTAAAATTAGGACAGCAATAAAAGGTTAGACAATGACATTTAATGGTACTCCAGTAATAGATTTTATCACTTTTTTTATCCTACCACAACAATGTGTATTTTCATATACATTATATTTAATAAAATGTATTGATATGGAATTAGGAAAGCATGGGTTTAGTACTATTTACATATTTTAATTGAAACAATTTTCTTAACAACATTGAAAAATAGAAACTTAAAGTTCTCTTAATTGTGTTTTCAGCCAGTTAGTGGTAAACAAATGCATGCCTAGGAAGTCACACTCCCTCTAAAACGTGGTCAGTTGAAAGTTTCTAACTAAAGTGTGTATCTCTGTTTTGTTTCAAAAAATACATAAGTATGTCTGTCATTTCTGATACAAAATTCTACACTATCTTCAATAAATAAATAATAAAGCGATTCTGAAAAGTATGAAATGTAAACTTTGTTGTCCCTCCAACATACATTTTTTTTCCTTCCCATTGCTTGAAACATTACAGTGGTCTTTTAGGAAATTATAATACACAGACACTTCCCAGCACAGTTTACACTTATTACCATACTGACCTACCTACCTGTTATGGATATATCCTAATTTCCTAATGGAAACCAATAAGACTTGGAGTGCTAGAGAACACCGCCGACACAGGAGAGGTGGGAACCAGTACTGAAAGGACATGCAAGGAACACCAAAACCTAACAACAGCTCCACGAGAACGTTCACATGCGAATGACACGGGCTGGCACCTCCCATCCAGAATGAAGTCCTTACAAAAATACCAGTGGATGCGTGGCAGGGCATGAACGAAAGGAATCCAAGCAGAACAAAGAGGAATTTGACTCTCGGGGGTCTTTTGTCCCCCGAGTCCAGACTCAGCAAAGCACTCACGCTGCCTGAGGGAAAGCAGACGTCAGCGCCCGCCTGAGTCCGGGAGCTTTGCCAAACTGGGATGTGGGCCTGGACATGTGTATCCATGGAGTGAAAGGGATGGAGAGCCCTGGCTTTCCCCCGGATGGCGTTGGGTTCCCCACTCTGCACCACCACGAGCTCTCTGTCCCACCCAGCACCCACCCGTGGGAGCTGCAGGCCGTGGCTGCCCCGAGCCCCGGCGCTCCTCGTGGCGCACGGTGAGCGCGGCTCAGCTCCGTACCGGGCACCACGGACGCTTTGCCAGCCAGGCTCTGCGGCTGGAAATTCGCTTCCTGAGCTGGAGCCACCATTGTTTCTTCTTCCCCACTGCAGGTGACGGTCACCCCTGGGAGCAGCAGCAGTAAAGGGGTGCCGAGAGGTACCCACGACATCCAGCAGGGCTCTGTGCCTCACCCTTGGCCTCCTGTCCCAGCACTTACAGTCCTGTGGGCAACAGCGACTTCCAAAGGGACCGAGGGGTGGACTCTTCTGGAGTGCAATTCATCTCTGTGCAGAAGGCCTGGACATCTTTTATTTTCAGGGGCAACACGAGTCATGAAGTGGTATGTTAATAGAATCTTCTCTGTTTATAGATATAGACTATTTATTTTCTAAGTCTTTTCAGTACCATCACGAAGATCTTCAAAGATCTTCTTGCTGTGAAACTGCTCCTTCCATTCACGTCACATTTACACACCACTCTGCTGAGCAATAGGCACAGAACTCCTGAAGGGGGAAAACCCTGCAGAAAGCCTCCAAAACACACCCACACAGCCTTCTCCATGGAAATTGAAGAGCAGGGCAACTGGAGCAAGCACAGCCTCCTATGTGGTTTGCCAGCCATCCCTAGTGCAGCACAAGGAACAGGGTTGTTTCACCAGCCCAGGAAACCAACGCCAAGTTCCACACAGAGAGATTGAGGGAGATCTCCTCACTAAATTGGGATTCGTGTGTTCAGTGAGAATTATCAAGGCACAAAGATGCTCCTGTTTGCTTTGATAACCCTCTGACGTGTGAAGGGCAAGCAGTAGTTTCATGCCACACCAGCGAGGACTTGGTGACAGCTTCTGCAGACTCCTCCTGCAGTGAACTCCGGCTGAATTCCGACATCGGCCCCTCTCTCCTAAGGCTCATCAAACAGCTGCAGGTCCAGGCGCACCACGATCTCTCCCGTGGGGACTTCATGCAGAAGGAGACACTTTGTAACTGGTCCCTTGGAACCCTGATCCTTCTTGATGTCTGCTACACGGATCTCTGTCCTGCCCAGAAAGTCTGGAATGAAAACCACAGCATGCTCAGGAAAGGGAAACCAGAGTCTGCAGAAGGACCTGAACTTCCACCCACACACAACAGAGAAAACAAGCCTTCAGTCCAACTCTGCTTGTGCACTTGAAGAGGGCCAAAGGCTGCCAAGCTGCATAGAAGGGGATTTAGCCAGACCATGTTAAACACCAGCAGCAATAAAAGTAAATGGGCCCATAAGGGGTAAAACCCACTGTGGAATTTACAGCTGCCTTGGTTCAGGGAGTTCTTGATTTTATGGTATGTTAGAAGAAGACCAGAAGTTGCTGAACAGTTAAACCTAAGTGTGAAGCCTCTGGAGATGAGAGAGCCAAGCAGGGCATCAGCCCAGCAACGAGGTCAACGGGCCAGATCCAGTCCTATCCAAACACTGCCTGAGAGATTCCAACTCCAAAACACACCCTGTGATGCTCCACATGTTTATCCCAGCTTATGAAATAAGAATGAGAGAGGCTGTGGACTCCCCATCCCTACAAGTGTTCAAGGCCACACTGGATGGGGCTTGGAGCAACGTGGGACAGCGGAAGGTACCCCTGCCTGTGGAAGGGGTTGGAACTGGATGATCTTTAAGGTCCCTTCCCACCCAAACCGTTCCATGATTCTATTGGGTTTGGAATCCTGGGCTCATTTTATATAACTGGAGCTTGAAGGCATTTCTCTTCCTCCTGCATGAACCCATCTGTGTGCAAGCAGCTTCCAGAGCAGAATTACAAACCACACTTTAGTTGTCAATTGCACAAGAAAAGGAACTCCTGAAACCCAGAGGGAGCTGGATCCTTTTTGTGCTGATACTGGGGTGGAGCAAGGGTAAATTGACTCCCACATAGGCAAAGGGGATCAAATCTGGGGTATCTTTAAAGATCATCTCCCAGCCCAGCCCATTCCCTCTGATTCCCTCAGCAGGAATGCACCTCCTCAAAACAGAGCTTGGCAAAGGCCCTGGGCAGGGGCAGCCCCGTACGCACCATCCGGGGAGAACTGGTCCCGCTCGAACACCGTGATGCACAGCACGTCCTGCTCCAGGTCCTTGATGAAGAACTGGCAGTTGGAATTCCACTTGGGATTGAGGGTGTCCTGGATGGTCTTGGTGATGTGGCACTGGGAGCCCATGGTCACCTCGCAGTAGGGGTTACTCTTCCCTGGGAAGATGAGGACAAACAGAAACAAGTGGGGCTTTTTCAGCTGTGTGATCCTGCTCCGGAGCTTCCTTCTACTCCAACAGCCAACTGAGCTGGGAAAGACCTTGGCTGGACCAGGGCTCTGGCCCCATCCCAGGCTCTGCCTTTGTAATGGGCTACATTCACATCACAGTGAAGACTGCTCTGCTGGGTGCTAGCACCCTCCTCTCTTCCCTCCAGGACTTTATGGCTGGTTTGGTGGAAACTCAGTCAGTGTGAAACAAAAGCCTCATGCAGGACAACTGCAGGACCACGGCTGAGCTGCACAAATTCCCCTCTGCCTATTTTACCTTCATCAAACCCACATCATTAACAAAATCACATCTGGGACAGAACCCCTGCAGAGTTTGTCTGGCAAATGGGAATGTCTTCTTGATGGAGCAAAGAAAGCCAAGGCACTCACCATGGGACCTGCAAGGTTTTAGTTCAATGCCTTCAACAACATTCACCATCAGCCTCCCGATGCCTGTTGCTCTCTGAGAGCGAACTGTGGTGGAACACAAGAGCAGAGAGAAACGTCACCAATGGATTTTCCTGCCCAACGACTTTCCCTCAAAAGATGAGCCCCCCACATCCTATGCTGTACCTAAGTAGGCCTTTTCCCTCTTCTTCTTTTCAGTCTCTATGTAAAGTTCTGAAGCAGCTTTGATCTTCTGAACCCAGGCAGTCCTTCAGAAGGAAAGGAGAAAAAAAGTTGCAAAATGCCATTTCCATTTTTCCCTGCTGGAGCACAGCAGACAGAACTGAAGTTGTCCCTCCTTCCCAGCCAAGGCTCTGGCCCATCCCACAGCTGTCTGCCTGGAAGGGATCTTACTGGAATTCATAGCACCTGCAGAATGTAACCATCCCAAGGCAGCAAATCCCACCACACAAAGAAAGCTCAAGAGAACCACGAGCAGGAGACGCTTGATAAGAAAACAAAAGGTCTAAAGAACAGGTTTGCTTTCATCCAGCCCTTTGCTTACTGCAGTAAACTGACTCCTTGGAGACACTGAAGACACTGGGGTTGCTGAGGTGGCCTCTGTCTCTGGTCCCTGAGACTTCCAACCAAATTCCTCTCCCGAGACATTAAAAGCCTAACTTGGGGAGTCCACAGGTGGTGAATGAGCCCTTCTGGGAAATCATTTCATGCTTAAGAATCACAGTCTCCTGCGTTGGAAGGGACCCACATGGATCACTGAGTCCAGCTCCTGACCCCAACTGTCCCAGCCTGTGCCTGGAGGAGACTGAGGGGCAAGGCTGACAGAGAACAAGGGTGGCAGAAGGGCTACTGAGTGACCTCCAGGGCTTAGAAGAACTGCTGTGAGATACCAGGACCTGAGACCTGAGTCAGGGAAACATGGGAGAATCCGGAAGCTGCGGATCCATTTCTGAAGCCCAAATGAAGAGCTGCTGCTCCACAGGACATTCATGGTTTGAGTTGGGAGGGATCCTAAAGCTCCTCCTGTCCCACCCCGTGCCATGGGCAGGGACACTTTCCACTATCCCAGGGTGCTCCAAGCCCCAGTGTCCAACCTGGCCCTGGACACTTCCCAGGATGGGGCAGACACACCTCAAGATGTTTCATACACTTTGTGCATCAAAATTTTGAGGGTCCTACATTTCCCAGCTGGCACAACATGATGTCTGCAGTAGGGGGAGGGGTTTGATGCACTTTCAGCTTTCAGTTTTTAAGAAAAGTTCTCTTCCAAGACCTTACATTTGCGAAGAGAAGCCTTTCCAGCCTAAGTCAGTGTAGTTTTCTCTCTGTAACCTTGCCAGAGGTAAAACCCTCCAGCTGAGGATTTAAGGATGACTTCCCTTTGACTTTTCCAGTCTGAACTGAACCAGGTAAAACTAACTGGGTTTAGTCTGGTAAGTTTTGCTTCAAATTCCACTTCTGACCTGTTCCTTGATCTCCTTCAACATCCAGCCATACAAATGCTTTCACTACACAGACAAACAGCTGGTAACAGCCAAAGATAGAATTGCATCTTTTGGTTTCTTCACATTACCATAAAATGTGGAATGCAGCCTAGATATCCACCCTCAGCCATTCCATCACTGCTCTAGCCGGAATCCAGGAAACATCATTATTTCTCCCTCCTTTTCAGATCACCACATCTTCAAGAAGGAGTTTTCCAGTCTTGTAAAATAACCAGCTTGGAGAGTGCTCTGCGGTTTCCATCATAACCATTCCCATGCTCCCTTTGCACCAGACTTTTCAAAGGCCCATGAAGGCTCTTACCTTTCATTAATGCTTTCGGCCCGGAGTGTGTAGACTCTGTCAATGTGGGAGATGTGGAAGATGGGCTCATCTCCAGAAGGGTCTGTGGGTAATTTTACCAGTACCTCGTTTAGGAAAATGGGCTGTAAAACATCAGCAAAGCTGGAGTTGTACTGCAGAGTCTGAACGGGGGCATTCAGCACACATCAGCTCACAGCAGGGTTATTGCATTCCCCAAGTATTTCCCCCCTTCTGCCTGCCATTTTCCTTCAGAAAACTTTAGAAGTTGTCAAAGGCAGAGGTGCCTGCAGAGCCTGGGAATTCTCCTGGAGAGAGCCAAGCACAGCATTGTCTCCTTCCCCCAGAGAGCAGCGAACGCCGCTCTCCCTCCACTCCCTCAAACGCAGGAGCCCTCATGGAAGAGTTTTGTTCAAGCAAAACTTCAAAGGCATCTTTTCTTATCTCACTGGAGCACACAGCCACCTTTCCTGCCATCAGTCCCTGAACCCCAAAGCTTTCAAACCTCTAGGAAGGCTCTTGCCTACACCCCCAGAATGGAGCTATGGAGCCCTGTCCCCATCCCTGAGTCGGAGCAGCACTTACAGTTTTGTACATTTTGTATTGCAGGTTGGACTTGGGGCTGAAGACCTTGTCTGTGCCAGAAGAGCCAAGAGGTTTTATGATCTGAGTGAGGAGGAGGAAGTCGTTGAAGAGAAAACCATACAGCTCCTTGTTACTCTTGGCTTTATAGAGCTTCCCACTGTGCAGGAACTTGCGTGGTCCCAAGCAGTTTGTAACTGAATTAAAAACGAGTTGCTGCGAAAAGTAGAAGAAGAACAACAACGCACTGTATAAAGTGAAACAATCGGGGCTGCCCTGCAAGAGACCAAATACAGTTTTGAGTCCTGGTTCCAGTCTGTGTCACGGATGACGAGCGATGCCTCGAGCATGACAAGCAGTGCAAGTCACAGGAGGCTCCATGGGAGTCCCCCCGAAGGCAGCCCATCAGTCTCAGGGGCACGGCTGGGCAGGCAGGGGGAAGCCAAAGCATCTGTGCCCCCTTGCCACGCACATGCACCTCCAGGAGTGGGACTGAGCCACGGGGACCTGCCCTGGATTAGCAGCAGCTCTGCAAACGGCCTCTCCACAGGCTGAGCTTCCTCAGGGGCTGGGTTCTGAACTGTGTTTGAATTTCACCCCTTGAAACACCCACAGGATTCCAGATGGCTGCGATACCCCGAGTTAGAGCTGCTGACCACCGGGACTGGCACAATCCCAGACTCAGCCAGGGCTTGTTAGGCATGAGCAGAGTCTTGCCCTTGCCTGAAGTGCCACTTTCAGGTTTATTTTCACCAGGGGATGGCACAGCTCTCACCACCCTGGGCAGCTGGATCTGGAGTGGCTCCTTGGGCAGGCTGGAAACCCCTCGGACAGAAAACAGGGAGAGGCTGGATTGCTCCCTGCCATGGGCTGGAGGCTGCTGCTGGTGCTACGGTGGCAGCGAGCACCACAGCCTCCTTCAGGGTATGGATCTGCTCTTCTGGGGCCAGGCACCATCTACAGAAGACAAAAGCAGCCACTTTCCTTCAGGCAGTGGCTGGCAGACAGCTGGATGTGCTGACATTGTCACACACGTCCTTCCCCCAGGACAGTCAGGCTTCCTAAGGTGAAATGCAATTTTTCTACTTTATGAACCAACTTTATGCTTGTTATTTTTTAACCTTCTGTAACTGAAAACTTCAAAAATCAAGTTGTGATCTGTCTGCCTCTGTTACCTCTGCCAATAACGTGAAGGCCATCAGAATATCCTCCTTCCTTTTGCAGGACATACAAACACAGTATTTCTAGAAACTTAACATGTAACCATAAAAAATAACATGGAATGGGAGGCAGGGATTCTCTCTGTAAAGTCTCCAGAGACTTGAGCAGTGTTCTTGAGTTTTCAAATGTATACAAAACTTTATCACAGAAAACATTTCTAAATATTTGGTTTTTAAAGCACTCCAAAGCGGTCAGGTACAGCTTTGGGGCGGGATGCAGCAGCCCCTTAACCACTGTACCATAAAGAACCGGGAAGCTGGGAAGTTGTGGTTGCAAACTGCAGCACTGAACCCGGGACTGGTCCGGAGCCAGGCAACCAAGCAGGATTTACCCCGAGGGGGCAGGAACACGAGCAGCAACCAGGAGGACGTGCAGGGGGAAGGGAGGCGGGGAGCAGGGACTGGGATTTTGGGATTCCCGGTGCCCGAGTGCCCGTGCTGCGGTGCCAGGAGCGAGCCGGTCCCCGGGGAGCCCCGGTTACCTCGGAGAGGCCCTCGCACTGCACGTGGGCCTGGATCCATTCCAGCCTGTCCGAGTTCTCCTTCTCCCGCACGCCCTCGTTCACCTGCGAGCACAGCTCCTCCGCCTTCTCCAGCGCGTGCCTCAGGTGGCTGTGGTCAGGGTGGTTCTCGGGGGTGTTCTCTATTATCTGCACGCAAAGAAACCCAGCACGAGGCTTCTGTCAGCACAGCTCGGCTGCATTCGCTCCCTCAGCCCCACACTGCCGTTCTAGGGCTCTGCTTCCAGCAGAACCAGCCCATGGGTCCCACATTCGTTTTCCTCCTTGACAGACGTGAAAAACGGGAGACAAGCAGCGTGTGGGAACAGCTGGATTGCAGGCCTTTGCACCAGGACACTGCTGGCTCCTCTGGCAGAAGCACACACACTGCAGCCAAACACAGAAGCGCAGCCACGACTGCTGAAGGAATCCCTTAAATGCCAAAGGAATCCCTTAAATGCCAAAGGAATCCCTTAAATGTCAACATCCAATTTCTAACTCCCTGTGAAAGCCTTGGGCCAAGCGTTGTTTGGGATGGGAAGTGTTAAGCAGCACATAGAAGTTAGGAAAGGGCTGGAAGTTCTCCAGCACCATCAGCTGCACAGGGGGGACCCTGCAGCAATCCAGGTTTGGAGTCACCTCCCAGCCTGTGGGGAGGGAATGGCCCTGTGGGGAAAGCCAAATATGAGCACAAGGTTGACTCGTTGCTCCTGTCCTCTGAATTCTGAGTTTTCATTCAGCACTCGCTGCCTTCTGGTTCTTTGGGTGCAAGTTTCACCTCCTTTTTTAATAGAAACACTGAGGTGTTTTGCTAAAGCCCGAGGAATAATCCCATTTTCTATACTGGAATTGAGTATTAAAGGACACCCCACATTCCCCAGCACATCAGAAAGCTCACAGTGACGAAGCCTGACACAAATAAGGAAACAACCCTGTAATTAAGGTATAAGCAAAGCAGCACCAAACCCATCACTTGTGCAAAGGAACGTACATTTTTAATTATTAGTGGGTATCTGGTTACCCGTTGCATAGGCTTTAGTAGAAAACTTGATAGTGGCATTCCTTTACAGCGAGGATCCATTGCTAACCTCTGAAACATTAGAGAGGTAAAATCTGGTTAGTCAGGTGGTTTAAACCCTGGAAAATGAGCTCCTCCAAGAAAGGAAAAGGGAAGGCAATAAATAAGCACCAATCCTCAGCTAAATCTGCTCTGAGATCACAACAGCAGTCAGAGAATTCCTTGTGGTTTTTACAATGCTTCTTCACCTTCCTTTGTCTGGACAAGAATCCCAGGATCATCAGGGCTGGAAGAGCCCCTCAGGATCATCCAGTGCCACCCCAGCAGCACCAGCATCACCCCAAACCCTGTCCCCAAGGGCCACATCCAGACTCCTCCTGAGCACTCCCACAGACAGTGACTCCACCACTCCCTGGGCAGCTCATCCCAAGGCCTCACCACTCTGGGAGGGAAAAATTGTTCCCAATCTCCGACCTGAGCCTCCCCTGGTGCAATTTGAGGCCATGTCCTCTCCTCCAGTCCCTTGGGACATGGCAGCAGAGCCCGACCCCCCCTCACTGCCCCTCCTGTCAGGGAGTTGTGCAGAGCCACAAGGGCCCCCCTGAGCCTCCTTTTCTCCAGCCTGAGCCCCTTTCCCAGCTCCCTCAGCCTCTCCTGGGGTTCCAGCCCCTTCCCAGCTCCATTCCCTGCCCTGGACACGCTCCAGCCCCTCAAAGTCCTTTTTCAAGCGAGTGGCTGAGAAGTGGACACAGCCCTCGAGGGTCAGCCAAGTGAAAAGAGGCACAGAATTCCCAGGGGCTGCTGCTTCTCTTACCTTGACAAACTCCTTGAACTCGGGCACTTCGTCCGTCTTCTGCTGGATGAGGGCAGCCCCGTTGAGCTGGCAGCTGCAGAACCTGATGTAGGGCTGCATGTGGGGCAGCTGGGCCGTCAGGATGTCCCCGATCATCTTCACCGGCATCTTCTCCCCGGACATTTTCTTCCGCACGCGCAGGGCCCTGAGCAGGAGCAGGGCACGGGGGTTGGACAAAGAGCCACTCCTCAGTTATGGAATAAAGGGGTGGGTTCTTACTCGTTATTGAAACCCAGAGAATGATAAATACATCAGCCACAAGATTTACTGCAAGGACACAATAACCAAGGCTGCACCCTCAGCCAACACCTTTCCCTCTCGTGGTCACCCAGCTGCTGTTTGATATTAATGAGTGCCAGATCAGAGATGGGAGAAAAAGGAATGTAATTTGCTTTTTCTATGAGTTTAGAAAGAGAGTTACTGATACTGAGGGAGGGAGGGAAAACCCCCTTCACTTTGAGCTCAAAGCTACTCCCAGGTTTTAGCCTGGTTTCCTAAGGAAATGTTCATTGTCATTTGTCCTGTCACCACCACAACTTTTCACCTTGTGAGCTGTTTTCAAACACATTTTACAAAAAAAAAAAAAAGAGGAGATATTACAAAGCTGTAAAATCCCTGTAGGTTCAGTGGAAATTAGCAGCTCAGTAGGGAAAAAAAGAACTTTATTAATGCTCCTGCTTATCAAGGTGAAGGTTTAACCCTGCCCTCACTCAGTTTCCCTGGCAGTGGCTGTCATGGCAGTGAGTTGGGGCAGCAGCACTGGAGCCTTGGGAGAAGGGTGCTCTGGGCAGGAATGCTCTGGGAGCCAGGCTCTGTTCAGCACAGCCAGCTCTCAGCCCACGCTCATTGCAGGGATGCTCCAGCCAGCTCAGCACGAGGGAGGCTCTCGTGCCTTGGTTTGCATCCCCAGGCAGCAGGACTGGGCTAGGGCTGCACTGGGACAGAGGCAGGGAAAGTCCTGCCCTGTGGGAAGCCTTGGCAAGCCCTGCTTTTCAGGGGAGAGGAGGATTTGCCTTCTGGAGCACAGGAACAAAGGGAGTGCAAATGGGAGAACTGCTGGGTTCTTCTCAACAACCCACAGCAAACGCTGTCCACAGGTTGCCTTTTCCCACAAGGAGAAACACGTGGTCCTTCTGGTTAGTACTTGTGTAAGTAGCAAATATTTTCATGCAGCTAAAAGGAGAAGCAGGGGGAGAGGCCCAGGATTCTGGTTTAGCCAATTATGGGGTAAAAAACCCAACTTACTTCAGTAGTTTTATATTGCACATTATCAGCTCCTTCCAATTAACAAAAATCATCGCAACTTCTTTTTCTGTGACCAGCTCAGATTCCATCAGTGGTTTCTGGAAGATCTGGGGAGGCAGAAATGAGGCCATTTAGAGAGTACAGGGCAAGTACAGACTTCCAGCACACTCTGTGCTCCAGACATCCATCCCTGGAATGGGTGGGACTAAGGAGACCCTCAGGTATGAGGGGCTTTAACTGGGAATACTCTGAATTTGTATGGGTGGTGGTGGTGTTAATTCTGATCTGGATAATCTGTTTGAAACCTGGGAATTTCAATCCTGCAGAAGATCCCAGGATTCCTTTGATAATGCAACTGAAAATAGGTTTTACTTTGGACACTTTTATGGAAGTTCTGATTTCTCTGAGTGTCTCAGGTTTGCATATCTCTTCTTCAAAAAAAGGGCTTTGCTTTTCTGTCAAAAGAATTGTCCATGGTTGTCTTTACTAATTCCTGGTTTTTTCTTCCTCTAAAGCCAATCACAGGAAGTGATAACTGAGCCCCACTGCAAGCGTGGAAACCGTGCTTCATTTAAGAACATTTACGTTTCAGAACTTGTACATGAGAAAGAAACACTGAGAGTCAGGAGTGTTATAAATACATATTATTGTGTTGGCTTTTCGCAAATAATGAATGTTATGTGTATAATATTAACCCTTACGTTGTAGAAATGTAACCATTATTAAATACTTTTTCTTTTGTTTTACCCTAGAAATAGTTGAAAAATAGCTAACCAAAGATATGTTGAAATGCTACTAACAAACTATAAGCTTAACGAGATAAGCACAGATGTGATGACTTCAGCCTTAGGAAGTAATAACTCCAGCCCCAAGGACAACCTCCAATAAACACAGAAGGGATAACTCCAGCCCCAGGAAACACAGAAGTCATAACTCCAGCNCACATACAGAAGAATTCCTCACATATCTTAAAGGCCATATGTTTTTTGGGAAAAAGTATGAATATACATATTTGCCTATGACTATGTAACAGGCTGATGCAATAGAAATGTATATAAAGAGAGTGTCTCACTAAGGCAGTTGTGCTCTTGGCTCTGTGCCAAGGGTACCCAGCATCACCTGGATGCTGTAATCCTTTTGCTCTATCTTTTGTCCCTTATTGTTCTTCTTTATTAAAAACCTTTAAATTTAGCAGGTGACTGGACTTCGTTTTTAACAGGAGCAAAAAAGGTTTTGCTAAAGTGATAGTTCCAACATCAGCGTTTTGCAGACGGTAACACAAGGGATTGACAGGGCCTGCACCCACCCACACTCACCCACAGTCGCACCTGTGTCTGTACAAATACACCCAAATGAGGGTTGGATGGAGACGCCCCAGGGGAGGCAGAGCCAGCAGTGAAATGCAATCCCTGCAGAGGGCAGGCACTGATTTGGCTGAGGGAGAAGCGTGGCCCGAGCCTGCAGAGCCCCTCACCTCTGTCACCAGCTGCAGGTCATTGACATAGTTCTCCTCGGTGACGATCAGCTCGTGGATGTAGCCCTGCCTCTTCCTCTCCGTGGGTGTCAGCATGTCCAGCAGGTGCAGGTCTGCACACCCTGCAAAACACAACAGCAGCCCGGGCTTTACTCGTGCCCGTTTGCTCAGGGACCCGGGCCTGTGGCAGTTCCAGCAGCCCTGCATGAACAGGAGCTGCTGCCTGCTCCAGTCACTGCGTTATTGTTCACATGGCACAGTCCCAGCGATGCTTCATCTCTCCGTGACTCCAAACATTCCGTTTAACACCTTTATTTATTTATTAAAACAAAGGCCATCTCTGGGTGTGAACTCTTCCCTGGTGGCCAAGCTTAAAAGCCCCCCTTGCCCTGCCTGCCCGTTCCCAACCTCACCCTGGAGGTCCCCGACCCCTTGGGCTGTGTCATTCCAATCCCACGTGGATGGCTGGCAATGAAAAAGGGGGGAAAGACTTCATGTGGTGTGAGGAAAATGCAGAGACATCCCAAAGGGAGGTAGGGAAGAGCTGCAGTGACCCTAACGCTCCGAGGGGCACTTTGGAATGATTCCCTCAGATATGGGTGCCCTAAATTTAAGGTTCACCTTTACCCTTCTGGTTAAAGAGATCCTGCTCAAGAAGGGCCTGCAGGGCCTCTTTACTTCTTCACATTTCAATTAAAAACTGCTCCTAAATATGTGAAGGGCTCGAGCCAGGCCACACAAAGGTCACTGGAGATCCCCAGATTTCACTGATTTCTGGGCCCAGCCAAAGGGGTGGATTTTGGTCTCCTTTATGTTTAAAAGCACAGGAAAAAGTTGTCACTAAGAGCTCATCTCCCATCAGTTTTGCCCTTTCATTGTTGCAAACCTCCCTTGCACTCATCCCCTGTAGATGGGAGGGTTTTTATATCAATTCCACAATCTCAAATTTCGTTTTCTACTCTGAATTAGACAGAACACTTAATTCCATTCTTTCTTCTGCAGGCCATTATTTTTCAGTTGAGCTTAATTAAGTTCTTCTGAGACTGGAACACAGAGTGTTTTCTTCCAGTTTTTGCTACTTTTCTGCATAAAATACAATGCATTTCAAAAAGCAAAGTTCATTTCAAACAGGTGGAAAACGTTTGGCTCTGAGAATTATCTATTTCAACTATTTTCACGCAACCAAAATTCCCCAGCCGAATTTTCTCCCTCACCCCTCAGCAAATTCAGTACATTCCCCATGGAAACAAACTTTCCTCATGCAAACATCAGGCCCCAGGTAACTCTTTCAGTTATTTGCATATAAAGTCAATACTTAGGGAGTATTTCCTGCATTTTTAGCTTCCTGAATGGAACTCAGACAATGCCACTGGAAAGGTCCAGGAGTATCACCATTATTTCCATGGAATACCAGCAACTGCTGCTTTAACTGATCTGGGCTCCTGAAAGGGGAACGATGGATTTGACTTAAAAATAACAACAACAAAAATAAAACCAAACACAACCCAAAAACAACCCAAACCCAAACAAAACCAAATGAAACAAACCCAGAAAAGAAGATACAGACAGTCAAGGCTGTTTCCTCTCTGACTCAAGCTGGGAAGGGATCAGGTTGGAGGCTGGGATCAGGTTGGAAGCAGAGGAACTTTGATGAGGCTCCCTTGAGACATGGGATTTCACAGCCCTTTACAAGGTGCAATTGAAACTTTGCTTGGAATAAGAAGCAGATTTGGAGAAATATCAACTTTATGCCAAAATAGTGAATTTTTGGGCCCTTTCAAAAGCCAGAAGTTTCATCTCTGTTGAATAAATGCCTGATTTCAGAGCAAACCACAGGTCTAAGAAACAGGCCCTGTTCTCCCAATGCTTCGTTAGAAGTGAACCAAGTGTTTAATTACTTCTCCCTGGGCAAGTTTCTGTTCAAAGATGTGATGACCTTGGTCTGAAGGTGATTTCCAGCCACCAACCCCTTGCAGGAAGCACTGACATTCTGAATAATGAACCATTTCAGTGGCTCCCTTGGCAGCCGGGGTGTGAATGGGCTGCTCTGAACCATGACCAACACTTTGCTTTTGGGTATGAAATATTTGGGGAAAAAGCCCAAATCTGAGCAGAACACGCAGGAGAGACTTTTCTGGTACAGAATTTTCTTTGTGAGGTTCACAAGTACAGAGACTTTTCTTGTCTGTGTATTAAAAACACCAAAGAAGAACTGGGTTCCTTTCCAAGTGGAAATGTCTGGCTCCTTTTCCATGGATGCCAAAGGACTTTGGTGAACTGAATTCCACTGATCACAGAATCATGGAATGTTTGGTTTGGGAGGGACCTGAAAGCCCCTCCAGTGCCACCCCTGCCATGGCAGGGACACCTTCCACTGTCCCAGGCTGCTCCCAGCCCCAGTGTCCAGCCTGGCCTTGGGCACTGCCAGGGATCCAGGGGCAGCCACAGCTGCTCTGGGCAATCTTTGCTTCAATCCAGTAAAGCCAGGCAAGGATGGGGAAATGACAATAATTAACTTGGTTTGATCTCAGGAGTGTATCCACGAAATTCTGCTCCTCTGGCTGGACTTGGAGAACCAACAGAGAAATGTAACTACAAATCTGTGCCTTCACCTCCCATCACCACAGTCCCTGCAGATTAAAGGGCTCCAGAAATGCAAAAAATCATTTCAAATCTCTATGTACAGAATAAAGATGTTGTTCCTCTTCCTTACAAAGTCAGCCCTGAAGATCTGGGTCTCCCAAGATAAACATCAAGCCTAAAACAAGATGCTGCTTTTTGGGAAGGAAAGTTTCTGCTTTGGAAATCACTGATCCACATCCCTGGGCACAGCTGCTGATTCCTTTTCATTTGGGGAGCTTTTCTAACCAGTGCCACTGCCAGATTTCCCTGTAAGCCTCGTGCTGGCCCAGTCTGTAGTGCCAAGGTCACAGGAGACAGGAATCTGTCCTGTTAGAGGGAGCCAGGAGCAGGCAAAACTGATGTCACAGTTTTCCTCTAAATCCTTAAGGAGAAGGGAACAGCACACCAGCAGAGCACCCCTTCACTCGGGTAAACCATACACGGAATCCCAGAATGAGGAAATTCCTCCTGGTGTCCACCCTGAGCCTCTCCTGGCCCAGGCTGAGGCCGTTCCCTCTGCTCCTGTCCCTGTTCCCTGGGAGCAGAGCCCGACCCCCCCGGCTGCCCCTCCTGTCAGGGAGTTGTGCAGAGCCACAAGGGCCCCCCTGAGCCTCCTTTTCTCCAGGCTGAGCCCCTTTCCCAGCTCCCTCAGCCTCTCCTGGGGCTCCAGCCCCTTCCCAGCTCCGTTCCCTGCCCTGGACACGCTCCAGCCCCTCCCGGGCTCTCCTGCAGGACCCAGAACTGGACACAGCCCTCGAGGGGCCTCAGCAGTGCTGAGTTATTTAAATCAGAGCATTTCAACATTCAGCCTTCTTATCAACTGTTCCAGGTGCAACCAATTCCCCTTAAACCCTGAGGGATGGACCCTGCACTGAGAGACCATCCCAGGCTTTTGCTGAGGGCATTGTCTGGGATCAAACAGATCTCTCCATCCAAGCATCTGCGATGCCCAATCCCATTTCTCAGCTATCTGCAATGATTTCAGTACATTTGGAATGTGTGTCCATTTCCTGTTGGAGCAGAGCACTTTCCTCTGAGGTGCACAGAAGGACCTGGAAATGAGGTTGGGCAGTCCCACTTGCAAAACTTGAAGCATTATTTAGTGGTGGATTCACTCTTTCTGGAGTGTTCTAAAAAGGCGTGGATGTGGCACTTGAGGATGTGGTTCACTGGTGGTGGTTCCAAACCCAACCATTCCAGGAGTCAATGATTTCTACCAATCCCTTTCCAGAGGCTGCTTGGGGAGAATAAAATCCTACATGTGAGGGCAAGAATGCATCTAAAAATGTCAATCACAGAGTTAACCAAGCCCTGGAATGGTTTAGAACACATCGGGAAACTAAATCTCACCTCTGAGTTGTGACCCAGGACCTGTCTGAGCCCCTGGGCACTCAGGGCACAGAAGGAGCAGAGTCTCGAGCAGCAGCCCCAGGCCCAAGCACAAGGAACTGCACAGCCCCATTTTACAGGGCATTCCACAAGGGGCTGTGCAGGCACTTCACTTGGAACCAGGAGTGTGGGAATCAAAGGCAGTATTTTAAATGTTCCAACATTTTATCAAACAACATCTGATTATTTTTTCACTTTCATCTGGCAGAGCTGGACAGCTCCGAGCTCTGCTCCTGGGCCAGGGCCGGCAGCCAGGGAGCGGCTGGAGCTGGGCCAGGGCAGGCTCAGGCTGGAGAGCAGGGAAAGGCTCTTCCCCCAGAGGGTGCTGGCACTGCCCAGGCTCCCCAGGGAATGGGCATGGCCCCGAGGCTGCCAGAGCTCCAGGAGCCTTTGGGCACCGCTGCCAGGGATGCCCAGGCTGGGGCTGGTGGGGGGCTGGGCAGGGCCAGGGCTGGGACTGGATCATCCCTGGGGGTCCCTTCCAGCTCAATTCAAGTGCTTTGCCCATTAAAGTCCCCAGGTGGGCAGTGAAGTCTTGGTGAAAGCAATTTTCATTTTTAACTGCAGCAGGACAAGCTCCTGAAGCCCTCCCCTCAGGATCTGGAACCCAAAGGTCACCTCAGCACCGTGTTTAGCTAAGGAGCAGTTTGTTATCCTGTTGTCTGTGTCAATTCAACTGATGCAATAATATCTGAGGTATGTTGTCCCTGAATTTACTGAAGTTGTCTAAAATAAAGTTAAAACCAAGCAATTTGTCATCTGAATTTACTGCACAGAAGTTGCTATTTAACAAGTTAAATCGCTGGAGTCAATAACCACAAAGAACTAAAAAGTGCTTTAGAACCAGAGAACAAAAGCAGAATTTCAGTTATTTTGGTTATGGGAATAAAATGTGCTCAGTGAGCTCATGGGGACAGAAAAGTGAAGCCACTAAAGCTCCAAAAGAATTGAGGTTTAAATAAAACTGATCCTGAATATAAAGCAAAATGTTCTTGATAAACCCCTGTTTCAGATGGGAGTTGTCTTGGACGGATTTCAAGTATTGAAAGGAGCAAATTTCCTGAAAGAACATCGATGGAAATTCTTTGTCAGCAGTTGAATACAGGGGGAATTCCAATAAACAGAAGAAACAGTGAAGAATAAAATCCAGCAGCACTGGGAGCAGTCTGGAATTCCAGTCTCCTCTCCATCCCTCCAGGGACAATTCCTGTGCAATGGAGAAGGCACTTGGCACAGGGCAGTGAATACAAAGAACCAGATCACAGAATCCCAGGATGATTTGGGTGGGAAGGGATTTTAAGGATCATCCAGTGCTGCCCCTGCCATGGGCAGGGACACCTTCCACTGTCCCAGGCTGCTCCAAGCCCCAATGTCCAGCCTGGCCTTGGGCACTGCCAGGGATCCAGGGGCAGCCACAGCTGCTCTGGGCAGCCACTGTCATCCTCCCTTTCTCATATATATATATATATTTATATTTATTTATATGCATAAAGACAAATGCAGATGGGTAAAGCAGCCACTGCAATGCCTTGTTCCCTGCAGCTCAAGGAGAATCCCTGAGGAGGAGGAGGATGAAGCACTCCCTGCCCAGCTATCAGAGCTCCCTCAGGGACTCCAGTCACAGAGGAAATAAACACGACAGGGATTTCAACAGTGTCTGTCACTTAGGCCACAATAAAGTGTCTTTGTCTGGGACTCTGTAAATGAGGTTTATTTTGCTCTTCTGCATGAGGAGTCCTGGCACAAGCAGTGCCTTCTGTGTGTTCAGGTTGGACACCAGGAGGAATTTCCTCATGGAAAGGGAGGTCAGGCCTTGGGAAGAGCTGCCCAGGGAGGTTTGGAGTGCCCATCCCTGGAGGTGTCCCAGGAAGGGCTGGAGGTGGCACTCAGAGCTCTGGGCTGGGGACAAGGTGGGCATCGGGCACAGCTGGGACTGATGGGCTGGGAGGGCTTTTCCAGCCACAGGGATCCTGGGATTCCCTGAGTTACAGAGGGACAACTCCAGACTGTTCCTCCCACATCACTGCAAAGCTGCCCCCAGGAGCTTTTAGGACTCAGTGACTTTGAAAGGTTTCAGTCTCAGCACTTGGAAAACCCACATTAGAGAACCTGCTACCTGCAGATCACTGTTGGGGCTTTATTTTTCTTCTCACTTGATATAAAGAGAAAGGAAAAAGCAGCACCTGAATCCCCTACAGCTGAAGCACTGTAAGTGTTTCACCACAGATTCAATATGCAGTTCTGGCCTGAAGTCACAGGATCCACAATGTCCCTAAGGGCCAATACTTTTAGTCAAGTCAGTTTTCCAACCCAGCAGCTCAGGATGGGAATAGAGAGAGAGCCTCTTGTTCAAATACCAGTTAATGCACGAAATATTGACAGAGTGGAGTCAAATCTGGCTCCATCCCCTCTGAGAGCAGAGCACTGAAAATCACCAGTAGGATGTGCTGTTCCATTTCTGCAGCTGTCAGCAAGTGGCCATGATGGAGAATGATTATTTTTTTTATAATAGAAATGAAAGCTGATTTTAAATACTGTCCTAAGAAGAAGGAAACTCTGAGCATTTGTGCGTATTTTCAGACTTGAGCTTCTGGCATAAAACACATCCCAAATCCAGGTAAACCCATGGCAAACCAAGACAGAACATTTAATTAGCTATTAAAAAAATCAAAATCAACTGACTTGTACCATGTAGAAACCCCGGATAGGGACTCAGAGAATCACAGAACATCCTGAGCTGGAAGGGACCCACCAGGAGTCCAAGGACAGCCCAGCAATCCCCCCCCCGAGCCAGAAGGGCTAAAGGCTGCAGATAACGATGATGAATCTAAATAATCACATTGAATTAACGTTCCAGGAACCCAGGCAGGTGTCACTGTGAGGGGAAAAGGGCTCCAGGCTGTGCTGGTGGCAAATCCCTCGGTGCTCTCAGGGCCCGTGGCGAGCTCGGTGTGATCCAGCAACGAGACAACAAACACGTGTCGGCCTCTTTTGTACGAAGGATTTAATTCTCTATACATGGAACTAATTGGAACGGCTGTATTACAGTTGTTAAAGCTGCAGGTTTTTATATATTTATATAATTTACATTCATAGTGATGAAATACTGAAGTGCAATTGAATAAGGAGCTTCACTTGTCCTTTGCACCGCAGGACGGGTCGGGAGCAGGGAGCTGGGCTGGGAATGCTACAGGCTGCCAGCAGGAGCTCAGGGGGAGTGAGACACATAAACCAGGACGTAACTCAGTGGTAAATCGTTAGTAGGAGGGCTCTGTTGTGCTTGAGGCATTGGGAGGAGGGCACTGCCAGCACCAGCATTTCAGCAAGAGCCGGGAACTAACGCTGCAAAGACAGACATGGCTTGGCTACAGCACAGCTACAACTCCACTGAAAGCTCCATTTCATATTAATTTGTATAAATTCCACAGTCTAGTTTAAAAAAATGTAAACATTGGAAATTAATTGCAGGGAGATAGTTCTATACATTCTTTCTTGTCAGGAAAATGACTCGTTCAGAATGTGTTGTTCCACAGAAAGCACGAGTGAGGAATCCAAGTGCCCGTCCCCGAGGTGGAGACCACGGGGGGAATTCTGCCACCCCCGGGAGTGAACTTTCCACCCATCTCTGACCCGGGAATGCGACAAACCGAGGGACACGACACAAACCAGGCTGGGTGCTAACTGTTTGCAGCTACAAGTATGTGCAAAATCAATGAACAGAGCTGGGTAAAACATCACTCCGGGTTTGTCTCTGGCACGGGAGGAGGGCATTTCTCCCCTCCACAATGGGTTACACACTCAACAACAACACCTGATACAAACAGTACAGTAACTACAACAAAATACCTGGAACTGGGCACATTTAACTTCCTTAAACTGATTTTAACTCCTTCTGTTCTTTTGTAATTAAAAAAAAAAAAAAGAAAATTAAAATAATTAAAAAAAGAGACATATTGACAACACTGGACAAGTGAACAATAAAAAAGAAAGATACATAAAATCTCCAATTCATGGACATTTGGAACAATTTTAATAGCACATGCAGCATTCCTTGATAGTGGGTCTTTTTGCACAAACAAAATTGCAATGAAGAAATTTAATTTATACTTTTCCTTTGAAAGGCTAAAATATATCTTTAAAAAATAATTTTTAAAAACTACTGAAAGCACCTCCGTGAAGGTGGAAAAATTAGTTTGGTAACTCTGAAAGCCACAAAAGGACCCACTATCATATAATTTTTTTTTTTTTTTTTTTGTGTGTGTGTGGTTTTGATCTGTTTCGTTTTTTTTGAATCAGTTTAATTTTGTCGGTAATTAACTCAACCATTGCGATTCCATGCAACTAAATGTCAAATGAGGTAAAACTGCTGTGCAGTGTGTTCTTGACTCAGAAGGCAGTAGATGATCATGCTGGAAGCCACATGATCAAGGCTGCATCTCCCATCATCCCTCTGGGCACTGCTATGGGATAGTGGGTCTCTTTGAGGACTTTCAAGCCTGAGTGGGGGATGGACAACATATGATTCCTAGAAAAAGGAGGAAAACAACACATAAGCAAAACAAAACAATGAGCAAATTCAAGCTAGGGAAATGAGGCAGGCACGGCAAGGCATGGAGCAAAAATGATCGGGGTGGGGGACGTGCTACGGGGATGGGAACGAAACCAACCAAACAGAACGGGGGGACAGAAGGTCTTCAAAGAGACTGGGCCTGGGGCCCCGAGGGGCAGCGGGGGGCCCGGCAATGCTGCATGTTCCACCTGAGAGCCGCCGCGCCCGTGGGACACTCACACTGCTGGCTCGGGTCCGAGTCCGTGGTCAGCTTCACGTAGTTGGACGGGAAGAGCCCCACGTGGCCGTTGACCTCCCCCTTCCACCAGTCGGGGTCCTCCCTGTTGAGCACGTTGATGATCTGGCCCTTGTTGAAGGCCAGCTCGTCGTCGTTCTGGGCGCTGTAGTCGTACATCCCGATCACCTGGCACACTGCAAGGGACAGGGGTCACCTGGGGGCTGCAGCCACCCCGCACGGGGCATCCCGCTGGGCACGGCCCCAGGGGCCTCTAAACCACCCCTGGCCCTGCCCAGACCCCCACCAGCCCCAGCCTGGGCATCCCTGGCAGCGGTGCCCAAAGGCTCCTGGAGCTCTGGCAGCCTCGGGGCCGTGCCCATTCCCTGGGGAGCCTGGGCAGTGCCAGCACCCTCTGGGGGAAGAGCCTTTCCCTGCTCTCCAGCCTGAGCCTGCCCACATGCAGAAATCATCCCTGGACGCTGCCCATGGCTCAGGGCAGCTCCAGGACCCTGCAGTGACCCGAGCCCACCCTGCCCCTGCTGTGCCCACCCTGGGCCTCAGCTCAGCCCCCACCAGACTCCAGGGGTTTAAAAATCCCAAAGAGTTTCATGGAATCGCAGCAGGGTTTGGGTTGGGAGGGACCTTAAAGCCCATCCAGAGCCACCCCTGCCTTGGGCAGGGACACCTTCCACTGTCCCAGGCTGCTCCCACCTGGCCTGGAACCCCCCACCAGGACTGGGCAGTGGACAGGAAAATATAGGACACATTTGAACTTCCACTCTTGGAAGCTGCATAATCCAAAAGAAAGCCAATGGTGATGTCCTTGTTGTCCCACTGAGGTTTCCAGAACACAAAAATCTTGGAAAATACGAGAGAAAATTAACAGAACTGGACAAAAAGCATCCAAGGCCATCCAGGCTGCTCTGCTGGCACCCCAGGACTGGTTCCAGCAGCGGATTTTCCATTTCCTTGCAGTGGAACTCATCCAATCTCAAAATACAGCTGGTTCTGCTCACTTCTGACAAAGCACTTTCCTGGATTCTCTGAAAGAGCAGGACTGTTTAATTAAATAAATAATCCCCTCTATTTCTCTGCTGTTTTCTCTTTGCCAGGCCACAGGGCTTCTGGTTTTTCCCACCAGACACCAGACTTCTATTAATGAGCCTTGCTGGCAGGTTCTCTCCAGTGGATTAATCCTAAAATTTGCTTTTATTTTCATCCTTGTACTGAGCCAGCAACTTATTTCAATTTGCCAAACAGCTTCTCTTTTTTTAAAATTAGTTTAATTAAGATTTTGATGTTCTGCAGGCAATGCAAAAAGTGCTAAAAAAGTTTATTCTGTAAAATTTAGCATGTGGGAAAAGTCCCAGGTTGTCAAAACTGCAATCATTTCAAAAATACATTAAAAAATCTCATCATATTTCTGTGTAAAAGTTTGTGTCTCAGTGCTGAGTTACCATTCTAAACCTAAATTCAGGAGGCTTTAGAAAAGGCATTTTCTGGATCTTCCACAAACACAGAGTTATGGAATGTGACCTGGAAAGCCCCTTCCAGCCCAACCCATGCTGTGATTCTATAGAAATGCCCATGTTCTGTGCTTCCTCTGTCCTTTCATAACCCTTAGAGTTCAGGAGAAATGCTCCCTCTCCATGGGGAGGTTTGTCCCACGTCACCTCAGGACAAATGGGAGGTTCTGCAGGAGAGGAGCCTCAGGTGCCCTGCCCTGGATCCTCCTGAGCCTCTCCATCTCCTGTCCCACAGTCAGTGCAGGGGTGGGGTGGTTTGGAGCACGGAGGAACATCCCAGAGCTCCTGTCCCACAG
>VZRO01001072.1:165442-245302 GCA_013397915.1 Daphoenositta chrysoptera | reverse complement strand
GGACACATTTGAACTTCCACTCTTGGAAGCTGCATAATCCAAAAGAAAGCCAATGGTGATGTCCTTGTTGTCCCACTGAGGTTTCCAGAACACAAAAATCTTGGAAAATACGAGAGAAAATTAACAGAACTGGACAAAAAGCATCCAAGGCCATCCAGGCTGCTCTGCTGGCACCCCAGGACTGGTTCCAGCAGCGGATTTTCCATTTCCTTGCAGTGGAACTCATCCAATCTCAAAATACAGCTGGTTCTGCTCACTTCTGACAAAGCACTTTCCTGGATTCTCTGAAAGAGCAGGACTGTTTAATTAAATAAATAATCCCTTCTATTTCTCTGCTGTTTTCTCTTTGCCAGGCCACAGGGCTTCTGGTTTTTCCCACCAGACACCAGACTTCTATTAATGAGCCTTGCTGGCAGGTTCTCTCCAGTGGATTAATCCTAAAATTTGCTTTTATTTTCATCCTTGTACTGAGCCAGCAACTTATTTCAATTTGCCAAACAGCTTCTCTTTTTTTAAAATTACAGTTTAATTAAGATTTTGATGTTCTGCAGGCAATGCAAAAAGGGCTAAAAAAGTTTATTCTGTAAAATTTAGCATGTGGGAAAAGTCCCAGATTGTCAAAACTGCAATCATTTCAAAAATACATTAAAAAAATCTCATCATATTTCTATGTAAAAGTTTGTGTCTCAGTGCTGAGTTACCATTCTAAACCTAAATTCAGGAGGCTTTAGAAAAGGCATTTTCTGGATCTTCCACAAACACAGAGTTATGGAATGTGACCTGGAAAGCCCCTTCCAGCCCAACCCATGCTGTGATTCTATAGAAATGCCCATGTTCTGTGCTTCCTCTGTCCTTTCATAACCCTTAGAGTTCAGGAGAAATGCTCCCTCTCCATGGGGAGGTTTGTCCCACGTCACCTCAGGACAAATGGGAGGTTCTGCAGGAGAGGAGCCTCAGGTGCCCTGCCCTGGATCCTCCTGAGCCTCTCCAGCTCCTGTCCCACAGTCAGTGCAGGGGTGGGATGCTTTGGAGCACGGAGGAACATCCCAGAGCTCCTGTCCCACAGTCAGTGCAGGGGTGGGATGCTTTGGAGCACAGAGGAACATCCCAGAGCTCCTGTCCCACAGTCAGGGCAGGGATGGGATGCTTTGGAGCACGGAGGAACATCCCAGAGCTCCTGTCCCACAGTCAGGGCAGGGGTGGGATGCTTTGGAGCACAGAGGAACATCCCAGAGCTCCTGTCCCACAGTCAGGGCAGGGATGGGATGCTTTGGAGCACGGAGGAACATCCCAGAGCTCCTGTCCCACAGTCAGGGCAGGGGTGGGATGGTTTGGAGCACGGAGGAACATCCCAGAGCTCCTGTCCCACAGTCAGTGCAGGGGTGGGATGGTTTGGAGCACGGAGGAACATCCCAGAGCTCCTGTCCCACAGTCAGTGCAGGGGTGGGATGGTTTGGAGCACGGAGGAACATCCCAGAGCTCCTGTCCCACAGTCAGTGCAGGGGTGGGATGGTTTGGAGCACGGAGGAACATCCCAGAGCTCCTGTCCCACAGTCAGTGCAGGGGTGGGATGGTTTGGAGCACGGAGGAACATCCCAGAGCTCCTGTCCCACAGTCAGTGCAGGGGTGGGATGGTTTGGAGCACGGAGGAACATCCCAGAGCTCCTGTCCCACAGTCAGTGCAGGGGTGGGATGGTTTGGAGCACGGAGGAACATCCCAGAGCTCCTGTCCCACAGTCAGTGCAGGGGTGGGATGGTTTGGAGCACGGAGGAACATCCCAGAGCTCCTGTCCCACAGTCAGTGCAGGGGTGGGATGGTTTGGAGCACGGAGGAACATCCCAGAGCTCCTGTCCCACAGTCAGTGCAGGGGTGGGATGGTTTGGAGCACGGAGGAACATCCCAGAGGCTCTGGAGCAGCCAGCCCCTCCCAGCTGAGGGCGCAGCACAGGCACAGGGGGCAGGAAGGGGTCCCAGGTGCCCCCAGGGCTCACCTGAGGGTGCTGCAGGCTTGGGCAGCTCGGTGGGGGTGCTCTTGCTGGTGCCTGGGCTCAGCAGCTTCACGTAGTTGGCCGGGAACCAGCCGATCTGGCGCTTCTTGCCGCGGGCCTGCCGAGACACGGCGCTGCTCACACCCCGCAGCCTTGGGCAGGCCAAGGCAGCCAGGGCTTCAGCTAACAGGCCACCCCAGCACAGCAAAGTGGGTTTTATCAGGAAAAACTCTGGTTTTGTGCCACTAGTTGGATATTGTAATATTAACATATAATCTTATTAATATTTCTAATTAAACGCTTGTTCACGATGTAAAGAATTACATTTGAATAGATCCCCAGGTTGTGACAGTTTAAACAGAGATTAAGAATCTAAATTTCCTCTTTTCTTTTACAGAAATGTATCCAAGCTTTTCGATCCCTTGTGTCACCAAAGCAGGAAACCTCATCCTGTTATTTCCCCAAATCCAATGTCCATTGCAAATCAAATCCATCAAAATTCCTTACACTAAGAAAGGTTCTTCCAAAGCTTTGAATCTCAGCTTCTAAATCTATATCAAGAATTATTTTAACTGTTTATTCTCTGTTTGTGTTAGAATAAGGTTGGCATTTTGGGCAGGGAGAATTTTGCCTTTTAAAGACAGATTAATGGTAATTTTGGTGAAAAAAAATCATCAAATGGATTTACTATTCTTTAACTATTTTCTCCCCAGTCTAAATCTTTACTAAAAAGCAAAACACTTGATCTAAAGTGTATTTAGATAATTTAAGATATTTTTGAATCCTGCATGAAACCAGCAATGTAATGCTTAAAACATTTGCCTTATTTTCCCTTCACTCTGACCCCCAAATGTGGAACAGGAGAATAAAAAGAACAGAAACGGGATTGCTAATGAAGTAAAACCCAATTGTAAAACCACATGTAAGACATTAAAGTATTCAAAGTTACATGTGAGTATTTATACAACTAAAATGTAATTGTTTTAGAGCCTCACAGCAGCTGCTCAGTGGTAACTGTGGCAGCTCTTGCCCTGAGAAGTTTTTTTTTCTGTCTTAAAATACATTTAATGGAGACTCTTTTAAGCTAAAAGTTACCAAGAGCATCAAGGTTAGTGAGAGCAAAACCCAAAGGAATCCTGGAGGAGGATTTCTCCACAACAGATGAAAAAAAAAATCCTCAGGAAAGGCAAAAGGGGCAAGTACAAAGTGTTAAAAAGAGCTGAATTAACCCGAGATCTTGCACTGCACAAATCAATCAATGGCGTTTTCCCATCTTCTGCTAAAAACCCCAAACCAAACAGAACCTCCTTCAGTGGGACCAAATTGTCAAGTTCTACTCTTAAAAACAGCTGGGAGGATCCAAAGCAGCCAGAGCAAGCCCTGCCCTCCCCTCCTTGCCGAGGGTTCCCACTGCTGTCCTGCCTCCCAGCTCCTCCCAAATCCAGGGATGGCGGGGGGGGGTGTATCCTTGGAAAGGTGTTTTATTGGGAACTGCTGGACTACAGAACACTGTCAAATTTATTTATCATTAACACATCCAGCATTTTCAACTACTAAAAATGAACAGATTTTCTTTATGTGGAATTTTACTATGAAAAACAAAAAAAGGAACTAACTTGGAGCTCTCCTTCCCACCAACCACCTGGATTCTTCTTTCTGATGAGAATCAACTGGCCAGGAGCAAGAGTCAGCTGTTCTGGGCCCGTTGCTGTGTAAGAGGCAATAACTTGGGCAATTTCTGTTGAAGCAGAGGAGAAAAAGCAGATTAATTTGAAAAAACCTGAACATTTTTTATCCATCATTATTCTGCTACTACACTGTGTTATTTTTTTTCCACAAAATTATCATGGATTTACGTATTCCCATGAATACATGAGGTAGCTGTAAAATAAATGAGAGGTTCAGAGCACTACAGGAACAAATAAATAATAAACCAGAGGTACCACAGCTCTAGGGTAGGAGATCAAAAATGTTTGAAATAGAGAATAATAAATAAATTTTAAAAAATATTATTATTATAACTGTACAGCTCTTAAAATCCAGTGTTTTCCAATAAATACATCTTTGGACTGACTCCCTAAGAAGAGGAGACACACCAATGACAATATAATGAAGTTGCACCAAGAGGTGCAAATTAAGGCTGGCAGAACATTTTTCACCACCTGACCTAAAAATGAATGTTTTCCCAATGCAGCAAACAGGATTTATCTGGGAATCTCTATTCCATGGAGGCTCTCACAGAACAGGTGCTTTGTTTGGTCCCCTCCCAGCACGAGGGGACACAGAGGAACTGGGAGCTCACGATTCCAGGGAATTACCCAAAGCAGATGGTGGAGTTCACTCTGCTTTACAGAGGTTGTGGAAGGGCAGGGAATAATTTTGGTCCCCACAAAGTCTCACAGGGTTAACCCATGTTTGGATCCAACTGGAGCTGCCAGGAGCTGCAGGAATTTTGGTGCCCTCCCAAAGTCAGGCTTAACCCTGTCACCAAACCCTGTGCAAGGTGAGGAGAACACATTTAACCCACACAAAGTGGTGCTGGTGCTGCTGAACCTTCCCTGTGGGGTCCCAGGACAGTAACTCAGCCCTTAGGGATTCATTCCAAAGGCAGCTGGAGGCAGAGGAACCCATAAACCCTGGAAGGCTGGGAACTGAGGGAGGGTTTGGTGCAGGGAAAACACAAAGAGAGTTGAAGTCCAGCATGGAAATGATCAAATGATTGACTTGAAATTCAGAAGGAAAGGACCATTAGGGGAATTAAAAATTATCAGAGAAGCATTTGAGATACACCTGAGCAGCATGGGGAGGATGAGGAACAGAGGGATGAGGAGCAATCTGAGGGCACTGCAGATGGCCCAGGGATCAACTATGGGAGAACCTCCCTTGGGATCCTTCAGCAGGGAGAGGCAGGGACAGGGGGGAGCCAGGCAGGGGATGGAAAGGCCTGGAGCTGAGTTATAAAGGTGCTTTAAACCTGGATCTGGGATTAGCACACAAATTCATGGAATCATGGAATGTGTGTGTTGGAAGGACCTCAAAGCCCCTCCAGTGCCACCCGTGCCCTGGCAGGGACACCTCCCACTGTCCCAGGCTGCTCCCAGCCCCAGTGTCCAGCCTGGCCTTG
The DNA here is from genome assembly GCA_013397915.1 of Daphoenositta chrysoptera. Taxonomy (NCBI): domain Eukaryota; kingdom Metazoa; phylum Chordata; class Aves; order Passeriformes; genus Daphoenositta; species Daphoenositta chrysoptera. Next base: position 240,189 of record VZRO01001072.1, on the reverse strand, counting down.
GGCACTGCCAAGGATCCAGGGGCAGCCACAGCTGCTCTGGGCACCCTGTGCCAGGGCCTGCCCACCCTCCCAGGGAACAATTCCTTCCCAATATCCCATCCAGCCCTGCCCTCTGGCACTGGGAAGCCATTCCCTGTGTCCTGTCCCTCCAGCCCTCTCCAGGTTTCTTAGCTGTGACAGCAGAAGGTAGAAGGAGGAATTTCTCAGTAAAATACAGCAGGTGCTGCCAGGAGAGTGAAAAGTTTAAGCAGAGAAAAACCAGGAGCAGAGTCTGTCCTGGGCAAGGCCAAGGATTTGCTGGGCAGGGAACATGGCCCTGCTGCTGGAAAGGCTGCAAGCTCCCTGCATTTGCAGTATTTCCACAGAATCCCATTAATCCCTCCACACTAGAGCCACTGAGGGGACAAAATGAACAAACAAATGGTGGGAATTTGTGAAAATTGGGAAACCCTCCCTTGCTTCCACAGTAGTTACAATATTCAGTAGGTCACAGTGGAAGAGCAAAACTGTTATACTTTGTATCTCTCTCAGAACAAGAAATGTCTCATTTTTGTCCAGAAAATGTGGTTTACAAGGCTTTGGGAATCTGACATCCTCCTCCCCCACCCAGCAGCATAAAGGACCTTTAAATGGGGACTGTGTGTTAAACAAGTTACAATACAAATGACAAGTTTCACATCCAGCTCTTGCAGGTCACAGAAAAGCAGAAAGTTAAGAGAAAAGCATTCAGAAAAAAAAAAAAGGTTAACATAAAACAACCCAGAAATGGGTCCCATTCTTCATTCCATGAAGGGCTTTTAAATTTTGGGGTTTTAAGTATTGAATTACTGAGAAGAGACCTAAGAACCCTTTCCAGTGCCTAAAGGGGCTCCAGGAGAGCTGGAGAGGGTCTTTGGAAAATGGAGGGAGGGACAGGACACAGGGAATGGCTCCCACTGTTCTGCTGAGCAATCCATCAGGAAATTTACATTCATTTTTGAGCAAGCAGATTTCATTCTCTAGCTACATGCTATTTAGTGATTGACACGCTAGAATGATTAGAGAGGATGAATTCTTTTATTACAGTGACATTATTTATTAACTGCATTTATTCCAGTTACTTTATAATGATTTTCATCAGTGCAAACTACTCCAAGATGACCAAGAGCAATCAGACTTTATTTTCATGAAAAAGGTTTTGTTGCCATTGAATGAAACACTTAAGAACAGAGAGAAGGTGCTGTCACAATATTTCACTCACCAGGTTTCTTCCCTAAGCTTCCCGTTTTCCCAGCTGCTCCTGGAGCCTTGAAATGGAGAACAAGATGCAAGTTTAGCACTCAGGTTTCTTTCTCCAGTATATGAAAATGATTTACAAAGCTTCACTCAACACACTCAACAAGCATGGGAGTCAAAAACTCCCAGGAAATTCTGTCCTTACAGATATCCTTAATATTTTAGATGGCAATAAATATCTAGCAATAAATACCAAGCATGAAGTGGATGATTTGTTAATGCAGAAGTGCAGACTTTTATTCCCTTTCACGGGCTGCAAATAGCAAAGTATATCCCATTTGTAACTCCAAAGTATATCCCATTTGAATTGCAAAACCATATTATCTACAGAATGGGAATTCTGTCAAGGTGAGCTAAAACAACAAAAAAAGTTTTCATCCCTCCAAACAGTTGGATTGCAAATATTCCTGAGAAACTCCCTGCACCCAGAGAGGGTGAGATGAGGGATCAACATCAGCATCCAGGCCAAGGGATGACAAACAAAGCCTTTGAACAGCCACAAGAAATCCTGCAAAATCTGAGATCAGTCCAGTTCCTGCCCCCCAAATAATTCCTGCAGTTTCCTCCCAGGCCACTGACAGTTTTGTGTCCTGCAGTAAAGAGATTTGAGGTGGATAACAGCAACTTAAATCTAAACTGTACTGTGGCCAGAAATGTTGGGAACCACAAATGTCCTCTTGCCTTTGACATTTCCACCTCCCTCAACTTCACCTTCTGCACATTCAGGATCCTCCTTACAAACTTGGAGCCAGCACCAAATGACCTCAAGGTTTCCACAGAATCCTAATTCCTCTGTGGAAAAGTACAGTTTCCTCCTCCATATTCTCCCTATCAACTGGTGCTTTGAAAACTTGGGGATTGTGGCAGAAACTAAACTGAGGAGTAACTAAAGAACAGCTCAATGGCTGAGAAAAAAGGGCCATTCAAACCCGGGTGTGGGTTTTGAGTCACCTATAAAATGGATTATCAGATACATCCTTGATGTCTCAGTGCTCCTTTGCTGTCACTGTCAGATTATTACAGTTACACCCCACAAGAGAAGCAAATCTTCCTTCCCTCCCTGGATTCATTTGATTCTGCTCAGTTTTCCAGCCTCCCCTGCACCACTCTGAGCTGAGTCCACAGAGCAGGGACCTGGGAAAGCCCCACAAGGGGATCAGGTGCAAATCTCAGGGCAGGTCTGGGGACAAGGGAAGATGGCCTCGACAGTCCCACAGAAGGGGATAAAACGGGGGAACCAAAGGACTGACAGGGTGATACCAGGAATTCCTTCTGCTCTGAAGTGTTTCTGGCAGAGGAGCACCCTCTGCCCTCCTCAGGAAAGAACAAGTGACTGGACCTTCAGAGAACACCCTCCTCCCAAATATCCCCTGGTCAGCATCCATGCTGCTGGATTAGAAGCACATGGACAGATCAAACAGGCTGGGACATCGTCTTTACTGTGAAACACAGAGAGGTGATTTTCAAACAGAAACTTCAAAATCACCTTGACCAGACTGAGTCTGAATTGTGTTTGAGGATTCTCTGAATCCTCAGTGAAAAAGCAGAAGAAACACATGGAGAGGTCCTACAGCACTCCAAGAAATAACTAAATTCATAAATAATGCATTTAGGATGTCCCAATTTCTGGCCCACTCAGGAGATGGAGAAGCATTTCCTATTCCTTCTGCTGAGAGAAAACACAGCAGCGAGGACAGACCTTGTTCTATCTCCCCCTGCACACCGGGGACACTCACTAAACATCTGAGGGGATTTTGTGACAAGGGATGAAGTCTCCTGGACCAGCAGAACAGAATTTGCTTTGTCAATTTAATAAACCCCAGCAAGGACTTGCCAATTGTGTTGTACAGCAGGATCCTTGAAATCCTGCCTTGACCATTCAGGGATTATTTTCTGAATGTTGATACAAAGTTTTATAACCAGAGATGTGTTGAAATTGTTGTGTTTCCAAGCCCCCATGAGCTCCATCCCCACAGAGGGAATTCTCACCAGTGTCCAGAATAAAACCCTGTTTTGCTCTGTATCCATCCACCTGACCCTGAGAAAAACCCTGAGAATGGAGCATTGTGCCACTGCTCCTTTGAAGAACAAAGACTTTCCCACCTTTTTAATAAGCTAAGATTTGAAGGAACAGGGAATGTTTATTTTAGCACCCTGAGGTGAATGGGCACAGCCTTGCACATAAGAACAAATTTAAAAAATTCTTCTGCTGTAGAAACCATTGAGGTTTTGAGTCATTTCTACAAACTCTGCCCTTGCTGCTGAAAGATCACCCCTGCTTTTCTTTGGGCCTGTCAATAGTGCAGAACACATTAAATTATTTCTCTTTTCAGAACATCTTCCACCCCAGGCAGCTGTCCAAGCACAGCAGCACATCTGAGTGACCAGAGAACCAGGACTGTGAAATCCTCTGTAAAAACTGGCTCTGGGACCAGACTGGAGAGCAAACCCCAGTTACCCACTTGGAGCCAGCTCAGTGTCCTGCAGGCACAGGAATCCTGCAATGAAAACATCCCAGGAGCAAAGGCTCCACCAGTTGTGCTTTTTCCTCCCTCTCTCATCAAGATTTGAGCTGAAGGTGGGATTTTCACCAGCAAAAAGGGCACTTGGAGCACTTTTGGGTGAAATGCACTGAGCTGGTGCAGCCCCAGACAAGCTGAGGTCACAGAAACACCAAAATGAGCTCTCTGAGAAAAGGGGGCTCAGAACTGAACACCTGAGCTCTCCACAAGGATTTGCCACCAGTGCCCCCATCCCATCTCTCCCAAGGGCTGCAATACTGAACATCACTAACTGTAAGTCTTTTAATCCTGTCCCAGAGGGTGTTGTTGGAATTTCTTGACACTCCAGGGATTTCCTCTTGGAAGGTTTCTTACAGCTGCAGATTTCACTGCAGGTTTTATCCTTTGGCTTTTGCACAGCAGGAATGGTTTTAAGGAGTGACCCTGACCAGGCTCTGTCTTGCAGAGTCTTTCACTGAGTTCTTGTGCATTACCATCCAGATTCCCAAAAATCCACTGATTTTTATTTATTAACCTTTAACCCCCCATTATTCCAGAGATATAAACCAGAATCCTTTTCATCAAGAGATCAGTTGTGTACCCAACTCTGACTCTAAGCTAATTCCTACTGGTAGATAAATTATCCTTTCAAGCCATATAAATGAGAAAACATCTCTCTTTAGAATGCCTAAAAAGAATGCAAAAAAACCAAAAAAGAACGTGTTCTATGGAATTATTGCAAGATTAAAAGAGATGAAACAGAACCTCTATTATTCAGTCACAAACTGTCATATAAATACAGTAGTTAGCAAAGTTTGGGTGCAAAATTTGTTTTCCTTGATTGCAAGAAATTATAGAAAAAAAAAATAGAACAGACTGAAATATTACTCTCTGGATTTTTGCGTTTTTTAAATAATGGCAGTAAGATCCAGCTCAGCCATTAAGAACTTACCAGGGCAATAAAATAATCATGGCTGTTCTGATCAGAGTCTACAAAACTGCCAAGTGCACTATTAATGTAGGCATTATTTTAATGGATGATCCCCCAAGTTATTTATGATATTAAGTTGTAAAATACAACTATTGTTATTATTGCCATTGTTTCTCCCTTCCAATCACAGTCAGTAAATCTGCAACATATTTTTATTTCTCTTACGATGCCCTGTCTTGCAGCTACCACTACAACCCCAAAGAAAACATTTCTCTACCTCAGAATCTTTGAGTCTCACATAATTAGATGGGAAAACTCCTGATTTATCACCCAGCGTTCCCGTCCACCAGTCACCATCTTTCTTTGTCACCAGGATCAGGTCACCTTGTTGGAAAGTGAGGTCTCCCTGCTCCGAGCTCTCGTAGGTGTACATGGCAATGTACTCTGGAAAAGGGAAATACAGCACATGGCAAACTCCTGAGAAACCCTCAGTGATCCTCTGCAAAACTTCATTAATATCAGGGGCTAGGCAGAAGGCAAATTTATTATTTATTACCCATAGAAACATCAATATTTAATGAATAAAATTATATCTATCAGAACTGAATAGGATGTGTCAAAAGGCTGCCTCAGGGGGGTTCTGTATATAATTTGCTATTATCATTAAAATGTACATAAATCATTCATTTAGATATTAAACATGTTTCCCAGGGGTTTCTGGTTTGTGCTGACGAGTGAAATTTTCAGAGTTTGGGATGCCAAGTCCACACACCTTAAAAATCACCTTCTGCACATGAGCTCTTCTTCAACCCTCTCAACAGAAGATTTTAAATCCCTGCTTTATGATTTCTCAAAAGCACAGCTTTTTTGAAGTGTTTAAACAAAAGTTGTGCTCCTTTGTAATACAAACACAACACCTGAGATATCCCACCTGTGACAAGACTCTGCATGCCCACAATTCCTTCTCCTCAAATATGAGGAAAACCAGAACAAGGTGATCTTCAAGGTCCCTTCCAATCCAAACCACCCTGGGATTCTATGGAATATTTGTTGAGCAAGAGCAGCTGTACTTTGAAATAATTGATTATCTTCCTGTTCTCTGCTGACCCCTCCTTTTAGTTTCTGTGGTGCTCATGCCAGAGGCAAATTAAATGTAAATGTACCTAAAACTGTACCTGGAACTGCAGTTGCAAACTTCAGGTCTGCTGTAGGGACGATACACAAATGTTCCTGTAACCCACATTTCGATTAATTGATTTCCTCTGCCTGTGATTTCATTAACCTTTAGCTGACTCTGCACTGGAGGGGATTAAGAGTAAGGCAGCTCATGTGGGGACATTCCCCTCCAGCTGAAGGGTGGCAACAGCCAGGAATTCCCCTTTTAAACCCTTCAGAGGACTGAAAATTATCTGATAATTCTGTGTCTGTGCCCCAGGCTCCAGCTTTAAAATGGAGCTGACCATAAGGATCCCAATATTCTGTAAGTGACTGTCACTGCCTTAATTAAGAGCTTTAATGAAACATTGGGAATGAGCTTTGAGGACACTGAGACATTTACCAATTCCTGACATCATGGACAGATGTGCTTATTGGGCTCTCTGTAAAAACCCATTCCAGGTCAGAAAATGCTACCAAAATAATGGCAATTTAAAAACCCCAGAAATATTGGGAAAAGTACAAGCTATGAAAGATATTTTCATATCTTTTGTGATACATGAAATTATTCCTTATATACACAACACACATAAATGGTTACTCTAATAATAATTCCCAATTATTCCAGAGGCAAACTGATTTGCACTTGGATTTTAGCACCACTTGAACACCCCAATGTGATCCCTGACTTTGGCACAAGGCAGAGTTCTTGTGTTCAATGCCAGAGTAAGAGGCTCCCACCCAGGACTCACCTTCCCCTGACATCGTTGCCTTGGCTGCTGGGGATGCTACTCTTTTCAGACTAGCAGGACTTTCTGAGGAACCAGAATCCATGCTTTAGAAGAAAATAATGGTTATTTAAGAAATTCAATCTCTTCAGGAAAATTGTAATTATATTTCAAACTCAAAATTGCACCTGCACCCACAAGCAACTCCCTGGGTTTTAAAAGAAGAGACAGTAAATGTGCAAAATAAAGTTTGGAATCCAGTGGCCTGTCATGGGCACTTTTAAGCAACTGCCTTAAATATAGATTTTTCTGCATCTCCTCTTTTTCCTCAGGAAAAAAAAAGATCTAAAGTCGTTCTCATTTGTATTCCTAATGCTAATGTTGCCTTCACATTACACAAAATGAGATTTTAAATGCTTAATCCTCCAAGAATAATGAGAAGTGATTTAGATTTGAGGACTACCTTTTAATTTTGGGGAGAGAGAAGCTCTGACTTGCAGAGCTGTACTTCATAGAAGTCCAACACACTCATTTTTCAGTTGCAAGTCACATAAAATTAAGAAGGTTAATTAATCTTTTGTTGGTGAGGCAAGACCCAAGGAGGACTGAGGTCAGTTTTCTGATTGCTGACACAGATTTTCAGGATTGGAAGTCAAAACCCTCCAGATAAAAAAAAAAAAACAGGGCCCTTTTACAGGATAGAACTTTGAAATTCAAGTGTGCAGATTTTCCTATTTCCTTCTATTCCAGCAGAGAAGGACAGGAAAAGTAAACAAAATACCTCGTTGACTTCCTAATGGGGCCTGAAATGAGCTTCACATAGGATTTGGGAAACCAGCCCTTCTGTCCCTGCACCTCCCCAAACCACCACATGTCCTGCTGCTCCAGCACTGTGATCACATCGTTCTTGTTGAAGTTCAGGTGGTTGTCTTTTTTTGCTCTCCAAGGATACAGAGCTTGTGCTTGAAGCCCCTCCACTTTTTCACCCTTCAAAAAGAGAGAGAGAGAGGAGTCAGTCATGCTCCACCTTTCATCAAGAAAGCTGCTTGAGGAATTGTATTCTTAGGCTGCTTGGACAGCAACAAATACAGACTCTCTCTCAACTAAAGCATCAATTAAACTTCCAAAGTAATTCCAGAATTGTTTACAGTCCTCCTGCATTTCTGTCTGTTAACACATCATCAAAATTAAATTAATTACTTTTACAATTAAGATACACATGTAATAAACCCTCATGAAGCTGCTTTGGCAGGATTTAAGAGTCCATTTCATGGAAAATGATGCTTTGCTGCACGTTATTCATGGCATATTCCAATTTCTTTTTGCTCTGAGGTAGATATTTAGCACTTTCCAGAACACATGAGCTCCCAAGAACAGTTTGTTGTTCCACTGAGGAAAAGGAAATGCCTGAACAGATGGACAGAATTCAGCTGTGAAGCTCTGCCAGTGCTGTTCCCCTTAACCACATAACCCACTGGGGAGTGAAGGTTGTCATGGGAGTCAAGAAAGCTCCAAAGACGTGACCCAAAACTGGACCACCAAAATCTAAAAAGGCCATCCCAGAACAACAAACCAGAAACTGCTTTTTGTTAAATCCTGCCCCAGATGATGCCACTGGATCAAAGATCCATAGAATGGCCTGAGTTGGAAGGGACCTTAAAGCCCATCCAGTGCCACCCCTGCCAGGGCAGGGACCCCTTCCACTGTCCCAGGCTGCTCCAAGCCCCAATGTCCAGCCTGGCCTTGGGCACTGCCAGGGATCCAGGGGCAGCCACAGCTGCTCTGGGCACCCTGTGCCAGGGCCTACCCACCCTCCCAGGGAACAATTCCTTCCCAATATCCCACCCAGCCTTGCCCTCTGGCACTGGGAAGCCATTCCCTGTGTCCTGGCCCTCCAGCCCTTGGAAATCGTCTCTCTCCAGGTTTCCTGCAGCTCCTTCAGGCCCTGCAAGGCCACCCTGAGCTCACCCCAGAGCTTCTCCTCTCCAGGCTGAACAATCCCAGCTCTCCCAGCCTTTCCTCCCAGCAGAGCTGCTCCATCCCTCTGCTCATCCTGGTGCCTCCTCTGGCCTCTCTCCAGCAGCTCCACGTCCTCCCTGTGCTGGGCCCAGGGCTGGGGCAGCTCTGCAGGTGGGACCCTCCCTGTCGACCCCCTGGAAGAGCTCACCTATCTCAGGTGAGTATTTTAATGCACAGTTGAGGTTCACAGTTTGCTCTCCCAGCCTTTGTGCTGGCTCAGAACGTTTGGGTGAGCCCAGGAGCTCACCTGGCCCAGGAGGAGCTCACCTGGCCCAGGACAGGGGAGGGGGATGAGCCTGTGACAGTGGCAGGAGTGAAGGCCGAGCGCTGCCGGAGCTGCCCCGCACTGGGCACGGTCAGGGATGGCTGAGCTGCCCAGGCATCCCAGTTATCACTCTCTGGTTTCTCACTGGTGTTTGCTGGCCAGCTGGAAAAGAAAAAGAAAAGAATGATGTAATTCCTACTGTTTTTAACAGCAGGAAGAAAAAAAACTCGAGCAGAACAAATATTTCTACATTCTGCATTATTTCTTTTCAATGAGTATCCATGAGCACTGTGACTCCAGGTACAGCAGTGCAATCAAACACTGGTTAACCACAACTTTATCTTCAAAGGCAACCCCCAAGCCAAGCTCCTTGTCCTTGCCACTGAAGGACAGGTTTTCATTTCATTTCTTAGCTGTGAAATTTGTCCCAACAAAGAGAAGTTCAAGCAGTGCAGGCTGCATTACACACAGTGGAAAGAAAAATAAAAATAATTAATAATTATTTCCAAAACTGGTTTGAAATCTTCCCACCTGCATGTCACTGACCTCTCACACATCTTTCCTTTAGACATAGACTCTCAGAATGGTTTGGGTTGGAAGGGACCTTAAAGCCCATCCATTCCACCCCTGCCATGGCAGGGACACCTCCCACTGTCCCAGGCTGCTCCCAGCCCCAATGTCCAGCCTGGCCTTGGGCATTGCCAGGGATCCAGGGGCAGCCACAGCTGCTCTGGGCACCCTGTGCCAGGGCCTGCTATTGAGATATCAATTTATAAATATGGATTTCATGGCCAAAGGACAGGGAATTGCAGTTGATAAAAGTGCCCAGTGTACTGAGTTAAGACATCCAAGGAAGGGCACGAGTTCGAATTCCATCAGTCTTACTAATGCTGTGATCAGGAATTAAATCACCTTTTCATGTTATCCCTGCCATTAACAGAGATACATAAGCAAGTGGGAAGCCTTCGATAAGGCTTGGTGGCAACTAATGTAGGAGAAAGGGATTGAGGAGGCTCCAGCATCTGAAGGGGCTTCCAGAGAGCTGTAGAGGGATTGTTCATTAGGAACAGGAGTGGCAGGGCTAGAGGGAATGGGTTCCCACTGAAACAGGGGAAATGTAACTGAGATATTGGGAAGGAGTTGTTCACTGGGAGGGTGGGCAGGCCCTGGCACAGGGTGCCCAGAGCAGCTGTGGCTGCCCCTGGATCCCTGGCAGTGCCCAAGGCCAGGCTGGACATTGGGGCTGGGAGCAGCCTGGGACAGTGGAAGGTGTCCCTGCCATGGCAGGGGTGGCACTGGATGGGCTTTGAGGTCCCTCCCCACCCAACCCAGTCTGGGATTCTGTGGTTCCAAGGGAAGTGAACACCTTGGGATTTCCACCACACCCACATCCTCACTTGGGGATGTCTCCTGCTGTCCCCAGGCAGGTGTGATGGGAGCAGCCCCAATTCCCCAGGGCTGCAATTTTAACTGATTCCTACAGAAAGCATCCTTCACTTCAAAGAAGGTCTTTTTAGCTTGCACTCTGCCTCCTGTGTTCAGTGCCAGTTCCAAAGGACTCCACACACAGTGCTCAGCAGCACCCAAACCTACGTGGAGCTGAAGTCTGCCCAGTTGTTGGCTGCTGCAGGAGCCTCAGGAGGGGCAGGGGCTCCCAGGGGGGTGGAGCTTTCCTGCACGGACACTTTGGGAGCAGCAGAGGGCTCGGCCGCCGGCTTGGCAGAGGCTGGAACTTCACTGTCCGGAATCTTCTCTGCATAGTTTGCAGGGAACCATCCAGTTTTCCCCTTCAGTTCTCCACCGAGCCACCCTGGCTCTCCAGTCTGGCTTTCATCCACCTGCAGACACAGGAAGTTACAGAATTAAGAAACACACCCTGCAAATAGAAATTATACTGAAAACAACCCATCTCCTCCACAGTAATGAACTTTTTGCAATGCAAGAGTGNGCCAGGGCCTGCCCACCCTCCCAGGGAACAATTCCTTCCCAAGATCCCACCCAGCCCTGCCCTCTGGCACTGGGAAGCCATTCCCTGGGTCCTGGCCCTCCAGCCCTTGGAAATTGTCTCTCTCCAGGTTTCCTGCAGCTCCTTCAGGCCCTGCAAGGCCACCCTGAGCTCACCCCAGAGCTTCTCCTCTCCAGGCTGAACAATCCCAGCTCTCCCAGCCTTTCCTCCCAGCAGAGCTGCTCCATCCCTCTGCTCATCCTGGTGCCTCCTCTGGCCTCTCTCCAGCAGCTCCACGTCCTCCCTGTGCTGGGCCCAGGGCTGGGGCAGCTCTGCAGGTGGGGTCTCACCTGATCACAGGGGCACAATCCCAATCCCTTTCCTGCTGCCCACACTGGGATGATCCCTGTCCCTGGACCCCTCAGAGGAGCTGCTGACAAATTCCTTCACCTCAGGCCATTTGTTTTGACTCTGTGCCTCCCACTGGAATTTTCATCCACCCTCTCCTTTTGGTGCAAACTGATCCATTACTCCTGTGTTTTTTGGGTCCTCCTCCTCTCTCAGCCCCTGTCAGCCCAAGGCAATCCCAGAAATAAAGGCACTTTGTGCTTGACCGGTTCCCCATGTGCTTTTCCTGCAGTGCAGAGCAAAATTTCCACTGCAGCAGAGATGGGAGAGCAGCAGGATGGGAGAGGGAAGGGCACAGCTGAGGGTGGATCTGGGAGAAAGGGATTGCAGCACCCGAGGCTGAATCATCCACACAGGATCAGATCAGCTGGACCCACCGGGGCAGGAACTGCAATCACCACACACAAAGGGAACAAACAGCACTGAAAAGGCAAATCTGGGTTGTGGAGATGCTCTAAAAAGAGCATCCTTGGGGTGAACCACAGGCAAACAGAAACCACTGGGAATCTTCAGGCATAAGGGAAAAAAAAACCCAACCAAAAGGTTTTAGACCCATCCATTAATGCCTCTTTGGGAGAGGTTCTGAAGCTACAATAATTTAAAACTGCCTATGAGGATACTCAGATTTATGCTTATTCAACCCAATTAAGTTCTCTATGTATACTCATGAAAAGGCACTTTGAAGGATAATTTAAACTTCGTAATTCCTATCAGCTCTGCTTTCTTCTTCATATAAAATACAAGTCACATCTGGTTTTGCAGTACAGTACTGGAATTTTATATAAATTCTTTTGACTCTTTTTAAAGCTAATTTGTTCCAATTTCCTTGTGTTTTTATAGCCACCATCCACAAGTCCCAACAACAATCCCAGATTATTTTTTTCCAAAATGGAATCAGCCTTTAACTGTACACCTGAATAGTGAATTACAGTGTGTGGGAGGTTATTTTTTATTTATTCAGCTGTACTTTAGAGCCACAACTGACAACTCCTTAGTTCTGTGGATCACATAAAGAAGATTGATTCCAACTTCCCATCAATAACTAAGAAAACTGATGAGAAACTGTCATTAGAATTTGTTGTAGATTTTTCAGGGAAGAGTAACTGTTCCCACATAAAAGCTTGGTTGAGTTATAGCCAGGATTAAAATCAATCTAAACTTACAGTGGAAGAAATTTAAAGTACATTGAAAGGCTAAGATAATTAAAAAGTGGGAGAATTAAAAAACCAGAGTAATTCTGTAATCCATGGCACCAGCTGTGCCACAGGGCAGAGCAGAGCCCTCCCCAGACTGGCAAATCCTTTTCCCTCCTGAATAAATGCCCACCCTCCTCCCTGGCTCCCCCAGCCAGGGCTCAGGTTTGGTGCCCAGGATGAAGAGCTCACACTCTTGGAAAGATCATTCCCAAGCTCTGTCAAAGCCCAGCTCCTGTGACAGGATGAGCTCTGCAGTCCCAGTTCCAGCCAGGATCCCAGCCTGCTCCTAGCCCAGGACTGGGATCCAGCCCTGGGCTCTGGCTGCCACCTCCTGCCCTGCTGCATGACAGGACCTGCCATGGGTCAGAATTTGGGTTCCAGCGTGGGAATGCTCAATTTGCCAGTGTCAGAACACAGCTACTCCAAGAACACTGATTTGTGGGACAGGAAGCTCCAACCTGTAGTTTGGCTGCACTGCAGCTGCACTGATGTCACCAGTCAGCCTCGCCTTAACACTGCGCTTGAAAATTGCTGTTTTCCAAGGAAAGGCACCCCCTGGGCCCTTGGGAACCACAGGACAAACACGGGAGGGAGGGAGGGAGGAGCCCAAAGGCAGCATCAAAAGTAAACCTCGGTCCAGGGTGTCTGAATTACTTTTGATAACGAGCTGTGGTTGTTAATTTGACCCCGGGTGGGTTCAAACCCAAGGAACTGCAGGGGAACCAACTCTGGTGATGGAAATGGAGCCACTGCAGAGCCTCCCTGGCAGCACTTACCCACTCCCTTCTCACCTCCAGAGGGAAGCAGGGATGCAAAGCAAGGCACGGTTACAACACAGCAGGGACAGCCCCGGAAACTGCTTTAATTATGGTCAAAAACAACTCAAATAAAGACAACGGAGAGCAGTTACCCTGCTCGGGGTGAGTGGGTTAAAATCAAGTCCAAAAGCAACAGATAACAAGACTTAGATGGTCTCAAAGTCTCTATTTAAAATATGTCCAGTGCTCCTTAGAATCACGTATTTGGGGGGGGAAATCTTATTTCCCTACAAATCTCTCTTTGAAAGTTATTTCAGTGCTCTTTAGAATTGCATATTCTGGGAAAAATGTTATTTCCCTGCAAATCTCTCTTTGAAAATTATTTCAGTGCTCTTTAGAATTCCATATTTGAGGAAAAATGTTATTTTCCTTGCAATAACAGGGATTAATATGTGCAGAGCTACCTAGAACCACATATTTTGAGGAAAAATGTTATTTTCACTGCAAATGTCTATCTAAAAATGTGTGAAATGCTTCTTAAAATTGCATATTTTGGGAAAATTGTTATTTTCCCAGCAAGTCTGCCCAACAGTGATCACTCTTGCCCACAGAATGACCTGCAAGCCCAGGCCACCCTCTATTTCCCAGGAAAACAAGGCATCCCAGCATTGGCCAGCACCCCCCATGTCTCCTCTCCCAGCTGCCTGCCCAGCACCATTCCTGCTGCAGCTTTACAACCTGTTGTATCCTTACTCAGAGTCCTCAGCAGTGACACCGGGCCAGGATTCACTTTGGATTTTCCAGAAGCAAATTCCAATGTCACAAACACCCAATCAGTAAAAAGCCAAACCAACCCCAAAAAGCTTCAATTTCTCAGAACAGATTTAAAAAAAATATTAATCCTTACAATTTAGGGGAGTCTACAAAGTGTCTTTTTTCCCAAAGCCACTGTTACTAAACTGAGCTAAAATGTAAAAGCTCTTAAAATCAATTTTGCTGGGTAGAACACTGTTGGGAATACACCTCCCCCAGTGAACAATATTTAAGAATTCCCCCAGGAATTTTCATTCTGCATGTTAAGAACATACTAATGATGAATTAATATCAATATCCACTTAATCCCTGCAGCCATTAACCCCGGAATTATAACTTAGAGAGACAAAAGCAAACATTGCTTCAGAGTTTAACACAACACACTGACCACATCCCTGAAAAATTGGGAAATATTCTGTATCAACACACCTGCAGCCAAATATTCAGGATTTGAAGTTTCCTTTCTTGCCATAGAAAATTTCAGTCACACATGGCAGAAGCTGAAGGGATTTTCTCAAGGAATATCCCAATCCCTGCTTACCATGACGATGTCTCCAGGCTGGATGGTGATCTCATCGTGGCTTCTGGATTCAAAAGGATACAGAGCTCTATAATACACTATTTTTACATCCTCCTGAGCAGAAATGGTTAGAGGAGCTTTCTCTGAGCAAAGGAAACAAACACACAGATACAGAGAGAAGAAATCAAACCACCTTATTTTTAAACACTTGGAAAATGGGGAGAAAGTGGAGAAAGTGGGAAAGTGGAGAAAGTACTTTATCCACCTTTTACACAAGGGGAAATATAAAAATTTATTATTGAAATATAATTTTCTTATTATTTTCTCCTCTAAACAACAGGGAAAATCATAGAATCCCTGAATGGTTTGGTGGATTGGGAAGGACCTTAAAGCCCATCCAGTGCCACCCCTGCCATGGCAGGGACACCTTCCACTGTCCCAGGCTGCTCCCAGCCCCAGTGTCCAGCCTGGCCTTGGGCACTGCCAGGAACTGGGACTCCACAGCCTCTCTGGCCAGGCTTTAGCCACCAAAGTGATGCAATCCTTTGGACAAATATTTAAACCAGTTTTACATTCCCAAACAGTTCTTGTGTGTATCCAAGCCATTTAAGAGGGAAGCAGGATTCCCAATAGAGGCAAAAATCAGGATACAATGCACAGAAAAAGCTCTCAGCTGAAAGTGACTGTATGGAGAGCAGAAAAAGGGGGATTAAAGCTTACAGATCATTTGTCCAGTGAACAAAGGAAGGCAGGAAAGGAAAAAGGGTAACTAAATGACATACTGTTCCTACTCTGAAAAATCCCAAGGCATATATCCCACACCAAAACAAAAACTACAGAAATAGTTTTTGACATCTTGCATTCAGCCCCTTCCAGAGGAGATTCCCTCCTCCCTTGCCCTGCAGTCTCAGAGCTGTGCTTTCCCCTCTGCTGAACTCCAGCCTTTTGGGAAGAACAGCGATGAAAAAACCATTTTTGGATTCTAGAGCTCAATCCATGCATTTTTTACTTTAATAAGACTCACAATCCAACCTTGAACACCACCTTGTTCTGTGTTAAATGGGAAAAGAAAAGAGAACTGAGCTGTCCCAGAGCACTCCCTGCTGTCAGACCCTACCTGCGTTGGACCACGGAGCCTGGCCGGGCTTGTTGGGCTCCTGGTGGGGCTGGAAGAGTTTACTCAGCTTCTCCTGCATTTCCTGTTTCCCCTTCTCCTCACTTTCCTTCTTCTTGGGTAGTTCTTCCCTTTTTTGCTTGTCATCTTCCTGGATTTTTTTTTGCCACTGCGGTTCTTCCTCGGGCTGTCCCCGCTCCAGCCGTGGTTTGTCCCGGTCCTGGATGCGCCTGGTGGAAAATTGGGGGGTGAGAGCCCCTCAAACCAAAGCCCACCAAAGCTTTTGGGTGATCTCCAGGACAAAATGTCCTCCTCAGGGCTTTTCCATGCCCTAACTTTGTTTTGGTGAGTTACCAACCCCTCCCCAGCATCTCCTCACACAATGGTTCCCAGAAATCAGACTCACAGAATGGTTTGGGTTGGAAGGGACCTTAAATCATCTCATTCCAACCCAAGGTAAGACTCCAAATAGCCAAATCAGAAAGGGAAAAGCAGGAATCAAAACATGTGGCCATCCTTATCCTGATGCTGAGGGGCAAGGAGGAGAAGTATTTGCAAGTTTTAAACAGCACTCCAGAGAATTATTGGGAATATTTCCCATTCCCAACTGTCACAGTTAACAAGTCCTTTCCCTCCACCAGAGGACAAGACATCAAGAAATGAATAAATATTCTCTGCTAGAAATTATTTGCCCCAGTAAAGGTAACTCTGAAGATCTAAAGGACACCCAGTGTGTTCCAGTTTGTTCTATGGCCTATTCCACCCTGGAATTTCTTCAGAGTTAGGGACAAATGCCTGAGAAGCAGCTGCTCCTCACACATTTGGTGTGCTACAAAGAATAAAGTTTGTCCAAGGACAATGTGAATTCCTGATCAAAAACAGTGTGAGAAGAAAAACTGATTCATGGAATCCCAGGATTCCTGAGGCTGGAAAAGCCCTCCCAGCCCATCAGTCCCAGCTGTGCCCCATCCCCACCTTGTCCCCAGCCCAGAGCTCTGAGTGCCACCTCCAGCCCTTCCTGGGACACCTCCAGGGATGGGCACTCCAAACCTCCCTGGGCAGCTCTTTCCAAGGCCTGACCTTCCTTTCCATGAGGAAATTCCTCCTGGTGTCCAACCAATCCACTTCCCAAGCATTAGAGGGTGGCACTAGAGGACACAAACCTCACCCGCATCCCTGGAAGTTTTGGGCAGACAGGAATATTTTCCGAGAGATGCCAGGGGAGGCGTTACTATTGGGACTCCATTACAGCCATTTGTTACCTCTGAGCTTCTTTTTGCTTTTCCAGCTCCACTGTCTTCCTTTCCTGTTCCTTCTGTTTCAACCTCTCAGCTTCCAAGCTCTTCTGCTTCTGGAGCTGCTGCTTGTTATGGATTTCTCTCAGCTCCTGGATTAAAAAAAGGAAAACAGGTGTAAACACCCACTCTGTGAATCAGAACTAACGGCCCCAAAGAGCTCCCTGTGAGGGAACAGCACCTGGGAATTGCTGGGGATCTCTGTCCAAACTCACACTCCTGCCAAATGCAGATATTGCAGGTTCATTTCCAGGGTCTATGAACCACTTACTGTTTTCCTATTTTTATCTATTTAACTGAGATATTAAAGGGTTAAGAAACCAGAAATCCTTTAAAAATGGACAAAGCTTAATCTGAACAGTCACTTCTGTTTTATTTAAGTTGTTTGTTGGTTTGTGGAATTCATTTATTAAATTCCATACACAAATCTGCCCTCTGAGCTCTCACAGCACCAACTCTTAATCAGTTTCATTTGCCAATTAATGCTGATTTACTAAAGAACCTTCAGGACTGGTTTATATGCAGGAGACTGAAATCCTTAAGGAATGTCTTTGGGATGAATCATGGTACAGAGAGTATTTATTCATATGCAAGTCTGGTTTTCCTTAATTAACTTGAAGGGCATTGCCTGAAAAAATTAGAATATAAATAATAATAATAAAACCATAATATTTTGTTCAATATTTGTTCTCTGCATTAAGACTTATTAATACAAATCCAACTTTTATCTGGAATTTCTTTGCATGACCTGGAATTTTGCAACTGAACTCCTCAGTATTACAAGGGAAAAAAGGAAAACTACCTATAACCACTGAGGATTTTCACTGAAAATAGTTCACTTCAAGAAACTGATATCTTTTAATGAAAATATGGTACATGTGAAATTGAAACAGTTAATCTTGGAAGTATTTGGATAGCTATTCAGAAATTCACAATCTACAAACCACAGGAAATTTTCATGTAAAAGTCCTCATGCACTGACCCAAATGTGAAAATTTCACAAGGGACAAAAAATAAATTTAGGTGATTCAGGAATTAAAGTTTCAAAAGGGAAGCTGATCCTTGTGGCCCAGGTCTCAATTTTATTTCACCAATACTCCCCAGTTTTAAATTCAATGAAAACTGACCTCAACATCATTAAAGAGAGAATCAGTTCTCAGGAAGGTGGAATTAAAACCCTGCTAAGGCCACGAGCCCTACTGAAATCCAGGGATGATCCCAATTTGGGCAATACCCTGTTTCATGATCACCCTGAGTGTGATGAGCAGGGGGAACCCCAGTCCCCGCGTCCTCTCTGTGACCTCCTGAACCCTTATTTGTACCAAAACCACAGACGAGTGCACAGGACAAATTCCAAGAACATTGGTAGTGCTGGGACTCACACCCTTCAGCTGAGACAATCCCAGACTGGTTGGGTTGGAAGGGATTTTAGGGATTATCCAGTGCCACCCCTGCCATGGGCAGGGATACCTCCCACTGTCCCAGGCTGCTCCAAACCCCAATGTCCAAGCTGGCCTGGGATTCCAGGGATCCAGGGGCAGCTCCCTAAGGGATCTCACCCCTAAATGCAGAATATTCACCACTTCCATGGCTGAATGGAAAACTGGGAATGCTGCAGCTAAGCCATGCCCCATGTCTGCCTGGAGCAAGGAGATTCTGCTGTGAGTACACAGAGCAGGATCAGTAAATGCTGCTGCCAACCCTGGGACAAATAATTAAATTATTTTCTTTGCTTGTTTGGTCATTTCATCTGCCTGCTCAGCTAAGTCAGGATCTCAGGAGACATTTTAATAATTATTTAAGTTTTCCACAGACATTTTAGCCCCATTCCCTTCCAGCCAAGCTGATGTGCTGGGTCAGTGTTCTGTGAGGGGATTTTTCTGTGACAGAACTGTGTGTTAAGAAAATCAAACCTAGTTGATAGTGCTGGCACTGAATGGAGCATTTCTGGAGATGAAAAAATCCCACATACATCCCTCTGCAGGTCAGCCAGGAGGAAACAAAGATCTCATGCAACAGAGGTGCTCCATTGCTTTGCCAGGTGGGAGGATGGGGAGGAAGAGCCAGCATCTCCCACAGCTCTGCTGGAAACCAGTTGAACAGAACTCCAGTAAGACTTCAACAGCCAAGACATTTCCAGCTGGAAGTTCAGCACAGCCCTACACTCATCCTGAGCAGACACAGCTCCCAGCTGTACGTGTCCCACTCCTGTGCTGGAGTTCCAAAGACACCAAGGCTTTGCTTCTTCCTGGGGGCAGGACAAGGAATGCCTTACCTTAGAAGCAGAGAAATTGTTATCCTGGCACTTAATTCCAAACAGACCAATAAGGAGAATTTAAGATGTTATAACAGCCACATTCATCATATTGAATAGGAATTAAAGCATTAGAGCAATATTCTCTATATACAGACAAGTCATTTGCTACAAAAACCTTCATGGTAAGAATGGAGTTGCTTAGGCCCAGATTGTGCCTTTTTGATAGAAAGACAACAGCACTTGGGATTACAATACAAGGTTTCCATCAGATCTTCTCCCCTTGAGACAAGCAGAGCATTTGATCCCAGAGGAAAGGACCCTGCAGTTCTGTGCTCCCAGAAGCTTTTCCAGAGCAACCCTCTCCTGCCCCATTACCGAGCTCCCAAAGCCTCTGCTTTGGCCTTGGCAGACAATTCCTCCCTTCACCCCATCCGGGGGGGACAGGACAAAGGAAGGGTGTTGCCACCTCCATCCTACCTGGAATCAGAAATTACAGTGCTGTGTAGGGATATTTCCCATCCAAGTGTTTGCTTTTTAAAAGTTCTGAAAATCATTATCAAAATAGGCAATTCACTTAAACTCTTGAAGTTCCAGATAAGCAAAAGATAGAAATCACTCATTAGTATCTTGCCCAAGCTGCCATTCAAGGCACACTCCTCATGCAGACATAAGGATTAGATAAAAATCTGATGCTAAACTCTTCTCTTTGGTTTTGTTTTGGTGCTGGCACCCTCAGGAAACACTGACTCAGTGAAACACTGCACACTCATCTGCTTAGGGAAAGTGAAGCACATAACTGGAGGAGGCTCCTCACTCAGAGAGAGCTGGGTCCTGCCTGAGCAGGGCATGGAGACCTTTGGGAAGGAGTGTAAGTGCTGGATGCAGCCCAGGAGGAGCGCCAGGCACTGCAGCATTGCCTCTTCCACTGCCACTGACTGGAAGAAAGAAATGCTCAGATGTAAGCAGGCATTGGGAGCAGGAGTCCCTGTTCACACGGAGCACACAGGCACTGACAGCGACGGGACACACGGACAACACTGCACAGCTTCAGCCCTGCTGGGGGCTCTCTGCTTCCTCCAGGCACCGGGAAAAAATTCCCAACAGAACTGTTTCAGAAACAGGAACTCATTCCTTGGCTGCTCTTGGGCAGGAACAGCAGCAAGAAATTCTGGATTCTTCCATGAATGCTACAGGAAACGGGCATTTGGTCCTTGGAGACAGGAGTCACATCGAGCCTTAAGCTTGGAGGGTCAGTTTAGATCCAGGGATCTTGGGAAGGAATTGTTCCCTGGGAGGGTGGGCAGGCCCTGGCACAGGGTGCCCAGAGCAGCTGTGGCTGCCCCTGGATCCCTGGCAGTGCCCAAGGCCAGGCTGGACACTGGGGCTTGGAGCAGCCTGGGACAGTGGAAGGTGTCCCTGCCATGGCAGGGGTGGCACTGGATGGGCTTTAAGGTCCCTCCCAACACAGACCATTCCATAATTCTACGATCCTAAAATAAACAAGTGACCAGTTCCATTTTCTTGACACCTGTATCAATATTAATTATTAGATCTCTAGGCTGAGATTTTTAAAGAGTACTGGAAGTTTCACTCCTTCAATCACAATTCAAGATACAAAGAAGTGGCCAAACTTTTAACCTTATAACCTCAGAGCCAAATACAGCCCAATCCACAAGACTATCTTATCTCATAAAATGCCCCAAATCTCATTTCAAAGGATACCTGAGCAGCCAAACAAGCACCAACAATCTCCTGAAACCATGGGGTTCTACCTAAAGATATCCAATATTACAACTCAAACAACCTGATTTGAAATATTAATAATATTTTGTAAGCCTGAAAGCTGTTGGAAATGCACAAAATTCTATTAATATTTCCAACTCCAAAGGACACATGAGAAGGAATTTAAATCAGTTGTTTTGGAGGGATGACAAAAAGATCCAGCAGAAAAAAAAAATCTCATTTATCTCCCTCATCATTAAGACACACAGTGAAAATGATGTAATTTAACACTTGTATAAAGTGCATAAAATTCAGAACATACAAACATGGAGACAAATCCAGAGTATCCTGTAAACTGCTGTGGTGTTAACAAGGTACCTGGTAAACTAAAATTCCCTTGATTAAACCCAGAGTTTATAATTTATTTGTTTGATAAAAATGTATTTTAAAAGGAAAGATTTCCTATTGTCACTTAATTTGCAAGAAGCCTTTACCATATTTAGAGCTCAGATATAGTGGAATTGTTGATACACAACTTGAAAAATGTCACATTTCATTGTGAGCATTAACCAGATAATTATCCTGATAATCACACAAATGGCACCACAGGAGCTGCTGTTTGTACACACCCAGGAACTGAGAACTCAGCTAAAAGTTCTTCTGCTGTTTAGGGAAATTATTAATTTAGCATTATTTACAAGCCAATTTCTACCTATTTCCAATGTCACACACTTTTCCAGTGGTGAATCTGAAAATTTGTCACAGATTTTTTTATTTTTTAGGTAATTGCATGTGAGAATTATGGAAGTTCCTAAACAACCTGGTTTGGAGTGATACGGTCACCTAAGAGAGAGCTGATCTGTGCTTGGAGAACTCCCACTTCACACAAATCCCAGTAACCCCAGGACTCCAGGAAAGCCTTCACCAGCCTTGTGCATAAAATCCTGGGTGCTGGCACTGCCCAGGCTCCCCAGGGAATGGGCACGGCCCCGAGGCTGCCAGAGCTCCAGGAGCCTTTGGGCACCGCTGCCAGGGATGCCCAGGCTGGGGCTGGTGGGGGTCTGGGCAGGGCCAGGGCTGGGACTGGATGATCCCTGGGGGTCCCTTCCAGCTCGGGATATTCCATCATTCCATGAAGAACAACAGCCCAGAAATCACTGCTGCACTCAGCAGCTTCTCAGGGGTTTCTCTACCCTTTCCATGCTGAGCCTACAAAAAGGTCCATGTGCCTTTTTAGGGATTTAAATCCAGTATTAAAATCTTCCAGGTCCCCCAAAATACACCTTGTGCAACTCGGGAAACTATGGAAGGGAGAACTCTCCGAATTCAGNGGAACAGGGACAGGAGCAGAGGGAACGGCCTCAGCCTGGGCCAGGGGAGGCTCAGGGTGGACACCAGCAGGAATTTCCTCATGGAAAGGGAGGTCAGGCCTTGGAAGGAGCTGCCCAGGGAGGTTTGGAGTGCCCATCCCTGCAGGTGTCCCAGAGGTGTCTGGATGTGGCCCCTGGGGACAGGGTTTGGGGTGATGCTGGGGTGGCACTGGATGACCCTGAAGGTCCCTTCCCACCCTGACCACTCAGGGATTCTGTGACTGCCCCTCCTAAACTCAGCCCTTCCCAGAAAGCCAAGGAAGCTGCAGCAAGGCAGAATTCCCACATACAGAATCAGATCTGCTCCTTCTTTCAGATGAATTCCACAATCTCCTCAAGCCAGAGGAGACTTCCTGCTCTTCCCAAAGAGGTACCTCCATAACTCGTTATCAATCGACTGAAACCAATTTTCCTGTTCCACTGCAAAACCTTTTACCTTCAGTCAAGGCAGGCTTGGATTCCTGGCACATGTTGATAAATCTGTGCTGAATGGGCAATTTCAATTTTTAATTAACATCAGCTTGTTATCTGTGAACTTCAACCCTTCAATATTTAAAAGATTGAATTTTGGGTGATTGGTTGGTTGGTTTGGGTTTTTTTTTTTTGCTACTGTCACAATAGCAAGACAATTCACCCCCTCTGCCCATTTATACTGCTTAGGTAATTTATGATCAAACGAAATACTGGCACTAATTTTAGAATTAATATCCTTTGATTTTATTACTTCTAAAGGACTCAATTAAAAAAATAATACCCAAAAAGCACAACATGCTAAGATGTACCCAAAAATCATATATTAAGAGAAATTAAGCAAGGTTTAAGCCTGAAGGATTAATTAAGCAAGGATTAAACCATTCTATTTTCTTTTAAATATAAATTGTGACCATTTTGTTTGTTCTGTGACTGTGCAAGAGATTCTTCCCTTCCATCCTTCCTGTCTCAGATTGGGAAAGTCATCTTCAAATTTACCTTAGAACAGGACCACACTTCTAATGTTTTCCTATAATTATTAATAACTCTAATTTAAACAAGCTAATTGTTGCTTAAATTCAACCCCATCTTCCTTCCTAAATTGTTTGATTTAATCCCAGCTGATCAACTTCCAAAACAACTCCATTAATGTCTGTGTCACAATGATTTTCCTGCTGAATACTTGTAGCACAATTTGTGACACCTTGCAGGAAATTGAGTATTTCTGGTCAGCTTTCAGGAGAAGCCATCAGTGAAACTGCCAGATAAAGTGCTTGAACATTGGAATATTTTATGAAAAAATGAATGCTATTAAAAGTTTATAACTACAGACTGATTTTCAACTTCTCTGCAGAACCCTGACATTTCTGGTGCAGAAATACACACAAAAAAAATCACAGTTTTAACAAAGACTGAGCAATAAAGCATGAAACCACAAACCACAAACAGCTACACTCAGGGACAGGAAGGAGCACATGGACAGCACATAAAAATTCAGTGTGGCAGCAGAAAATCAACTCCCTTTTATTCAAGATTTCAATTTGAAGTCCTGATTCCAGCAGATTTGCTGACCTTGTCCTGCACTTCTTGGATGCAAAAGCACAGAAATTGGTAATTTCACATTTGCAACCATAGATCCGGAATCAGGGCTCAAATTTCCTCCTAAAGAGATTCTGCACATGAAATTAATTCAAACCCTGAGTTTGAAAGCTGAGCAGCATTTTCTTAAAAAGAAAATAAAAATGAAATAAAATCTCCAGCAGACAGATTTGAGAATGCTCCCAGAACTGACATCCATAATAATTTCAGTTCATTTTTTTTTCCACAATCAGGTTAGAAAATAATTAACTGAACATTCAGAAAGGCTTAACGAGTCCTAGGTTACCTTCAGCTGATTATTGAAAATATCAATTTCCTGCAGTTTGGATCTGGTTTCTTTCTCCACCTCATCCAGCTGGTCCCGGAGCTGCTGCCGTGCCAGTTCCTTGGCTTCCAAGGCTCTTTTGATGGTGAGAAGGGAATCCCCTGGTTTTGAACACATTGTCAAGTCAGTATTTTCTTCTATGGAACAGTTCAGGTCATAGAAAGCAACATTTTCCCATCTGCATCTTGCAGCACACAAAGAGCAATTCCAGGGGACACTGCAGTGAGGGGAGGTGTCCTGCCCCAACTCAGGCAATGCCCCAAAATCTACTCACTGTGCAAACTGTTCTGCTGGACTTGCTTGAGCTGATCATTCAGCAGCTGCTTCTCTGGAATCAACCTGCCCAGCATCTGCTGAGACTCCTGAACCCAGGGCACAGGCAGGGAAAACAAGAACAGAAACAGGCAAAAAGGTGAGTGAGGGACAGCTTCAGCCATGAGACCTCTCATTGATATTTCTTCTTTACTTTTTCCCTCACTGAATGATGTATTGTTGTTTATTTCCCTCCTGATGTATTATTGCTCTTATCCAAGCACTGTCTGTGTGATAACCCCACGGATCCCAGACATTCTCTGCCAGTCCAAAAGAGTGGCTGTATCAAATTGAACTGATTCTCATTGAAAACTGAACTTGGCTTGGAATTACCCAAAACCGAGGGCAGAAAGACAAGGACAAATTTGAGGAAATGTTCAAACAAGCACTTCCTAAATGTTTAATTCTGATTTTAATAAATGAAACACACAATCCCAGGATCCCTGAGGCTGGAAAAGCCCTCCCAGCCCATCAGTCCCAGCTGTGCCCGATGCCCACCTTGTCCCCAGCCCAGAGCTCTGAGTGCCACCTCCAGCCCTTCCTGGGACACCTCCAGGGATGGGCACTCCAAACCTCCCTGGGCAGCTCTTCCCAAGGCCTGACCTCCCTTTCCATGAGGAAATTCCTCCTGGTGTCCACCCTGAGCCTCCCCTGGCCCAGGCTGAGGCCGTTCCCTCTGCTCCTGTCCCTGTTCCCTGGGAGCAGAGCCCGACCCCCCCAGGCTGTACCCTGCACTAATAAATAATAACAGTGTTAATGATTAGTAACTTAGATCAGGAATAGAAAGACAAAATATTTACAGAAAAATAAAGACTTGCCCTTTTAAGGAATATATTCTGACCAAAAGCCATGGAACACAAGCCCTGTGGGATGAGAATCCTCGAGTCCTCAATCTCTCCACTGAGAGCTCTTGGAAGAGGACTCTGATCTCTCTCAAACTCAGCACTCACGGGTTGTAAGGTTGTGACCTGCTGTGTTACAGGGGTCCCTGCAGACAATCCTCTCCCTTTGGAGGATCCTGTTTCTGTGTTTCCTGTAGAACCCTGGCCCTTTCCAGAGCATGAAGTGCTACCTCTCACACTTTTCTGAAGCCTTGACCTCCAAGCTCAAGTTGTCAAAACACCTTCAGCACACGAGATGAAACAGCACCTGAGTATCAACATCCCATCTTTCCCACAAACCCTGTAACTCCTCTGAGCAGTTCTCTGGAATTGCAGGCTTTTAAGGAATCAAGCAGCTGACAGCTTCAATCTGTCAACGGGCATTGCAAATGACATCATTCAATGCTAAGAATAAATGTCCCCTGACCCCTGAACACCAGGGTGAGCCCCAGGGATGTCGTGGACTCCCCATCCCAGGAAGTGTCCAAGGCCAGGCTGGACACTGGGGCTTGGAGCAGCCTGGGACAGTGGAAGGTGTCCCTGACATGGCAGGAGTGGCACTGGGTGGGCTTTAAAGTCCATTCCAAGCCAACCCATTCTGTGATTCCACAATTCCATGAAAAGTTTTCATCTTGGTTCCTAGAACCCAGGATTGACTGCACTGCCATGGCTTTGGGCTGTCCCACTTTCCTCCTGCCAGACCCTGACTGGGCTCTGCAGTGCCCAGCTCAGCTCTGAGCATTATGCAACGACTGCAGCCTCCTGTGAGCTCCTTATGTTCCAGAAAATACCCTGAGACAGCACAGCACAGTCAAGGACTCAAGGAATTCACTAAGTAGCAAAGTAGCAAAATTCAGATAAACTACAGATTTGATTATCAGGAGCTGCACGTGTCCCTCACTGTTCAGCTGCAGGGCCTGTTGCAGCAACAGAGCTTTCCCAGTCCCTCAGGGAGATCCCAAAAGCTGGATGCTCCAATCTTACCCTGCGCTGGGGCATCCTCACCTCCAGTCCTGGGGACAGTTCTGGCTGCCTCAATAAAAGAAAGATCTAAAACTGTTGGAAGGCGTCCAAAGGAGGGACACAAGGATGGGGAAGGGTCTGCAGGGGCCCCACGAGGTCACTTGGCCCGTTCAGCCTGGAGGAGCCCGAGGTCAGAGCTCCCCGGGGCTGCAGCTCCTCCCGAGGGGCAGCGCAGGGACAGCTCCGAGCTCTGCTCTGGGCCAGGGCCGGCAGCCAGGGAGCGGCTGGAGCTGGGCCAGGGCAGGCTCAGGCTGGAGAGCAGGGAAAGGCTCTTCCCCCAGAGGGTGCTGGCACTGCCCAGGCTCCCCAGGGAATGGGCACGGCCCCGAGGCTGCCAGAGCTCCAGGAGCCTTTGGGCACCGCTGCCAGGGATGCCCAGGCTGGGGCTGGTGGGGGTCTGGGCAGGGACAGGGATTGGACTGGATCATCCCTGGGGGTCCCTTCCCGCTCAGGATATTCCATGACTGCCATCCTGAGGCTATTATCTACCTGGAACAAAAGGGAAACAGCAATGGATACAATAGATAACCTTGCTCCGGTGGGAGGTTCACTGCCCATGGCAGGGGGTGGAACACGATCAGCTTTAGGGTCCCTTCCAAACCCAACCACTCTGTGTTTCTGGGATTCTGAGAATGCTGCAGACCAACCAAGCAGCAGAATGGATGTCAACACGAAACAGAAAAATTCTCCTTCTCCAAGCACAAAAAGCACCACAGGACAGCATTTGAGGGTGGAATGTGGTCACAACATCAGCTGCTTTGTTTGTAAAGGCCAGAACACTTCCAGACATCCCAGATTACTCAATGCACCGAATAGTTTGGGGAGTGTGTAAGGACAGAGAATGCCAAGGGATTGTGAAGGTCAAGTCCTGTTTCCTGAAATCACAGACAACCATGGAATAAGCATCCATCCAAGAACACCCACCACATGGATTCCACATCCCTTCCTTGTACTGAAGAAACAGATGAAAGAAATTAACGGCATCAGGAACTCTGGAAACTCATGCAACAAGAAATGGCCAAGAGTTGAGTAATGTCCCACATGGCAGGGGAAATCAAAACCCAGTTCCTGCCCCTTGAACAAGGGAAAATTCTCTTCAAATCACCTGGGAGCCAAAGTGTTCATCGAGGAGGTGAAGAATGCCTGCAGGTAATGAGCAAGCCCCACACAGCATGAATGTGTTTCAAACACGGCTCAGGTGTTTGGAAAGCAGATCCTTCTGAACATCCCTGGAAACAGCACTCAACCAGAGAGCACAGAGCCAGAGAATGGCACACGTCTTCATCACCCAGGATTAACTGGGACACCACTTCTTTCACAAATTTAATGAAACTGCATCTTGGAACTAATTAATAGGCTGAAGAATAATTACTCCTCTGAATTAACTCATCTTCCCACAGGAAGTGTCAGATGCATTAAACTGAACTGTTTCCAAATGAAGATACATCACCCTACAAAGATAATGACAATATTGACTTTTTAACCTATTTGAGAGTTCAGAGGATGAAAAGCTCCTTTTTTAAAACTTACATCTTTAATCTGTCCTCTACAGTGAGATAGGAAAATTTACAGAACTTTTTTTTTCAGGAAAAAGCTTTAAGGTTCTCCCCAGACATAATGCGGCCTTTTCTCCTAAGTAGTGACATTTTCTGGGATCACAATTGGGATAAAAACACCTCAAGTGACACTAAGAGAAGTATCAGTGGTGGAGATCATTGAGAGCAGGCATTACCACACAGCCACAGCTACTGCTGCCAAACCACCTCAAAGCCCAAAACCCAACAGAACAACTGCCAGGGAAAGCAGGAGTGAAGCTGGGATGGAGCAGCAGGATTAGGTTTTAAGCCAGGTTTTACACCTCAGCCCCATAACATAAGTGTGAGATTTTCTTTGTAGTGGTAGAAACCCACTGCGACCAGCCAAGAATTAATTTCAAGCAATATGAAGTATTTAATAAAAATTCCTAAATCAAACACTACAACCCATTGAAAAACCCTTACAAACCACAAAGAATATTCTTTCACTAAAGGCAGACACCTACTCAGCTCCACCTCTAATCTGACAGACAATTTTAGATCAGTAAGAAAGGGAAATGCCAGGCTTAGATCAAGAACTCCCTGCTTTCACTGGGAACTTTCATTATTTTTCATAATTAGGAAAACCATCAACAAACCTCTTCAGTGAAGGAAATTCTTTCCCCCAGCACAGAAACAGCAAAACATACACTGGAAAATTTTCTTCTCCTCATCCCCAAAAACACCTGCAGCCAAAGCTCCCCACAGGAGCAGGAAATGAAGGGATAATCCCAGACACACCTTCAAGGGTAGGAAGCAGTTCCTAGACATGTCTGAAGGACAGTAATTCACAGGAATGACAAATTATCTACAATGATCCTTTAAGTGTGAGGAACAGCTCATCCCAAGTTTGCTTAGGGTATCAATGCACTTGAGGAGGTCAAAATTCAAGGCTAAGAAGAAAATCAGAGAACATTTTCTCACCTGTAGCTGCTGCTGCAAATGGGTGATTTCTGCAATTCGGAGTTCTCTGGATTTATTTGTACTTTCAATATCTTGTCTTTGGGTCGACAGCCGACACCTGATATCCTGAAGCTTTCCCTCCAACTGGTTTCTTTTATCATTCTTTAAAAGAAAAGAAAGACATCTCTTTTATTTATTTTTTTTTTACCAAAATGTTTGGTCGTGCAAGTCAGGATCTAAAAACTGCTTTTATTCCGTATTTAAAAGAGAAATTCTAGAAAATAAACATGGCCAGGGCAGAGTCACCACCACGCTGTGTCTGGGTGTTTGAGCTGCACCACCACCACTCACGAGAGCCTCCAGTTCGAATTCCAGGGTTTTCTTCTTTGCCTTCAGCACCACGATGTCCTCCTGCTCCTTGTTCCTCTGGTTCAGCAGCTCCTGCCGCCGGTTGCGCTCCCACTCCAGCTGCCTCTGCCTCTCCAGCTCCCGTTTGGCAGCCTGAAGCATCCAAAAATAAATATCTGTAATTTCTGATATTCATATTCTAATATTCAACACTGGTATAAACTAGGAGCTGCTCTGTGCCTCTGCACACACAAATTGCTCAGCGGTTGCAATGCTTCCCTGCACAGCAGAGGTGACTGAACAGAAAACCCCTCTGTTTTCCTGTTTCATATTGTTTCATATTAGGACTTGGAGAACTCTCCAGGACATATTCAAATCGTTTTCCAATCTCCAGCATTAGAAGAGGTTCTGCAACATCTTCTGCAGCTCTGCAAATAACAGCCACGTGTTTCTGTGCTGAACTCATTGTTTGGCAATGGGAGAAAACAAGAGCTTTTTGGGTTAACCAGGGTGTGTTTCCTTAAAGAAATTAAAGGCCAGGTTGGATGGTGCTGCCTGGTCTGGTGAGTGTTATCCCTGCCCATGGCAAGGGGTTGGAACTGGAGGATCTTTAAGGTCTCTTCCAACCCAAACTATTCTGGGACTTTGAAATTAACTCATCCCTGGAAAATCATGAACACCAGAAG
Source organism: Daphoenositta chrysoptera (assembly GCA_013397915.1). Taxonomy (NCBI): domain Eukaryota; kingdom Metazoa; phylum Chordata; class Aves; order Passeriformes; genus Daphoenositta; species Daphoenositta chrysoptera. Next base: position 210,296 of record VZRO01001072.1, on the reverse strand, counting down.
GTTTTCTTCATTCATTCAAGCACCTCTTAACATCAAATATAATCTTAATAGTAAAAATAATTATTACTTCTAAAGAAGTGAGAGGTCAGGAGCACATTGTCCCAGATGTCAATGTCTCACCCATTCACTCCACAGGACAAATGAAGCAATAAGTGCCCCATCCTTGCCTTCAACACCCCAGAAATTTCAGTTCCTGCTTTAAACATTTGCTCAGTAGAACACTGAGTGCCCAGCTCACAGCCGGACCCCCAAAACCGGAGCACAACCCCTCCCTGAGCTCCCCTGCATCACCTCTCTCCTCTCGATTTCCTTCCTCCTCTCCTCCTCCCGCTGGCGCTCCAGCTCCCGCTGTTTCTCCAGCTGCTTCTCCAGCTCCAGCTGCCGCTTGCGCTCCTGCTCCTGCCGCTCGCGCTCCTTCCTCTCCTGCTCGGCCCTCTCCAGCTGGGCCAGCCGCTCCTGCTCCTTGCGCTGCTGCTCCAGCAGCGCCTGCCTGCGCTTCTCCAGCTCCAGGTTGCCCCGCTCGAAGTTCTCCCGCTTCTTGTCTTCAAACGTCACTTCGGGCACGGAAACACAAAAAGGACGGAAACACAAAAAGGACGATTCCGTCACACGGAAACACAACAAGGACGATTAAACTCTGCCACCCACTTCAAAACAAAGAAATCCGGATGAACCCAAATGAAGCCCTAGCAAAAGGAAACAGCCTTCCAGCAGGAGTGGGTGCAGCTCCCCTCTAGGCTCCACGGGCCAGCCTGGGGTTTAGCATGAGCACTGACACTGCTGATCCCCTCAAACCCACACCCTCAGCAAACCAAGGAGGGAATTTCCATTCCCATTCCTCAGGCCTCCATCTTTCTCCACAAAGCTCAGCAATTGGGGATAATTTAGACAAACCATTCTCCAGCTGATCCTCTGTGAGGACACGGATCTGGAATCCCTCTGCACATTGGACAATAGCAGCAGCCCAAGAGCCAACACTTCCATTAGTGCAGGGCAAAGAATTCAGCTCCTGACATCATCAAAAAGCCATTATGCAAATGACCAGAATTTATTTGAAGTTGCTGTTCTCATTAGATTACTCACTACTGTCAGGAAAAGAGATGGTTTAGGTTCTTGAGCAGCTGAGCCCAACAAGTCTGGATTCCTGCAGATCCACACCCTCACCACTTACTGTCCTAAAAAATGGCCTCACTTCCAGCCCAGCTTCCCTGACATCCCTCTGCAGTCCCAGGGATTGTCCTTCCTTCCCCTGTTCCTCACTCCTTGGCCCCTCCCTCCAAACGATTCTTTCACTTCACCTTCTGGTCCTTTTTATACCCTCTGTATCCCATTCCCACGGCCCAAAGTCCAGATTTCTCTCCCTTGTATGGCCAAGATGGACATTTTTGGGATGCAAGGCCACGGAGAGCCCACATTTCCTTCCAAGTGTGCACACAGGGTTGGACACAACAGCCCAACACCTGCTGAATCAGCTGAACTCTCGTCTTTTCAAGTTTGTCTCCCTTTCCAGCTGCCAATCCCCTCTTCCTTTAGTTCTTTTCCTGGAACTGCTGAAGCCTGTATAAAGCCCCACACTGGTGCACAGACTCCAAGGAAACAGGTCTCTGTGGGAATACTGGGATCTTCCACAGAGCACCTCAGCCAAGCTTTGCTCCACCAGAGGATGAAGGCAGCAGGAACTTTTCCTCACAATCCTGTGCCAGGGCTGCAAAGGGCTGCCTGTGTGGGGAGTGCAGGAGATGAGCAGCCTGAAGGCTCTTCCCATCTCCAGTGTCACCAGCCCCAAGGATCAGGGGACAGTCAGGAATGAGCTGAACCCAGCAATGTCTTGGTTGTGCCTCTGACCTGTCCCAAACTGCTCTGGGAAGACATTTCTGTCAGCCTGTGCGACCTCCCAGGCTGTGACCTGATGGGAACCTCCCTGTGGGAACAGCACACTAAATATCCTCATTTTCCCTTGCTCACCTGGTAATTTCTTTTCCAGTTGCTGCTGTTCTTCTTCCAATGCTGGTTCTTCTGGTAACCTTTGGTCTACAGACACTGAACTGGCAGCAGAAATCCCACTGCCAGAGCGGACTCTTCTGCCAAGGAAACAGGAATGGCAGGTGCTTAACAGAACCCAGGCCTGCCCAAATTATTTATGATTTAATGATGAGATCAAATTAAATGCAATGATGTAATGTTTAATGGTACTCAATGTTCATTCAGTGTTGCCCAGAGGATCTCACTCAGGCACTGCCTCAGGAGAACAGGATTTTCCAGGATCCCAGCAGTTCACTGGTGAGCTGAGAAACCCAGTCCCAAGTTCTCCATGCAGTTTCCAGATGGGTTCAACCCTGACCCCAAAATCTCTCACCTGGGGGGAGGTTTTTCCCCAAACAGTGTGGGTTTGTGGAAATGCTGACCTAACCTACAGCAAAAATTGCAGAGACAGAGGAAGAGCTCACTATAGTCAAGCTAAAAGCAAGATCCCAGGTGGAATACACAAAAATTGGGAATCTTCAGGAGGGTATCTGAAGAACATGGTATGCAAACATTTATTTCCATTGCTGTTACTGTCTTCCCATCTATTTCTCCACAAAGAAGTGAAAAGGAGCAAGAGAAGTGATGAGTGACCCCACTGGTCCCAAATCCAGCTGTACCAAAAGAGGTCTGGATGAGGCGCAGCACAAATCCATAAAAGGTTTGGAATTCCAATACATTCGAATTACTCTACAGGAGTACAAGTCTGAACTTAAATCTAGATTTCTATGGGCAGACTGAGCAAGTTTTGGAAGGTGTGCCAGCATTAACATCCACCCAAACCCTGTTCTTATAGAGCAAACGGTGAGGGGTCACTGCTCAGTGTCCTGTACTTGGCACTCCCAGAACTTTCCCAAATGAAATAAAAAACTCGGGAGTGGGATTCCCAAGGGATGAGCAGTTACCTGAATGAAGGTGGGATGTACTCTGGAGGCAGTGCAGGTGGCAGTGGCTGACCAGACATTGCTACATCAATGAGGTGCATAGCCAGGATAAACTCTTCAGCTGTCAGCTTCCCATCTTGATCAATGTCAGAGAGATTCCTTGTTGAAGGGAAGGGATGGGACAAAGCAAGGAAATGATTAAATATTAAAAATCACTGTTCAAAGGCATTGTTTCAACAGATACAGTTCCAAATTAATTCAATTTTTTCACTATTTTTTCCACACTACTTTGCTTTTTCAGAACAAATGAAAAGCAAACCCCAAATGCTTCCCTACTTCCCCCATTTCCCATGGCTGTCTGCCTTAAATCCATCCTTGCAGCCAAGGCTCATCCTTCACCTGCTCTGAGTGCTGCCTGGTGCACGTGCCAGAGGAGGAACTTTAACCAGTGGAGTTCTCTTGAACATCTCCTGAACGCCCAAAAGAACCAGCTCAGATGTTTGGCAGAACTTTTAGGTTTGGTCTCCTTCCTCCCTGGAGGCTCCTATCTCACATTCCAGAGCACCCACTGGCAGTGAAATCAAAGCCATTGATGTTCTAGTCCTGACAAGCACAAACCCACCCTGGCATCGTGCACATATTAAAAATTAAGGAGTAACATCTCTGGATTGCCCCAGTGCAGAGCTCCAACAGAGGCACAAATGCTTTTACTCCTGTTAAGGTGGTGTTGGACAAAATTAACAGCCAGGGACAGCAGCCAGGGAGCAGCTGGAGCTGGGCCAGGGCAGGCTCAGGCTGGAGAGCAGGGAAAGGCTCTTCCCCCAGAGGGTGCTGGCACTGCCCAGGCTCCCCAGGGAATGGGCACGGCCCCGAGGCTGCCAGAGCTCCAGGAGCCTTTGGGCACCGCTGCCAGGGATGCCCAGGCTGGGGTTGGTGGGGGTCTGGGCAAGGCAGGAATGGGACTGAATCATCCCTGGGGGTCCCTTCCAGCTCAGGATTTGTTTCTCCAGCATGCTGCACTCCAATCCCGAAGGAAAATCTATCTCCCGTGATACTGGGAAAATCAAAGGGAAATAAGTGATAAATTCCTTTGGTGTCCCAAGGCACAGGACTTTGTTGATGGGATTTAAATTTGGGAGACAATCACAGCCTCACTTGATCCCCACTTGTGTCACTGAACTCCTCGGGCTGGAGCACAGAACAAGCCAGGAGACTGAGAATGTACCATGCAAAGAAATCTTATCAGCTGGGTCCACACCTGGGTTAGGAACTCCCACGACAGGCTGGGCATCAACTCTTCCCTTTGTGTGCCTGAGTGAGGCATTTCAGCCCCAGCACAGGCTGACAAACCCTGCCCCAGACAGCAGCAGCCACAGAGCAGGGCTCAGGAAAGGGACAGGAGCTGTAACATCCCTTCCTTATCTCAATGTGAATGTCCCCAGCTGAGCAAGTCCTGTTTGGAGCTCCTGGAGAGAGCTGGTGGCAGCTGCCTGCCCACACCACCACTCCAAAGCTGGCAAAAGCAGAGCATTTCTTGGTTAATCATCTGCTGGGGGACTGGGCTGGTTTAATTTTATCCCTTTGTTAGGAACCAGAGAAGGAAAGAGTGGTTTTTAATTTATAACACAACTCCCAGTGCTTTGCAAAGAGGACAAGTGCAGCTGAATGGCTTTGTCAGAGTGACTGTGGCACTGCCATCCTCACACTGAGCCCCTGGGCCAGCTCCAATGCTTCTCAAGCAAACATTCCTAAAGGACGGAAGTTAATTAGGAACAACTTTCCATGGGGCAATAAAAACATAATAAAGTTCAGCAAACAACAAGTTGGAAGGCAAAGGGGAAGCTGAGACAAATCCTTTTAAAATCCATTATTGTAAAGGTCTGTAGCTCCAGCCCCTGGGAAATCAGCATGGAAAAGGCAGAGAAACCCCACAGAAAGTGTGGTTTGGGTTAAGTTTCCTGTTCTACCACCTGTGCAAAGGTAAGTGTTTCCTGGTGCTGTATCAGGGGATGTGGAAGGCACAGGATGCTGAACATCTGCTCTGCCTAAAAACCCAGCATTGAACCCCAACTTCCAAACCATCTTACAAAAGATGCTCCTGGTACTCTTGTGGAGTAACATTAATAAAGGCACAGAAGTGCAGGTTCTGTTTATAAAGTTACACATGACAAAGAGCAACGTGTGATTTATCAGTGACATTGGAAATGGAGAGAACCCCACGGACTCCAGCACAGAGGTTTCAGAACAGTTCATGCTCTGATGGAAATGGAAACATTTATTTTACCATATTGTAGCCAGCTGAGCCTGGGGTAAACTTGACTGCATGAGAATCGTTCTTGCTTGGGGACCTAAAAGGGAAACAAATTTTAACAAAATAAGCAAGAGATGTGACCAGCAGGAACCTGGCTCCCCCAAATAAGCAAGAAATAATCTTTCCCTCCTGCACAACAACCACAGAATCCCAGACTGGGTTGGGCTGGAAGGCAACTTAAAGCCCCTCCAGTGCCATCCCTGCCATGGGCAGGGACACCTCCCACTGTCCCAGGCTGCTCCCAGCCCCAGTGTCCAGCCTGGCCTTGGACACTGCCAGGGATCCAGGGGCAGCCACAGCTGCTCTGAGCAACCAAATCACTCAGATTAAAACCCAAGAAAGCTCTAAACCACAAAGAGATCCACCAGAACTGGTAAAATCAAGCCAGGGAACCAATCTAGTCTGTCCCTGGAAGTGGACACTGCTCTCAGCAGTGGGTGAGCCAAGCACTGGAAATGGCTGCACGAGTTTTCACAGAACGCACTGTACCCTTTCCCAGAAACATTTCCCAGGGTCAACTTTGCAGAAAATAAAGCAAAGATGGTGATAAAATGATCCCAGCTGCAATGAATATTTGATTCTAAACAAGAGCATTAAGCACTTGGGAGACTCAAACAAAAAAACACTGATGAGTCTCTTACTATGTGAACAACATCCTCAGTGGCATTAAACTGGGCTCTTACAGCTCGAAACAAGGAGACAACAGAAGCTGCTGCAGTACCTGTCAAGTGTCCACTCATGGTTTTGTCGTGGCTGTTGAAGAGCTGCCGGTACTTGAGGCGTGAGGACTGAGGCACAGCCCACTCTGCCACGGCAGGAGCACTGCAGGGACAGCAGGGAGAACAGGGAGCATTGGAAACTTCATCTCATGAAGGGAATGGCAACAATCACAGTCATAAAATCACAGAAAGGTTTGGGCTGGAGGGACCTTAGAGCCCCTCCAGTGCCACCCCTGCCATGGCAGGGACACCTTCCACTGTCCCAGGCTGCTCCCAGCCCCAGTGTCCAGCCTGGCCTTGGGCACTGCCAGGGATCCAGGGGCAGCCACAGCTGCTCTGGGCACCCTGTGCCAGGGCCTGCCCACCCTCACAAGAGGCTGAAGTGGTGCACTGAGATCAAGTTTTATGCCTGAAATTGTTCTTTTCCCCAATTTTGCTGTGAGGATGGGGAGGTACCGAGGTGTCCCAGAGCAGCTGTGGCTGCCCCTGGATCCCTGGCAGTGTCCAAGGCCAGGCTGGACACTGGGGCTGGGAGCAGCCTGGGACAGTGGGAGGTGTCCCTGCCCATGGCAGGGGTGGCACTGGATGGGTTTAAGGTCCCTCCCAACCCAAACCATCCCATGATTCCATGATATAATATTCCCTGCCACTCCTGAAACCACAACAGGTTTGACCTTTTGTTTGCAAACATTTATCATAATTCAGTCTCTTGGAAGATGCTTTTTTCCTAAGTGTTTTGCTTTTTTCTTTACTGGCAGAGAGTGAAGCAACTTAAACTGTTCAGTTGAGCTACAAGCTTTTACCTAATCATGTAAGAGAAAATGCATAATAACATCCTATTTTACTGTGTCTTTAACTGGTTCTCTTAGCCAAATAATTCATAAGCTGATGAAAGAAAACAAATGTAAAATATACTGGAAATGTAGAAAAAAAGGTGTGAAAAAGCCACACTTCAACATAAAGTTTCTCATAATGGAACTTGAGTGAGGAATGTAATATTCCCAGTTTTAATTAATTCCCATAACAGGTGGAGTTGATTTCTAGCTCAAATTTCCCAGGCTGAGAAGTCTTAATTCTGAAAAACAAGGAGCAGAGTTTTCTGTCTTTAGGCACATTCAAACTTTGTCCTTTTTCTGACGTTATAAACCATTCTCACATGACAAGACACAAACCAGTATCTCTATTTTTGATTTCCAAACTCTTGAGCTTTAATAATATCCTTTCATGGGAGCAAAGCAAAAACAAGCTGCCCCTTCAATAATGAAATAAGAAAAAAGGCTAAATATTGAATTCTTACCCATAGGGATTCTTCCTCAGTTTTGCTGGATTTGGAGGTTCCACACATTAAATTTACTTCTGTATTACACATTAAATTATTAAATTATATCAGAGCATCCCTACTCTGTTCCTGGGAGGTTTAGGTTTCAGAGAGAAAATGAACAGTTTTGAAAGGCTTTTAATTCTATTTGCCAATAATGAGTAGTGTCACATATCTAACAGCAGGGCAATAGACAAGCCCACAGGAGGAAATGAAAATAAAGCCAATCATTAAATTGTGTCCCAAGCCATTTTCCTCTTGCATAGAAACCCTGTGCCATAGATCTGTGAGACAGATGATTTATAAAGACTTTGGGGAATCCCTCTCTTCCCTCCTCTAAGGAAGTTTTAGTTTGTTATTCCGTTTTCTTAAACCAGAGTAAAACCCTTTTTGCCCAATCACACATTTTTCTAGGCCTTGGAATAATCTAAAAGCCCTTTAAGTGATTTTTCATGCAGAACTTGAAGAATACAGAAGAAACAGTGATGTGGAGTGCATTTAAAATATGACACCTAGTCAATATTTTGCTTTTAGGAATTTCCCTGGAGTTGCTGATTTTAAATAACATATTACTTGTACTGTTTTCACAGTACCAGGAGTGTCTGTGCACGATGCAGGTTATGTTTACAGAAGCAAATGCTGTTCTAAAAATTAAGTGAAGATAGTGGCAGCACTACTGTTAGTAGTTAATCATTTTACTTCCATGGTTCCCTGCTCCTGGAGCATCCCCTGTAAAGCCACAAAACGCTGAAGTGGTACCTGTGCAGGAACTGATTTCTGCCAGGACTTATTCTGGACAAGCACTCTGTGAAAGGGAAGGAATTTTCCCAACCCTGGGGACCCAACCTCCCCCTGCCCCTCCCTGCCCCAGCCCCACCTGGCCACGTCGAAGGATTGTGCCTTTTGCAGCTTTGCATTGAGCTGTGCTCCCGGCCCGGAGCGGCTGAAGGAAGAACTCTTTGGCAAAGTGGCTGGGAAGAGAGAAAACAGGGATTTATTGCTATTCACAGTGAAACTAGGCAATTCCCATGACATTCATTCAGCTCCTACATCAAGTACAAGCACTGTGGGTCTGATGGGAACTCTTTAATAATATAAAGATCAGAGAGTCCAGCAGGACGGTGGGAAACACAAGGGCACTTCCCTCGTGTCTTTTTTACTTCCATGGCTTTATGGAAACCCTGTTGATACCAAATTGTATTTTGATAAATGTTAGAAACCATATGTAGTTCAGTATTAAAGTCACCCTAACAAACAGCAGTAGTTCAGTAGCTACAAAGAAACAGGAGAGGCCCAATTTCCAAGCAACAGTTTCCTGGCAAGTTCATTTCTCCAAGTGCTGTTTTATTTTCTCACCACGAGGGACTCCTGCGGGAGGCCATGTCCACATTCCTTCTTTTAGCTCTTCTCCAAGTGTGCCAAGTGGGCTAAAGCAAAGCACAGTCCTTCCCCAAAGGCATCACTCGGAGTAGCTAATTCCATGTGTCCCAAGGAAATGGCAGGGGAGCTGTTAGGAGCAGGAGACAGAGAGTGAGAGCAGCGTACCGGGGTGAGCGAAAGCAGGCAGGGGCTGGATGACAGCAGGAGCTCCGTTAGCCAGGGGAGGGACGGCTGCAGGGACAGAGGACACCAGCGGGGGGGACATCCCCACGACTGGGATGGATGCCATGGGCACCGGGGCCACGCTGCTGAGGGCTGGCATGTTGGCAATGCCCCCGAGACCTACGGGCGAGAAAAGCACAGGTTGGTTCTGACACACCCGAGACGGCGCCCGCAGCCCGCAGGGGCTGCCCGGCCACTGACACCTCAGCCAGAGCCCCCCAGCCCTGGGACAGCCCCCCAGCCCGGGGGGACACAGGGAACAGGGACAGCCCCACAGCGGGGCAGCGCTGCCCCAAACAGTCCCGCAGCAGCTGCTAAAACAGGAATTGTGTGCCTTGAACTGAGTGAGGGGCAGCTCTGGCAGCCCCAGGGAGCAATGAACCCCCAGGCTGCCAGAGAAGCTGCAGGATTAGTGCTCCAGCCTTTTGTTGGGATGAGACAGGGCAAAGCTAATGGGGAGAGCACAGGAATGAGAGGATGAGGGGTAAGCACAGTTGCAGGGAACCACGGAGGTTAAGGAGGGCCAGTGGTGCCAGGGGAAGAAGGAGGGGTGTGCAAACAGCTCACATTAATCTACAGGGAATGAGAACAAGGGAACCACAGATTTGGCTGGGGTTTGTGGGAGGTTCATTTTATTTTGCCTTTTCTCACTTAACCCTGTATTTGCTCCATCCAGTTTCACTGTTTTCTTCCAAAGAATTTTATTTCTGACTGTAAAACTTGTGGGGGTTACAGTGGATCAAACCAGGCTGCTGCAAGCAGTTCATCAAAGGCCCTGTTCCCTTTCTTCAGGACATTTAGATGGCATGTTGGGAAGAAATTGTTCCCTGGGAGGGTGGGCAGGCCCTGGCACAGGGTGCCCAGAGCAGCTGTGGCTGCCCCTGGATCCCTGGCAGTGTCCAAGGCCAGGCTGGACATTGGGGCTTGGAGCAGCCTGGGACAGTGGGAGGTGTCCCTGTCCCTGGCAGGGGTGGCACTGGATGGGCTTTAAGGTCCCTCCAAGCCCAAACCCTTCTGAGATTCCATAATTCCCAGGCACCAATAGCCCTGTGTCACAGCAAAGACTAAACCAGAAAGGGAAAGAACCTCTCACGACAGGACCAAAGTGTCAAACACGAGGTTCACCTTCATTTAGTTATTTTCCTTTCCCCATCCCATCTTCCCTACTCTTTTCCTAGAAATGATGGTGCCTATGGCAATACTTCACCCCCAGCAGCTGTTCAGCTCCGACCAGAGCAGCACTGCTCATCAAAGCAGAAGGTGCAGGGATCGTAAAAACTCAAGAAAAACAGAGCTGATCTTGTCAAAGCTGGAGATCCAGTAATGCCAACAGTTTAAACCAAAACTCCAGCCCTTTGGAATGCCCTAGCCCTACTACCTGAGCCATGTTTTGTTCGGAGCAGTGCAAACCTGAAGCAAACAGGAGCCCAGCTCAGGTTGCTCAACATGTGCTTTAACAAGCACTTTTTCCTAAAATTTTCTTGGAGAAACTGCATAATGAAAATGGAATTGCTGCAGTCCCAGATAACAATGAGGAAAACAGGGAGGAAAAGAGGGATCTTACCAAATCCTGGGGCACCAGGCAGGGCGAGGGGCGGCTGCTTCATGACGGGCGGCAGCGTGGCCGGGAGCTGGTAACCCTGGAGCTTCAGCTTGATGAGTTTCATAGCTATGGAAAACTCCAAGGGATCCATCCTCCCATCATTGTTCATGTCAGCTAGAGCCCTGCAAAACACACCATTTTCACAGTCACAGTCTGGAATTAGGAACTTCAGGCCCTGCCCTAGCAGCAGGCTCACACTGGTGTGGATATTCAAGGCTGATGAAGGGGCTGGAGCCCCAGGAGAGGCTGAGGGAGCTGGGAAAGGGGCTCAGCCTGGAGAAAAGGAGGCTCAGGGGGGCCCTTGTGGCTCTGCACAACTCCCTGACAGGAGGGGGCAGCCGGGGGGGTCGGGCTCTGCTCCCAGGGAACAGGGACAGGAGCAGAGGGAACGGCCTCAGCCTGGGCCAGGGGAGGCTCAGGGTGGACACCAGCAGGAATTTCCTCATGGAAAGGGAGGTCAGGCCTTGGGAAGAGCTGCCCAGGGAGGTTTGGAGTGCCCATCCCTGGAGGTGTCCCAGGAAGGGCTGGAGGTGGCACTCAGAGCTCTGGGCTGGGGACAAGGTGGGCATCGGGCACAGCTGGGACTGATGGGCTGGGAGGGCTTTTCCAGCCTCAAGGATCCTGGGATTCTCACTAATTTCCACCCCAAATTATGCCAGGCTAAAAATAGGACACTATTTAAACTTTGAGCTCCTTGATTTCTTTCCTGGGGTGATTAATAAATAATTTTAAAGTTGCTTTACAACTCTGGGAGGAATTAAAACAAAGCATGCAGAGAAGGAAAAATGTATCCATACAAAAACTTTACAAAATCCCACCAATGAAAGTACAAGGTCCTGAAACAGCACCACAGACAAGCAAATCACTGACTTTGCAAATCTGTACTTTTGCTACAGTTAAAATAAAACATTCTTTAAATCAGTGACTCCCCTCAGCACCGCTCCATCTGCAAGTGCGCAAATGTGTTTTCAATTAAACAATAGCACTCAAGATGAAACATTGAGCCTAGGCCTTGAATAGGCTTTCAGGGAAAGGAGTCTGACTTAAACAGTCTGCTTTTTGTTCCTTCCCTTGCTAGTTAAGAAAACCCATCTCAGCAGGGAATAGGGGTGGGAGCTTGTGGGGAGAGAAGCAGGAAGAAGAGTGTCAGTTCCTGCCACTGCACACCAAAAACCCCAGAGTAAACGCACATAAATAACAGAATTAGCTGTACACTTACTTTTAAACATTGTGCTTATTTCTTTGTGTTTGTATGAAGAATGAAGTGCAGATTTCAGCACTGGAATAATATGGATTTTGAAGTTCACGCAGTTATTTATATGTCATGGGTGTGCCAACACAAAGGCCCTGGGCAGTGTGGCTGAACCAGAGCTTCATTTCTGAACAAATCCCTCTCAAAGAAAGTTTTTGTGCAACTGGGTGGAAAGTTACCCCAAAAGTACCCCAGGGAATTGACAGCTATTTATAACTGATACACAAGGAGACAGCCAGGTAAAGGCAGTGGCAAAATGGAAATTGTCTCACTCCAAAAAAACCTCCCAAAACTTGAAAACTTCCACAGAGAGGCAGATCCCAGCAGGGACTGGCACAGGTTTAGATCCCCAGCAGCATCAGAGACACTCCAAATCTCTCCAGTACTCTTAAGAAAGGATTTTCAGTGGTGTAGCTGCCTTAATCCACCAGTTCTCATGTCATGAGGCTAAATAACAGAGATTAAAATCTAGGAGCAGCATTTAAAGAAAATCTGAAGAGGACACTGAGACTTAGATACTGATATCCTTAAAAGTATGTGCTGTACCTGCACCTGAAAGATGCTGAATCCCAGAATCCCAGAGTGGTTTGGGCTAGGAGGGACCTTAAAGCCCATCCAGTGCCACCCCTGCCATGGGCAGGGACACCTCCCACTGTCCCAGGCTGCTCCAAGCCCCAATGTCCAACCTGGCCTTGGGCACTGCCAGGGATCCAGGGGCAGCCACAGCTGCTCTGGGCCCCCTGTGCCAGGGCCTGCCCACCCTCCCAGGGAACAATTCCTTCCCAATATCCCATCCAGCCCTGCCCTCTGGCACTGGGAAGCCATTCCCTGTGTCCTGTCCCTCCATGCCTTGTCCCCAGTCCCTCTCCAGCTCTCCTGGAGCCCCTTTAGGCCCTGCAAGGGCCTCTGAGCTCTCCCTGGAGCTTTCTCTTCTCCAAGTGAACACCCTCAGCTCTCCCAGCCTGTCCCATAATAGTCTTACCAGTGGCTTCTACACCTGCAAATACTTTGATTTATAAGATATAAACCTTTCCATTAATAAGCACAGACAGACCCTCAGTGGGTTCTATCCACAGCCAGGAAAATGCAGAGACAGTAAAGATCACCCTGTAGGAACCTTGATTCCCCAGGCACCATTTCCTGCTGGGACACAGCCAATCTTTGCATCCTACATGGGAAAACATGAATTGCCCAGCAGTCAGAAACTCTGATGTGCACCAGTGTCATTGCTCTCATTGAACTCCAATTCACATCAGCAGCTGTAGCTTTTCATTCAACATCCGACCTTCTGTGAACTCGTTTACTCTACACCAACAGCTTCATTATTGAAATTACCAGCACAAATTTCAGTGCAAAGTTCTCTGCACATCCCAGAATTTGTCCAGTTTTATAGCATGGAAAGAAAAATCAGCTTTTGTCTGACAAAATCTTCCTGCAAAAACAGGACACATTTTCATTTCTAGTTGCAGAAATTGGTGTCAGGCTGCTGGATTTTACTGTGCTGCTTTGGAATAAACAGCACCTGAAATGCAGGGAGGGCCTGCCAGCAAACACCACCTAATTTCACTAATTTCTGCTCCTAATGAAATTGGGAAAACGTGGTGTCCTTGCATTTGCTTCATTTGTGGTCTGGCTGGAACCAGTGCAGAGTAAATGGATTAAACACTGACTAAATATTTATTATATTTTGTAGACCAGGCCTGTGTTTGTATCTAATGACAAGAGCTGCAGTGGGCTCAGCACCACCCCATGGCTCAGGTGCTGACAAATCCCTTCCCCGTGGATCTTTCTTCCTCCTTTCTCTCATCTTTTCTGCAGAATGAAAAGCCAGCTTGATTACTTTTACATTTACAAGGTGCAGAAACTGAACATGGGCACTTTTCCCATCCAACATGCTGTCATTAGCACACAAACCATCTACCCATGAAACCAGCACCGTGTTAAACCAAGGAATCTCTGTGCAGTTCCCACATCTGGACTGATTTAGCTGGACATTCCCATCCTGGATTGCACAGTCCCAGGCCGTGTTCCAAGCTCAGCCATGAGCAGTGAGCAGCAATCAGGTCTCTGGCCTCAGTCAATGCCTGTGCAGAAGTCACAGCTCCCAGAATTACCCCCACTTCTGCCCACCCCTGGACACAGATTTAGGAAGGCTGGGAGGGAAGCAGATGTCAGGAACAGGGAAGTCACCCAGTGGCTCTGTCCTGACAAAGCAACTCCAAATGCATGGAGAACACCTGGCATTGATTATTTCAGTTCTCCTTTCATTCCAGAGGGCCAGGCCACACAGGACATGCTCTTTGAGGCCCCCATTGCTCAGGGCTCTAAGGAAAGGGAAATTATTCTGCTTAAGCACAGTTATCTCCCAAGCCACTGCAGGCCCAGCTCAAAGCCTCATTAGAGGCTTCTTAATTGATCACCAGCCTGGAGGAGTCTGGAGACAGAAGCTGTCATGGGAGACCATAATACTTCACTCCTTTGCTCTCTGAGGTCCCAGAGACTTTTCTTTCCTTGAATGAGGAGTACAAGGGACACAGGAATTCTCAATGCTGAAAACCAGGGAGCTGCTGTTTTGAAGGACTGTGAATTCCAGGGAAGCTTTTATGAGCACAGAAATGAGGGATTGATCAGATTTATTCCTTGTGTCCCTCCAGCTGTGAGGGATCCTTTAGGAAACACAGGGCAGGCTTTTCTCACATTATTACAACCAATTGTAGTTAAGATCAACAGAATGATCAAGAATAGGAAAACACTTCCAAAACACAACACACAGACATCCATACAGACCCTTCCTTATGGACTCCCCATCCCTGGCAGTGTCCCAGGCCAGGCTGGACACTGGGGCTGGGAGCAGCCTGGGACAGTGGAAGGTGTCCCTGCCATGGCAGGGGTGGCACTGGAGGGGCTTTAAGGTCCCTCCCAACCCAAATCATCCTGGGATTCTGGGATTTCTCAGATCAGAAAATTAATTCCAGAGTTTTACAAGTTGCTCTAACTCAGAATTACAACTTTCCTTTCTTTTCCCCTTCTCTCCCAGTAACAATCAAATGCTACCTACAAAACCCCCAACCCAGCTATTCCAGGAATAAATACTGAGGGAAGAGCACTTTTCTGCAGCTCCCATGTCTCAGAGATTTTGGGCTCATTACTCCAGAGCTCCCCCTCTAAAATACTCAAGGATCTATAGAAAGATTTTTATTTAAATATTTACTTCTCTTAACTCAGAGATGATTGAAAAAATAAGAGAGACAGAGAGAAAGAAATGTCCATGAGCTGCTTATGATTTAGAAGGGCAGCTTGAACAAGTTTTAGTTCAGCTTCATTAACAAAAATGTGCAGGTCTTGTCTCTATGACAACTCCAGAGGGAGTGAAATGATTCCCTTCCCCTCAAGAGCCTGGAAAACTGAATAATTCAGAGAGGAAGAGATCCTTAGTCAGACTATTTACAACTGTTTGGTTTTGTTAACACCTATTTAAAGCCAATGCCTATGGAAGATTTTTGGAGAAAGGATGTCTTGTTTAAGAGAAAACTTCTTTCCTTGTTTAGTTCAGAGGCAAGAGAAGTTCCAAAGGGACATCTAAACACTCACTGAGTCTTCAGCAAATAGGACAACCAGTCCAGCTTTGTTATTTGTAAGATGAAGATAATTAGAAAATAAGCTCTTTATTTAAAAGCCATGTAGATCTGGGCATACAGATTTCCAAAGCAATAAAATAATTCTCCTCTTTCTCCAATCAGAGCAAAATTCTGTCTTTAACAGTCCTTACTGCATCAGAAAGTTTTTGTAACAGCAATAAACTTCCTCTCAAATAGCTCACAGAGGAAAAGGTAACAGATTTCTCCAAAGTTCTCCATCTCTCTGCTGCTTTACCAATTTAGAATGAAAACCAGTTTTCTCTATCTAGCACCAAAATGTGTGTTGGTAGGAATATTATTAATGCAAATCATGAAGAATCATAGAATCACAGAATCATGGAATGGTTTGGGCTGGGAAAGGATCTTAAAGATCACCACATTCCAACCCCTGCCATGGGCAGGGACATCTTCCACTGTCCCAGGCTGCTCCAAGCCCCAATGTCCAGCCTGGCCTTGGGCACTGCCAGGGATCCAGGGGCAGCCACAGCTGCTCTGGGCACCCTGTGCCAGGGCCTGCCCCCCCTCCCAGGGAACAATTCCTTCCCAATATCCCATCCAGCGCTGCGCTCTGGCAGTGGAAGCCATTCCCTGTGTCCTGGAACTCCACACACAGGTCCAGGTCTGGCAGGGTCAATGAATTTGGAACAGAAGCACCTTCATTCCTGCAGGAAAATCCAGCAGTGTAGGAATGTTTGTGCTGTGTAACAGGCAGCAGATTTGGATCTGGCTGAAATCACCAAGGAGTGACAAAAATTTCCAGCTTTCAAGCTTTGACTCCAACTCCAATGGAAACAGTCTATGTCAATCTTCATTTTTGTAACAAACATTTCAGGTCTTGCCTAGGGTCTCCCATTAGCAGATTTTTAATACTAATTACTGTGTTGAGCAATTCTATCAGTCCAGTTTTAACAGAGCTGAAAGCATTTAGCAATTTGAAATGAGGGTTTGAAACTGCCAACTCCCAAAATGCCATTTGTTGGGACAGCCAAGGGGCCATTGGCCTCCTGCCCACCTGGGCACCCCCGGGCTCCTGTCCAGCCACTGTCACCAGCACCCCCAGGGCCCTTCTCAGCTTTCCAGCCCCTCTTCCCCATGACTGGAGTGTTCCATGGGGTTGTGGTGACCCCAGGGCAGGACCCAGCACTCGCCCTTTTGACCCCCACCCCACTGACCCCAGCTCCAGCCTGTCCAGATGCCCCTGAAGAGCTCCCTGCCCTCCAGCACAGCCACCCCCAGCCTGGCACTGGGCAGGAGCTGCCCGAGGGAGCCCCAGAGCCAGATCAGCACAAACACACTGAGCAGGCCTGGCCCAACCCTGAGCCTGGGAGCCCCAGCAGAGCCCAGCCTGATGCCTCAGGTTTTAACTCTTGTATTTTTCAAGCCTTATGTTGCTTGGTGTGTAACTCTGAGGGGCCTTGGAGCCTGTGAGCTGCTGCTCTCTCATGCCAAGACAGAACAAAACCTCTCTGGGTTTGCTCTCCAAGGACACCCAGGCTGTCCAGGCCCAAAGCCTCTGAAGGGGGGGCAAGCTGAGGGGAAATTACATCATTAGCTGAAGTTTTAATTGGTAAATTTATGCAGATATGCAAATGGACCAAACCTATAAAGGTGGGAGGAACTTGACTTGTTATCCATCTTGGGGTTCAGCTTGGAGCCTTTGGCTTCCCAGGGTGCACCTTTGAAGGCCTTTCCAATAAATACCCACCTTTATTCCCTTATTCCTGTCCAGTCTCTGTTTCTAGGGAGCCTCTCAAGGGATCAGGCCCCAGCAGGATTCAGCCCCACCCCACAGTCCTACCCCAGTGTGTCCCACCAACACCCCTGTGTCCCCCCGCACCACTCACCATATCTGTGCTAACACTGGCTGAGGTAACCCAGATTGGAAAAAAAAGTTCCTGGCTTGATCACCTGTAAAATAAACAGGACATGGCTTCAGCTACAGCTCCAACAGCTGGCAGAGGGAATGGGGAATCAGGAGGCAAAAATATCTACAACAGAATCCCAACCCATTCCAGGAGCGATGATCATTTACAAAACTCTAAGAAAATTCAATGTAACAAAACAGAGTAACAAAGAGGAGGCCTCCTCTTGCCTTGAGACCAAAGTTTGATGAAAATGTAGTTGGATCAGTGCAATTCCTTGATTTGGAGCTTTGCTCCCCACTGCTTCAATCAGTTTTGCATTTAGATCTTTCCAAGAGGTCAACCATGCTGATGTCAGTGCGTCACAAATTGAATTTCTAAACCTGATTTCAGTTAAATTGACACACCTTTATTTAATCAGACCTTTTATTCATCACAATATTAGTGTGGTGGGCTGACCCCAGGCACAGACAAAGAACCCATCACTCCCTTCCCTTCCACAGCAGGATGGGAAAGAGAAAATTTCAGAAAATAACAGGCATTGGAACAATGGGATACAAAGTAAGAAACACCTGTTCAAATTTTCTAATTCTTATGCCCATATGTCTCCCAGGCAGCTATAGCTATTTAGGCTCACTAGTTAGGATTTAACTAAACAAAATTAGAAGTGAAAACTGTTTGTTTACCAGTGATAAATCCAGCTGTTGGTTTCAGACTATGGAACTGTTGGTCATGTTTTGCTCTCTCCTCCACAGTAATAGCCCAGATATCCAGGTTGCCTGGTTCAAAAGAAATGGAGAAATGACATTAAGAAACATTACCTAAAAAACCCCCTCTTTTGATTCTGAGTGTAATTATGTCATATCATTCTGGGTCTCTGTAAGCAACCCAAGGGTGGGAGGTCCTTGGCTCCCCAGAGCACACAGAGCTGAAATTCCAGTGCCTTTCCCTGCAAAGCCACCTCATTCCTCCCCAATATCCCACCTGACCCTGCCCAGAGAAAAGCCCTGAACAGATGCAGCCTTTTGGTGGAACCAGAGCAGTTACTCTGTCTCAGCACTGACATTTACCTTTGTGATCCTTCTGCAGATCAGCTGCAAAACTCAACTCAAAGAGGGGAAATTTGGGTGAGTTGTACAGAAGAAATCCTTCCCTGGGAGGGTGGGCAGGCCCTGGCACAGGGTGCCCAGAGCAGCTGTGGCTGCCCCTGGATCCCTGGCAGTGCCCAAGGCCAGGCTGGACATTGGGGCTGGGAGCAGCCTGGGACAGTGGAAGGTGTCCCTGCCATGGCACGGGTGGCACTGGAGGGGCTTTAAGGTCCCTCCAACCCAAACCAGTCTAGGATTCAGTGATTTCATGTGAATAGCAAAAATACTGTCCCTACTGCACTGCCAGGGCCCATCCTGGATTTTTCACTGCAGTTACAGATGCTACAACTTCCCCTGTTGTAAAGGAAGAGCTAAAAAATGTGCCACTTTTGTTCTAATCTAAACATGAGTGATGGGAAAACAAGGAAAAAACTGGAAGTGGTAGCACCCAACGGCATCTGCTGGACCTTTTAGCAATTAAAAAGTCCAGCAACCCTGAAAGGAAAAAGCATCTGCATTTCTCCAGTACAAGTAGAGTAGAACGAGGTGGTGCCCCACTGGCAGGGGCTGAGTGGCCTGGATGTGGCTGCATGTGCCCTGCAGGGACGGAGTCTGGGGCTGGAAGGGATCAATAAAGGACACAGGGATCCTGCCCAGCTGTGCTGTTGGCTGAGAGGTGTCTGCAAAGCCATCACAACTCAGAGAAACTCTCAGCTCAGAGAGATGCCCTCTGCACAAACACTCCCCTAGAGAAAGCTCTTGGAAAGGAACACGTTTATGCCAAGTTTTTGCACGTAAGAACAGTTCAGAACACACCAGAAACCACTTACCCCCAAAAGGTGTTGGAAACTGAGCCATGGTTCTGTCACTTTTAGCTTGTTAATAGATGCCTGGAAAAGAAAAAAAAATAAACAGATATTCAAACACAGTATCTTCCATATATTTTCTGTATGATTAATTACTGTAGAGAAAAAAAAAAAAAGCAGTGAAGAAGCAGGAATTTATCAGTACTTCCCACACTAACTGTGACTTACAGAACTCAGTGTCTCCTTCTTGCACTACCCTGTGCATCCACGAGGGCATTTTCTTACCAGCAAACAGCTACATTTCAGTGCTGCTTTAAGAATGGCCTAAAAACCAGCCTTTATTTATAAATAGTCAGTGGTGGAGGGAAGGACAGAGCTCACTCAGATCCCAAGGATGCTGCTCCAGGCTCCATGACTTTCCTGAGTCTTACAATCCCCCTGCTCTGCTTAGGAGGGAAACTGGCTCCATTTCCAACTGTTGAAACCCAACATCATCAGCAATCTGGTTTTTATTGCTGACAGAAAATGCACTGCCTTGCTCAGGGTCCCTTTGTTTAAAGCAAATACATTATAAAGATAAAACTCCATTTCCAGGCTGCTTTGCCCCCAGCCCAGCCCCAAATCTGAGGAGCACCCAGTGCCGAAGGTGCCGTCGGAGGGCGGGAGAGCCTCCAGGAGAGCACCGCTGGCTCTGCAAACAAAGCAACCACACAGGCTCCAAATTTAATCTGGACAGAGAAAAGGAAAAACATTTTTCTTGCTGCACACAAAGCCTGACATGAGCTGCCTGAGCCAAGGGACAATGACCAGCACCGGAGCCACACAACAATGAGCGACGGCCCCTTGTCCTGTGAGATTCCACTCGTGTCTTCCAGGCAACAGCAGAAAGGCAAAGGGAACAGAAGCAGGAGGAGAATAATTTAGGCTGCTTGAACAGCAGCAGAAATTTATCAATATCCCTAAGAAAAGGCATTCACTTGCACCAACAATTTCCTTTTGTCTGAATTCCTGTTTGCTCCCCTCCCCATCCCCCTTTCACACTTCCCACATTCTCTTCTGGCTTCCAACTTGGGAACCTCCTCTGTATCCCCTCCCCAGATGTCCCTCCACAAACCCCTGGTGCTTTTGCCAGCCAGGCTCCCCAGCAGTTGGAATTTAGGGAATGATGGACACAATCCTGCCTCTTTTTCCTCATAATTTGGCCAAGCTCGTGACTCCAAAGCCTTGTCCCCAAGGGCAGGGAATGCAGCTGATGCTGCTCCATGCACACCAAGTGTTACCTCCAAAGTTTCAAATTCCAGGCACAGTGATCCAAGTGTTCAGAATGAGCTCCCTGAGGTCTGGGGCTCTCCCAAAAGTATTCCTGAACTGCTGGAAGATCAGCACCTTTATCTTTGCCTGTTTTCTTATTGTACTCTGCTGTGGGAAAGAACTCTGAGATGCTGCTAGGTTTTGTGACTGCAAGGAAACCCTGAGGAAAAAATAAAAGGGAAAAAAGAAGGGGGGGAAAAAGAGGAGGGAAAAAAAGGAGTAAAAATAAGTAGAAACAAAAAACCAAAATAAAATCAAATCACACACAAAAAACCCAAACAAACAAACAAAAAACCCAAACAAAAAACCAAAGAAAAAAAAAAAAGAAGAAAAATAAGAAAAAAAGCAGGAAAAACCAAAAGCAGAACTCCCTGAAGTCCCCCCCTCTCACAGCCCGGGCAGTTTCCATATTATCTTTTCCTTTTTAGCACAAGGGGAACCAGCGGAGCATTTACAGTGCTCAGCCCTTCAGGGAAGATCCTCCTCCACAGACTGCCAGGATTCCAAAGGAACGGACTCCCCTTTACCTTGAACACAGGAGGAAGAGGAGAGGGAGTGGGAAGTCTGAACATCAGCCCCGTGCTGGATGCCAAGGAAAGCAGAAACTATTCCAAAGAACTTCCAGAGGGGAAAAATAAAAGAAGAAAGAGAGAAAAAAAACAAACCCAGATGAAATAGTGATGGGGGAATGGGGAGAAGGAGCAGAAAATGGTGTTTAAATTTGAGAGACTGAAACCCAAACCAAAAGCAACTGCAGAGAAAGAGACCACGGGAAGCAAACTGAAGGAAAGACAAATCTCTCCATTACTGGAACATTTGGAGTTTTCTGTTTATTGCTGATGGATCACCCAAGTTCCACAAACACAGTTTTCATTTTGCATGACTGAGGTGTCACCAGGGGCCCCAATTCTCCTTCCCAAAGGCTGGACCAGATGGTCTTTCGAGGTCCATCCTGACCCAAGCTGTTCTGTGATTCTGTTTTTGGGGTTGAAGAGCTCAGGGATGGAGACCAGGTATTATTAATCCCCAAAAACATCTGGCACTGTTGTTATATTATAAATTATCATATATATGTATTGTAAAGCACAAAAAATAGCACAGAATCCCAGGATGCCTGAGGCTGGAAAAGCCCTCCCAGCCCATCACTCCCAGCTGTGCCCGATGCCCACCTTGTCCCCAGCCCAGAGCACTGAGTGCCACCNAGAAGGGCCCCCCTGACCCTCCTTTTCTCCAGGCTGAGCCCCTTTCCCAGCTCCCTCAGCCTCTCCTGGGGCTCCAGCCCCTTCCCAGCTCCGTTCCCTGCCCTGGACACGCTCCAGCCCCTCCAGGGCTCTATTGCAGGGAGGGCCCAGAACTGACATCTCTATTTCCAACCTTACTTTGCAAGAGTAACCAGTGTTTACATGTGCTTTCCACATTCTCCACTCTCTACCAGTTCCCCAGCAGCACTGACTCCAGTCCTGTGCCTTCCTTGTCTCTCCCAGCATGCCCAAGAAAGAACCCATAGTGGGATTAAACAAAATCATGAAGGAGCCAACTGCCCAGACAGCTGCCAGAAATCCAGGCTGGACAAGCTGAGCTCTGTGGCATCCCTTCCCTTCAGGAAAGCGGTGATTTCACTCCAGCTACTGATATTTGTATTTGTAGGAACTTAGAAATCTCAGCTTTGAACTCTGACGAATTCAATTGACATTGAGCAACGAGTTGAGAAATGATTCAAACAGGAAAAAGGGGAGATGATAAGGGGAACCACAACTGCACCGTCAGTCGATCGCACACAGCTCCCTTGGGAAGCCAGCCCAGAACTCCCACCATCAGCAAAATCATGCCAGCAATGAAATGTGACCCACCGTCCATCAAAGGGTTTATTTTGCACAAGAGTCAGAAGATGGAACAGCTTCTTTATCCTGCTTTGAGAGAGCCCAATGAGCAACACTGGGCTACTCACCTGTGCCTGTCACAAAAGAGCTTCAGCCATTGCTGCACTGCCAAACCAATCCAACATTAACACCTCCTTCCAACATAAATCCCTTCATCCCTAAACAACAGGGATCCACATCTCATCCACAGAGTATAAACCACTGAACACTGGGATCAGTCACGAGTTTTGTACTTCCCAACCCTCCAGAAAAGGCAAACATTCCAGATTTCCAGTTCCCAGTGTGGTGCCAACAGCAGCCATCCCACAGGCCCTCTCCCCACCAAGGTCAGGGAATCCCTGAGGCTGGAAAAGCCCTCCCAGCCCATCAGTCCCAGCTGTGCCCGATGCCCACCTTGTCCCCAGCCCAGAGCTCTGAGTGCCACCTCCAGCCCTTCCTGGGACACCTCCAGGGATGGGCACTCCAAACCTCCCTGGGCAGCTCTTCCCAAGGCCTGACCTCCCTTACCATGAGGAAATTCCTCCTGGTGTCCACCCTGAGCCTCCCCTGGCCCAGGCTGAGGCCGTTCCCTCTGCTCCTGTCCCTGTTCCCTGAAGCAGAGCCCGACCCCCCCCTCCTGTTGGTTCTGTGGGGCACTGGAGCGTGTTGGTGTCCCCAGGTCAGGGGGAGCAGTGTGACAGATCAGTGACATTCCAGGAGATCAATAATTTGAATGCCCACAGGCCCATTCCACAGCTCTCTGTGATCTCCTTCTGCTCGGGGTGATTGCCTGTGCTGTTCTGGGCAGGCAGGAAGGACCCTGGCTGGGAGAGCTGCTCCAGCTGCACTGAACATCTCCGGTGCTCAGGGGCTTGACCTCCATGTCACCTGCGAGGTGGAAAGCCCAAAAACCTGGGAGTGAAATCACAGAATCACAGAATGGTTGGAGGGACCTTAAAGCCCATCCAGTGCCACCTCTGCCATGGACAGGAACACCTTCCCCTGGAGGACACCCTCCTACCTTCCACAGCCTCCCCATCCATGGTTTCCCATGGAGTTCAGAGCCTTTCCCCATGCCTGACCCAGGGATGATGAGACGTCCCCCTGGCACAGGGATGGAAAGTGTACAAAAAACATCAGGACCGAGGCACTCCAACAGCCCTGCTTTTATATCATGTACAGTTGGAACTTCCATCACTACACAATTATCTTCATACACACACAGAGTGTTAAAACAGACATTAAGGAGAAACATTTACTTACCCCCAGCTCTGTGTGAGGCAGACAAGGCCCTGCCCAGCCAGCTCAGCTGTCAGGGCTCTCTCTCCCACCTTACACTGCTGTTGCTAAGCCCAGAAATATTTAAATTCTTCATCCTCACTCCAAATTATTTCTTCTCATAAACCAATACCCTATACACAAGCAGTGTTTTTATATATATATAAAAAACAGGGAGGGTCTAAACCTAACCCTAAACCTTGTTTATATAAAAGTAAAACTGAATCATATTGAGACCAACTCCATATATATAAAATCCCAGATCGTATCTAAGTACCGATGTTGAAAGTTTTTACCTCGAAAAAATGAGCAGGTTGAAAATAACTCCAGTAAAAACATTTACTCATAGGAGTCAGACATGTATGAAAATTCCTTTCACAGTGTATTATATATGGACTTTAAAAACACTGCTCAGAATTTTATTAGAGTTTCTATTTAAAGTTATCTGTGCTCTGCTGAGACCATGTTTACAGAGACAACTGCAATAAAGTCACAGGAGGTATGAATTAAGAATAATTGAGCTATTTCAGTGTTGTGTGCCTTTCTACAGACACAAAAAAGATCCTATTTTTGTTTTCCCTAAACTGCAACACAGCATATTTATTCCTAAACAATTTCTCATGAGATAATTCTTGATTTGAATGCCAAAATTAATTCCTGAGGCCACTTATCAGTTGCCTTCCTCCTTCCACAGGAAAAAAAAGAGCCAAACCCAACCAGATAAAGTCCCCACATCCTCCAAGAATTCCAAATGACAAAATCCCCCCAAGCAGAACATCACATGAGACTGTCCCAGGCTGACAGCAGGGTTTGGAGTTTGCAGGTGTTCCATGGGCAAGACCAGGATCAGTCAAGGGACTCAGAGAGTTTTAGCAAAGCCTGGTAATTTTGGATCAGTGTTGGAAAACAAAAGCAGTTTGAGACATTCAGGGAATTCTGATCCATGCTCTTTGGAGATCAGATTTTAACACAGGCACGAGTTTGCAAAATTTTCAGGGTTTCTGCTCCTTACAGGAATCACTGGGAAAATAAAAACCTTCACAAATGTCAGGTCCTTCCATTTTTTCTACTTTGTGCCAAGCACCCAGATGAGATTAACAAAGCAACTCCCCACTGCAGATGTTTTTCAACACCTGTGGCAATGATCAAACTGCTGAGGAGTCACTTCTGAATTCCAGTCACTTCTGTATTCCAGAACCATGGAATGGTTTGGGTTGGGAGGGACCTTAAAGATCATCTGCCTGACAGAAGGGGGCAGCCGGGGGGTCGGGCTCTGCTCCCAGGGAACAGGGACAGGAGCAGAGGGAACGGCCTCAGCCTGGGCCAGGGGAGGCTCAGGGTGGACACCAGGAGGAATTTCCTCATGGAAAGGGAGGTCAGGCCTTGGAAAGAGCTGCCCAGGGAGGTTTGGAGCGCCCATCCCTGGAGGTGTCCCAGGAAGGGCTGGAGGTGGCACTCAGAGCTCTGGGCTGGGGACAAGGTGGGCATCGGGCACAGCTGGGACTGATGGGCTGGGAGGGCTTTCCAGCCTCAGGGATCCTGGGATCTCTCACACATGGGCTGGTTTTAATCCTGACAGCATTCCCCCAGTAACTTCAGTCCCAACTGAACTGTGACTGGATTACAGCACCCTTTTCAAGAGGTGACTGATGCTTATTTTAAAAGATCTAACACAATGAAAAGCCAGTGCATCACTCAACTGTTTCTAAAGCCCTTAATAAGAAACAAAGTAAGTATCTTGTTTTATTTTCAGTTTAATAGTTGTTGGCTGACATTAACTTCAAGAATGATCCAGAAAGCAGGACAAGGAAATGCAGGACACTCCTGCTGGATGTGAGAGTTGTGTGCCCTCGGACCTCCAAGTCTGTTTTGTCTGACAGCCCCTCTCAGCTGGGGCTCCTCTCGGGGCAGAACAGCCCCAGCTGCCTCAGCCTTTCCTGGCAGGGAGATGCTCCAGCCCTTCCTCACCTCTGCTGGATCTGTTCCGGGAGCTCAGCAAGAACCAGCTTAACTACAGAATAAATGATTACGTGGCTTTTTTCAGATTATCCCTTTCCTTATTCCTGCATCCACTCTCACACCTATTCCACCCACCTCGGGCCATCTCCTGTAGCGAGGGGGACACTGCTGCAGCACATCCAAGTCAAGAAGATCATGGAAATATTCCAGGAAGTGGCTGATAAACGTCTTCTCTCCCTTTCTTACAGATGCCCATGACACAACTCTGCAGGACCTCCCATGTTCCAGTCCAGCTTGATGTTTTTACAGGAATTAGGGCAGCCTGAGGAATAGGTCAGAGCCGCCAAGTCTGTCTTGTACAGTAGTTGTGGCCTTCCAGCCCAAGATTTAATCACTTGTAGGCCTGACCTAATCCCACCCAGTTATGCTGTGAAAATCCATGTGCTTGTCTCAACTTCAGAGCTGATCTTTTGAAATGGGGACAATGAAAAAAAAAAAAAGAAAGAAAATCGGCTGTTCTTGAGTTGTTTCACTTCACCTTCTCCCTCTCTGCCACTAAGGAACAGCTCTGCTGGGGGAAGGGTAGGAAGGAAGGAAAAGCCCCGAGTCAGCACAAGCGTTGAGTCAGGGGAGTTCAGGATGTGCCTGTCCATTCCCTTTCCCCTCCTCCGAGGCAAAACCAGCAGATAAAGGTCTGGCAGGGCAGGGAGAGGCTGCAGTTGGTGATGAAAGTGGAGGCTCTGTCCTTTGAAGGACTCGGTGGAGGTCACTGTCCCCTGCAAGCAGCTCTCTCCTGAACTCTCCCAGTTACATAAGTGCAGGGCTCTGTTGGTGCAGATTTGGGAAGCAGATTTTCAAAGCAGTCATTTAATAGGAGAATTATTCAGCGTCTACCAAGCCTTATCAGCATCTCAGTAGCTGTGTCAGCCCACGTCACCACTGCCTGAGGCAGCTCCTATCTCCCACCCAAGGACATTTTGCTCTGAATTTCTTCCAAGCTCTGTCCTCTCAACTTCTGCAGGGCACGAGGAGCTCTTCAGATGCAAGAACAGACTTAAATTGTGGCATTTAGACCAGGATTTCTGTTATTCACCTTCCTTCTGGTCACACTTAGCCCTGTTGCTCCAACACCAGTTGATCACAGGTGGCCAAGAAGAGAAGGTGTCAGCAGACAAGAAACAGCAGCTTTCTAGGGCAGAAATGCAAATGCTGGAGGAACTGACAGTGAAACGTCCTGGGCTGTTCTTCACAGGGACAGGACAGGCCTTTGGGCACTTGGAAAATCAAGGGATTTCCTTACACTACAACGGGGGCTGAGCAGGCACCAGTTCATAGGGAGGGTCACGGACTCCCTCACATTGTCAAGCATGCAGAGGCTGCAAAAAGCTTAAACAAGGAATTAAACCTGCTAAAGTCCCATTGCTAGAGCTCCTGTCTCCTATTTAAAGTATCCTTAAGCACACTCTAAGGAAATGGAGCAAAAACGGCTTCACTGCATGAGACAGGGAATATCCCAATGCAAGGGTTTCCTGTTCCTGGTTCCATGAGATTAATTCCCTTCAAAATGCCTAGAACCAGCTTTCACACAAGAACAAAACCATCCCAGGTGTGACCACGAAACCAGGCAAGTGATACATGCAATGGGATAAGGGAAAGAACAATTTGCAAGATAAAATGCAAAATGTAGACACATATGGAACATATATAAATATTCATGTACATTTTAAAAGGCACAATCCAACCTAAAAATCCTATTTCTACATTAAATAGAATTATTAATTGACTGCAATACATTTGAATGGCACAAAAAAATTGGGTAAGGGCATGTGCCAAGCTTTCTCTCCAGATGACAATTGTGCTTTCCCACCAATACACATAAATCAGGCTCCTGCATCTTATCAACAACTGGAAAACCTTAAATTCTTGGCTGGGGTAAAAGAATCACTGAATGTTTTAGGTTGGGAGGGATCCTAAACCTCATCCCATTGCACCTGGGCAGGGACACCTCCCACTGTCCCAGGCTGCTCCCAGCCCCAGTGTCCAGCCTGGCCTTGGGCACTGCCAGGGATCCAGGGGCAGCCACAGCTGCTCTGGGCACCCTGTGCCAGGGCCTGCCCACCCTCCCAGGGAACCATTCCTTCCCAATATCCCATCCAACCCTGCTCTCTTCTAATGTTAAGACACAAGGCCAGGAATACTCCTGCTGGATGCATTACCAGTGGTAACAACAAGTTCAGACAGAGCAAACAAGTGAGCAAAACAGACACAAAACAAGGGAAGACTTCCCATGTATTTCACTGCACTTGAGGTGTGAGGATTTATGGAACAAGGCTTCCCCAAAGCAGAGAGAGCAAGGTTCAGGTTTGTCTCTACACAAAGCCACAGGTCAAAGCAGGAGTTTATTGGGAGAACAGCCAGATTTCAGCTTTGGCTCTGTCCCAGAGCAGCACCACTGAACCACTGAGGGAGTAACAGGATTGCACCAAGTGTCCCCAAGTTCCAGCTACTCTGCATTTCTGCCAAGGGCTGGGGATCATTTCAGGCCGTGCAAGAGAGAACAAGGATATGCACAAAAAACCACCCACCCCAAGGAAAAAATCTAGATATGGAAGACAGGATCTTTTTTTAAAAATTAATGTACCAAACAGTTAGGGAAGAGATTCTTATCCTCACTATATAAGTACTTGGAGCTGCACTGAAGGTGGCAGTTTGTGGGGGAGGCACCACGTGCACAGGCATTTTCCATGCTGGATCTGGGAAACTTTGTTATGGTCCTTCTCTAAATGACCCAGGAAGTCTGGACAGTTAATAACACTGCAAAGAGTAATTTTCCTGTCCTGAAATGCTTTAATACGTCTTTCCAGGATAAAAATTCCTTTCCTGAAAGAACATTAAGGCTGTTGTTAGTGCTAATGGTTTATTTACTGTAAGTCACAAATCTGCGGCATGGGGAGGTTTGTTTACTGTAGCTCACAAATTTCTCCCCTGTGGGTACTTCAAAAGTCGACTGGTTTGCAGTTCCCTGTAATCAAGAAAATTTGCTACAAGGTTGTGGGGCAGCCTTGGACTGGGAAAAAAATCCAATTGCAAAATTGTAACATGATGCTGATTTCCCAGCATAATAGATCTAAAAAACCTTTCAAGTTGGATTCAGAAAGAAAGCCAAGGCAGCTATGAAAACAAACCTCCTCCTTAAAACCCTCACATTTGCAAGTTTTTAACATGCTGAGTGATAATCAGTGCCCAAGTACACCCACAAATTGTTCTCCTGGGATGTCACAGCCTGATCCTTACCCACTGACGCTGTGTGCCAGCAGCAGGTTGGTTACTACAGAGACACCCTGAACTCTGCATCCTCAAGAGAGAATCCCGGGATCCCTGAGGCTGGAAAAGCCCTCCCAGCCCATCACTCCCAGCTGTGCCCCATCCCCACCTTGTCCCCAGCCCAGAGCTCTGAGTGCCATCTCCAGCCCTTCCTGGGACACCTCCAGGGATGGGCACTCCAAACCTCCCTGGGCAGCTCTTTCCAAGGCCTGACCTCCCTTTCCATGAGGAAATTCCTCCTGGTGTCCACCCTGAGCCTCCCCTGGCCGAGGCTGAGGCCGTTCCCTCTGCTCCTGTCCCTGTTCCCTGGGAGCAGAGCCCGACCCCCCCGGCTGCCCCCTCCTGTCAGGGAGTTGTGCAGAGCCACAAGGGCCCCCTGAGCCTCCTTTTCTCCTGGCTGAGCCCCTTTCCCAGCTCCCTCAGCCTCTCCTGGGGCTCCAGCCCCTTCCC
Organism: Daphoenositta chrysoptera; assembly: GCA_013397915.1. Taxonomy (NCBI): domain Eukaryota; kingdom Metazoa; phylum Chordata; class Aves; order Passeriformes; genus Daphoenositta; species Daphoenositta chrysoptera. Next base: position 181,010 of record VZRO01001072.1, on the reverse strand, counting down.
AGCTCCGTTCCCTGCCCTGGACACGCTCCAGCCCCTCCAGGGCTCTCCTGCAGGACCCAGAACTGGGCACAGCCCTCGAGGGGCCTCTCAGTGCCCAGCACAGGGAACAACCCCTGCCCAGGTCCTGCTGGACACACTCGGGCTGATCCAAGGCAGGATGTTTCCTCAGCAAAGGCAGGGAGAGAAAAAAGGCAAGTGAAGAGATGAAACATAGTAAAGAGAGATCAGGGAGAGGAGGGCCAAGGAACTATGGAAGAGCAGGAAGGGCAGGATACAGCAACTCCATGGTATAAACACAACTCGTCCCTTCCCTCCCTCCCACTCCCACAGCTTACAGCACTCCAGTCAAACCTCCCAACGACTGAGCTTTCCAAGGTTCACACCTCTGGGCAGAGATCAAACCTGCTCAGAAGATGGTGCTACACCCACCACAGAACAATGATTTGAAGACAGATGTTTCCTTTAGGGTCTGACTTGCCTTGACTGCACCTTTGAGAGAACCTTTTCCTGATCTCCAGCCCAGACCTCCCTGACACAGCTCAAGCTGTTCCCCCAGGTCCTGTCCCTCCTCACAGGGAGCAGAGATCAGTGCCTGACAATGACAGATATGAAAGGTTTGTACAATTTATAGCACAGGAGAACAAGGTGCACAATTTATAGCTCATACTTGCAGCAGCGGATTAAACCCGACAATCCCAATTCATCCAGGTGATTTCAGGAGCTGCTGTCACTTTGAAGGTGCTGTCACTCCTGACCGTGGATCAGGATTCCTTTATTTCTCCATCTGGCTTGTTAAAAATAGGGACAATTCACCTTGGCAGCGGAGCCTTGTGACTCCAACAGGAGATGGCTGGAGGGCCACTTGCTGCAGCAGCAGCTCCCCAGCAGGCCCGGGGACAGCTGGGGCGGCAGCGAGAGGAGCAGAGGCTCTCCCAGCTGGCCCCGCCCCAAGCAGGAACCGCTCGGCTCCCGCTCCTGGCTCCAGCACGGCACAGCATTCTCTGCGAGCTGGCAACTGCCAGCACCTCCAAAATAAACTCCTGTGCTAAAAATACATTTCTGCTTATTTACCTTCTGAGTGAGCCCTCAAAATGAAAACTGGCATTCTAATGATGAATCCACAGCTTGATCAATCATTACCTTCTGAAACAGCAAGCAAGAGTTTATGGCAGTCACTTGGCTGCAGAAGTGTAGCCTACAGGTATTTTACAGGAAAAATTAAGTTGTCAATATTTCAGCTATTCAAAACCACCCTATACTGAAGCACTTACAATCAAACCTTCATCAGTCAAAAAAGCCTTTTTCAAACTCAGCAGTGAGGTTTTCAGTTCTCCTGAAAAATACCACAGGTGTTTACTGGTGCTTGAAGTGAAGAAAAAACCCAGAATGAACTCATTGGGGTGAAGAGTTGGCTACTTGCAGAGGAAGGAATCTGAACTTTTACCTCAAAATTAACTTGATCCCCTTTGGGGAAAGGAAAAGGTAGTAACACTCAACCACCACTGACACCAGGACAATGAATACATAGAACCAGAGAATGGTTTGGAAAGGACCTTAAAAGCTCATCCAGTGCCATGGGCAAAGACACCTTCCACTATCCCACTAACCCTAACCTATCCAACCTGGCCTTGGGCACTGCCAGGGATCCAGGGGTAGCCACAGCTGCTCTGGGCACCCTGTGCCAGGGCCTGCCCATTCTCACAGGGAGGAATCTTTTCCTAATATCTGATCTAAACCTGTAATTTTTCATTTTGAGGCCATTCCCTGTGTCCTGGCCCTCCAGCCCTTGGAAACTGTCTCTCTTCAGGTTTCCTGCAGCTCCTTCAGGCCCTGCAAGGCCACACTGAGCTCACCCCAGAGCTTCTCCTCTCCAGGCTGAACAATCCCAGCTCTCCCAGCCTTTCCTCCCAGCAGAGCTGCTCCATCCCTCTGCTCATCCTGGTGCCTCCTCTGGCCTCTCTCCAGCAGCTCCACGTCCTCCCTGTGCTGGGCCCAGGGCTGGGGCAGCTCTGCAGGAGGGGTCTCACCTGAGCACAGGGGGCTCTGGGCTGGGGCAGGTCCAGCTCTCACCCACAGCACCCCAATCTTTCTCCCAGGGCTGCTCCTTCTGCTCATCCCAGCCTGGATTGATCCCGGGGGTTGCCCCAGCCCAAGTGCAGCACTTTGTACTTTCCTAATCCAGAACCAAAGGAGGCACTGAACGTGCCAAGGATGATGCACAGCATTTTCCAGGTGATATGTTCAGTTCCCAAGCTGTGACCAGCCAGACCAGGCCCTGTGGAGCACTTATTACATCAAATCCACTTTGCTTTCTCACAGAAATGAATAATTAAGTACCTGTAGAGATAAAACTACATGAACATGCCTCAGTTCTCATCTGCTTAAATGTTGCTGCTGACAGTTTGAGAACCCAAGCACTCAGAGAACTCCTCCAAATGGACTGATGCAACTTTCAAGCAGGAAACCCCAAATTACACAAGAAAAAAAACCAACAGTAAAATAAATGCTACTTCTTATGTTCAAAGGAGAAAACAGCAGCAGCAAATAATCCTCAGTCAAGGCCCCCAGCAAGAGATGCCCTCACACTCTACATTGAAGAGGCCATTTACTCACACACTTCTGTTCTTTTTCGTTTTTGTTTGTAGTTCTCCAGCAAACATTGTCCGTGACAACTTTCAAGCTACTGGAGCTCTATATGGCAACAGCTCATGGCTTCAAACCCTGCTGAAGAATCTTGCTAATTATTTCAACTCTCGGTATTGAAACGAGGACAAACGAAGGAATAACACAAGTATCTGGGGTATATGTTTGTCTATGGCTCTTTCAATCATTGCTTGGACAGCTGGGAATTGGAATACTCGAGGAGAAAGGGAAAAAAAACCCCAAGCAGCACCTCCCGTTCCTTCAGGACATGAACAAAGGAGGAAGATTTTTGAATTGGGCCCAGCAGAAAAATCAGCATCTTCCAACCCTGAGATCATTCCCTCAGCCTTCTGAAAGGTTCCTGTTTAGGAGCCCCAAACAAGGGCTTACAGGGGCCTCCCAAATCCTGGTTGCCAGCAGCCAGGACGGTGTCAAAACACCATGTTAAAATCCTCCAGGAGCTGGAGGTACCAGCTGGGAGAATCAGGCTGGAATGAGGCAAAGAAGCTGGGCAACAGAGCAAATCCTGCAGGCTGAGGAGGAAATGCAACACCTCGGGACAACGTGCACTAGAACCTGTCAGGGAACACTGGGAAGACACCTACTGCCTAACAGCCATGGAAAAGGGAGGCAAAACTTCCTGAAACACAGATTGGCATGGCAGAGCTGAAGCCAGAAATCACAGAATCCCAGAAGTTTTGGGTTGGGAGGGACCTTAAATCCCATCCAGTGCCACCCCTGCCATGGGCAGGGACACCTTCCACTGTCCCAGGCTGCTCCCAGCCCCAGTGTCCAGCCTGGCCTTGGGCACTGCCAGGGATCCAGGGGCAGCCACAGCTGCTCTGGGCACCCTGTGCCAGTACCCCAAATCAGGCTACACAGAGGACTAAGTTTTGTGTTTTGCTCACCTACTTCAAAATTTGGAGAGTCTTCTGTGTGTCTTTCTTTGAAATTAATTTCATTGCTGGCAGTTCAGGAAGCTGTTAGAACACTTCTAAATAAAACATGCAGAATATTAAGACACATCCAAACACACCTGCCTGAACAGGCAAATACCACACGTGGCTTCCCCCAAACCCTGGAGAGAACATTCCTAATAAATCCTGAAGGGATACAGGATGAAGGGCATGAAGCACCCTGCCCACACCCTGAGTTTCAGGCTGGTTTCCCTAAATACTAAAAAGCTTTGATTAGATAGGCAAAACCTTTAGGTTTGGTATTCCAGGGGATTGCATATGGGAATTCAACGGAACCCTGGAAAACACTCTGTGTGACAGAAGAATTGATCTGCTTTGGAAAACAGCAGCTGCAGAGTATCAAGCCCCAGTAACACACAGAAATCATGTGTGAATTAAGCACTATGAAGAAAAAACCCACACAGAAACAAAACCCAAAAAGCCTGAAGGGGAATCATAGATCTTCCAAGCAGGATCTCACAGTTGCAGGAGAGATTTAATTTGGTTTCAATGCTAAGTCCAGTGTTTGAGACCCATAACAAACACAGACAAACCTCATTTTTTAAATGCTTCTCCCTAGACTGGACAGACTGAACAGATACACAGAGATCTAAGGGGGAAAAAAATGAGCCATAACATTAAAATGTAACAGCCTGGCCAAAAATATGAGTAACCAGATCCACAGTGCCAGAGGTCAGAGATCCACCAGCACTGCTCCCACCAGCCATTGAAAACCAGGAATAAAGGAGTCCTGCAAGGAGGCACTAAGCCAGCACCATCCCCAGGGACAAAGAACTTCACACATTTTTTTCAGTTACCTTGCCAATAACTTCCCCACTGTATCCAACACCAACCACTAAATCTGGAAGGAATATAATGATTCTATAGTAACCAGCTGTGGAGATATTTTTCAAACAGAACAAACTGGATACAAATGCCAAATACTTTCGCAACAAATTTAGCTATTCCTAGTGGGAGGAGAAAACTATGTTCACTGCTGTGATCCAAAACACAGTGCAAATCCGAGTTCTGTACAAAACTCGGGCAGTTTAAAACAAATCTGATAACCAGGAGCAGATAACCAGACACGCAGGTGTGCACCTTCGGTTACTCTGCCAGGATACCACTCCAGCAACCTCTCTCCTCTGGAGCAGCATTTCCATGAGACTTTTCCACACTTTTACTCCCACCACCAAGAGGACAACTTCGCTAGTATTTCCATGTCCCTTGGAAGAGTTTATCAGGGAATCTTCTGGGGATGGGAAGCAGTCACACAACACATCAGCTCTACAGTGGCACCTGCACATGAAACACATCAAGAGAGCCCTGGAGGGGCTGGAGCGTGTCCAGGGCAGGGAACAGAGCTGGGAAGGGGCTGGAGCCCCAGGAGAGGCTGAGGGAGCTGGGAAAGGGGCTCAGCCTGGAGAAAAGGAGGCTCAGGGGGCCCTTGTGGCTCTGCACAACTCCCTGACAGGAGGGGCAGCCGGGGGGGTCGGGCTCTGCTCCAGGGAACAGGGACAGGAGCAGAGGGAACGGCCTCAGCCTGGGCCAGGGGAGGCTCAGGGTGGACACCAGGAGGAATTTCCTCATGGAAAGGGAGGTCAGGCCTTGGGAAGAGCTGCCCAGGGAGGTTTGGAGTGCCCATCCCTGGAGGTGTCCCAGGAAGGGCTGGAGGTGGCACTCAGTGCTCTGGGCTGGGGACAAGGTGGGCATCGGGCACAGCTGGGACTGATGGGCTGGGAGGGCTTTTCCAGCCTCAGGGACCCTGGGATTCCCTGTCTGTAATTTGGGTCCTGTAAGCTCTCAAAACAGTCCAGTGATCTGGCTGTCTCCATGTTTAAATTAAGCCACTCCTGGCTCTATGTTTCCTGATGTACAGAGCCATAAAAAGATCCGACCCCCCTCCTGCAGGCCAACAAGCACCTCAGTTGAAGCATATTTCTCAGCAAAACAAGAATGAGACACCGTGAGAATTCATGTGTGAGCTTTCCCTTAGCTCAAACACAAAACAGGAAACCCCCAGCTGAAAATAAGGAAAATCAAGCCTTATATTAGGTTCTTGTACATTAGCCCAAGTGCACATCCTCAGAATGCTTATTTTAGAAGTCTACAAATCGAAAGAGAGGTGGAAACCACCTAACTAGGTAACAGCTCTGCTTCCTTCTATCACAACAAGGCTTTGTTTCTATTTAAATCTTCACAGAATAAAGTTTTTAATCTTTAATAAGAGAAAACGCCGAGCTAACGCAAAATGGAATTATTAGTAGAATGTATTCACCTGGTTTCATAATATTGTACAGGGATAACAACAGAACTCAAAAGGTAAATGTTCAGAATCACAGAATGGTTTGTGCTGGCAGGGACCTTAAAGCTCATCCACTTTCCCAGGCTGCTCCAAGCCCCAAGGTCCAACCTGGCCTTGGACACTGCCAATTCCTTCCCAATATCCCATCTAACACTGACCTCCTCATCTTAAAGCCGTTCCCCTTTGTCTGTCACTCCATGCCCCTCCAGGGACTGACAAGTGCCTCAGCTGAGACAGAGTCCATTTCCCACCTTTGGTGAATTCTGCCCACCTGGTGTTTTCCCAGCTCTCCTCCCCAGCTGCAGAGCTTGGCTCCTCGTGGGGATCTCAGCTACTTCACAAAAGTGCTGGAGAACTGGCACTGGGTGCCCAGAGCAGCTGTGGCTGCCCCTGGATCCCTGGCAGTGCCCAAGGCCAGGTTGGACACTGGGGCTGGGAGCAACCTGGGACAGTAGAAGGTGTCCCTGCCCGTGGCAGGGGTGGCACTGGAGGGGCTTTGAGGTCCCTTCCAACACAAACCAGTCTGGGATTTCCAGAAAAGCCAAGGCAGCCCCTTGTCCATGGCTGGTACAGAACCAGACACTGCTGCTGCCACCTTAAACAGGTTCATCAGAGCAAAGCCAGCCTGGGAAGCTGCATCCTGGCATATCCAGGCCACCTGCAGCCTTCTGCCCCTTTATAGCCCTTTTATTTACTGCCTTTCCAAACCTCTCCAGCTAAAAGGTATCTCAGATGGAGAGGAATTGCTCACATGGGTCTCTGTGGACAATTCAAGGAATTTTTGCTTAATAAGGATTTATTTATTTCTCCCCTTTCGCTTTTTCTTTTCCCTCCCTTCTAAAGCTAGGAAAGGATAGTAAAGCACAATAAACCTCCCCACAAAAGGAAATGAAGTGTCACCAGAATTTCAGTGCTCAAGTTTCCTGGGTCTCATTTCACTGCACAAAGCGGGACTGAGTCAGCATTTTTCATTCATAATGCTGGCAGGATTTGAAGGGGGTGTTTTAAACATGAAGACTAAATTTCTGTCACTGGTTTGAACTTCCCAAGCAGAATGCCTCATTTTAACATAACAATTGAAGAGATTCAGCATGATTATATTTCCTGCACACATGTAGTTGTTGCCCTGCCCCAGCCAAATTGTGCTTTGCTTTCCCTAACAAACCCCAGGTGAATTAATCCAGGATTGCATCAAGGTAATCCAGGCAAAGCCGGAACTTGGCATTACCGTAACAGATTCTAGAAACTCCAGGAAGTGAGCAATTCCAGCAGGGTAGCCTGATTTCCTTGGAGCTGCAGAGTAACATTTTCCTGGTTGAAGCAAAGAGAGCAGGAAAAAATGCAACGTTGTTTGCTGAAACGCACTGCAACAGTTGTTTCTGAAGCTTCATGTGATTCCTGATTACAGCAACTTTATCACCCACCAAAAGATCCTCCCTGCCTCTTACATTCACGTAAATCCTTAAAACCCCCCAACACACAATGGGCACAAGGTTTATTATTCAGCCATCGGCAGAGTCCACCCAGCACTCAGCAAGAACTGCAGCTGAACAGAGTGCAGCCTGTGAGGCCGCTGAGATTCCAGCTAACATGTCATCCCTGGAACTCGCTCAACTCCCCGAGCCAACCCCCAGCACCAGCCAAGACGCCGAAAGGTCAGAGCTCCAGTTCTCTTATCCCAGCCTCCAAGCAAGTGGGGAGCCCAGCAAGGAAAAAGCAATCCTGCATATCCCCACTCTTTTCAGTCCTGCAGTTCTCCTCCTCTCTCAGCAAGGGCTCCAAAGGCTGCCATGGGAGACAAGCGGGAGCAGAGTGAAACCAGCTCAGATCCCACCAGTTTGTCTGAGAAATTCTGAATTCTCCAATTGAAACCTCAAGGGTTCGGCTGCAGATTGGCCAAGGAGCACAGCACACACACATCAGCCTTGGGAAGAGCTGCCCAGGGAGGTTTGGAGTGCCCATCCCTGGAGGTGTCCCAGGAAGGGCTGGAGGTGGCACTCAGAGCTCTGGGCTGGGGACAAGGTGGGCATCGGGCACAGCTGGGACTGATGGCCTGGGAGGGCTTTTCCAGCCTCAGGGATCCTGGGATTCTGTGAAACGGTGATGTCTAAAGGCTCAGAGATCCCACATTACATTTTGCTGTACAAAGACTGTATTCAAATTAAAAGTGAGATTAACAGAAAACTTTGCCAGATTTCCTAAAATCAAAGAATTATGGAATACCCTGAGTGGGAAGGGACCCACAGGGATCAAGTCCAATCCCTGGCCCTGCACAGACCCCCAACAACCCCACCCTGGGCATCTCTGGGAGCTCCTGGAGCTCTGGCAGCCTCAGGGCCGTGCCCATTCCCTGGGGAGCCTGGGCAGGGGGGAAGGGGGAAGAACCTTTCCCTGCTCTCCAGCCTGAGCCTGCCCTGGCCCAGCTCCAGCTGCCCCTTGGGCCCTGTCCCTGCTCAGCAGAGGGAAGACCAGGAATGGGCACCACACGTTCATGTAGAGCTGGGCAGGACAGGAGAGGTACTTGGGGGTTTGCTTTTAAGCTCTAAAACAGCAGATTAAACTCTTTGGGTTAAATGTCCCCCGTAGTTAATACAGATAAAGTGATTTTTTAAAGCCATACAATAGTGTTTGTCAGCAGCTCAGAGCAACGTTGAGAGCACTTGACTCTAAAGGATGCAGCTTCTTCCCTCCTCACAAAGCAAAATTGTTCTGCTTGCATCATCTGCAGACAGCTCGAGTTTGAAGCAGTGCCCTCAGATTTAGATGCGGAGTTGAAAGAGCAGCACCAAACAATCCATGCCAGACAATCCTGCCAGACTGCAGCTGGAGAACTTCCTATTCCTGTGTCACGAGAGCTTTCCAGTCACCGCGCAGAGCTCTGGGATTTACGGGTCATCCTTAACTTCTGACTCTGCAAAAAGGATGACTAAACAACATAAAAAAAGCATGGAGCTGGTAAAGTGAAAATGCTGCACAAGCTTCAGCTCCATTCCGATTACTCTGATAACAGCTGTGATAAGGAAGCACATTCTGAGTGTGGATAACACCTCAGCTTCCTGTCAGCAGGTTGGGGTCAGAGACCAGGAAGCACCAAACGGGAGGATCCATCTGCTTCAGTCCCACTTCAATTGAGGATCTCCTCTTCACAAGCCCAGCATCCCCCTTTTTTCCCACCAAAGCCATCCGAAGGAGCCTTGGCCCACAGGAATTTCCAACCCTGGGACAGACTCAGTGACCCCAAGGAAGCCAGAGATCCCTGAGCACAGCCAGCTGGAGCTGATCAGTAATGCCGACACAGCATCAAGTGCTACACCACCCAAAAAATGAACTGCATCTGCCTTCCTCCTCTGGCCATGTCATCGTTATTTGACAACATTTCCTTGAAGCAACCTCACTTCTCAGCAGAAAATATATACAAAAACTAGATTTCGGTCATATTTCTTAAAATTCATGCATTGTGTTAAACAGCAGGTTGCTGTTTGTTCTTTAATGAGCACATTATATTAGTGTGGTTTGAAGTAGAATAAGAACAGAACAGCAGAACGTGCAGAAGTTTCCAAGTTGGATAATGGCTGCTTCCCAACTTTGTCCTTAAACATTTCAAAAATCCACAATGTCCTGCCATGAATTTCAATACAGATGACCTTATGTGAAAACATATTTTAACACTTTTATGCTTTGAACTCTACCTCTGAAAAGAAATTTTACAAACCAGGATTTAAAAAAATACAAATCTATAAAAGACAACTATAAGGAACAGTTGGAAAAGAATAGGGGAAAACCTCGTTACATGTCTGCTTTTAAATTTAGTACTACCCCGAACACCTACAGTAACTTCATGCCACACTACTTTATTCTAACAAAAACATCTGCCCTCTTCTCTTTGACGTTTATTCTGTTTGCAATTCAAGCCCACACTGAAGAATAGAGGTGTTAACAAGGAAGAAAAATTTTAAAGTATTTCAGATCTCTCTACAACCCAGTTCCAGTTACAAAGTTTTTCCTGGTTGGGATTGGCCCTTACAATCACCAACAGAACAAAATCCAAGAACATCAAAATACAAAGGGTAAGGGAGAGAACACCTGCCAGCCTTCAGATAATGCTGAATCTCAAGAGACTGTTAAAATGAAGACATAAAGGTGCAGGACAAAAGAGAGGAAAAAAAGAACAGGTAAGAATGGGGATGGCTGCAGGCAGGGAGCTGGGAAAGCAACCACAGGCACAGGCAGCAGCTGCACCAAAGGTGCAGGGAAGAGAACTGCCTCTAAAAAATCAAATTACACCAAATGTCCATGCAAGACAGCCAACCACCAGCCCCAGCTCTGAGTATCACAGGAGCCTGTCTGTCTGTCTGCCTGAGAGCTCCAGAGAACTGAGTTCATCCAGCTGCGGCTCACATGTGACTCAAAGGAAAATGTCAGGATTTTTGCTCAAGAAATTCAATGATTACATCATCCCATTTGGTACATGACCAGATTACTGGCATTTTATTACAAAACACAGCTCTCAAGTTGTCAGCTTTTATGATTGTCTGTAAGAATTAACTGTACTTCCCAAAAATACCCTGAAGATTTATGAAGTTATTAGAACTTGCACTGGGTAAGTGAGCTCCTGGCTGCACCTCCTCACTGAAAGCACAGGAATCCCTAAAGAATCTGTCCACACCTGAAGGCCAGGTGCAAAACTTATTTAAAAACCATTAAATATTGCACCTTGCAGTTCAGAGGCCAGCCCATTACCTGGTGCCTGAGAATTTGAAACAGTAATATAAATGAAAAAATGTATTTTTACAGTTAGAATAAGAGGCTTTATCACCATAAAGACATGATGATTAACACAGTTCTGTGTTTAATTTGTGATTAACACAAAATTAGATCGATTGTATCTTCAGTTTTCATATCAGTCTTTTGAACACTTAAGATACAAGCAGTAAGTTTCCAACACACAATCACGGGTGTTAAGTTGTACCACAATATAAAGATTGCCACCAAGAGAGCCCTTCCAAACTCACCTTGACCTCTGAAAGCTGAATGTGCAGCTGCCTTTATCCAGCCTCAGCTAGCTGGGCAGCTGAGGCTCTTCAGGCTGTACAGACACAGCTGAATTCCCTGCCCAGCAGCCAGGGTTGGATCTCTCCCTCACAGTTCAGCTGGGAGGGCAAGGAACAAAAAGTCCAAGTGTGTTTGGCAGGATGAGCATCAGGCAGAAAACAAGAGCTGCCTCTTCTCCTTCCCCCCAAGATGGGTGGGTGCTCTTTTGGAAAAACACAACCAGACACCATTTAAACATTTCTCTCATAATACTGGTTCAAAGGACTCAAACACAGAGACTTAAAGGTACTGTCAGAAAGGACTGAAAGTTCTTGTTTCCCCAGAGCAGCTCTGCCATGGGCACCCTCTGGGTGTCAGCAGCCCTGCAGGGTCCCAGAGGGAGGCTGGCAAACCTGGACTACACACTCACAGCAGGTGTGGTTCTAACACAGGATGGGTTGGGCTGGCAGGGACCTCACAGCCCCTCCAGTGCCACCCGTGCCATGGCAGGGACACCTTCCACTGTCCCAGGCTGCTCCCAGCCCCAGTGTCCAGCCTGGCCTTGGGCACTGCCAGGGATCCAGGGGCAGCCACAGCTGCTCTGGGCACCCTGTGCCAGGGCCTGCCCACCCTCCCAGGGAACAATTCCTGCCCAATATCCCACCCAGCCCTGCCCTCTGGCAGTTTGGATTATTTCATATTTCATTAAAATGCGGTAAATATTTACAGTTTTGTATGGAAGTACAGAAATCCATGTGCTCCAGAGGAAGTTCATTCTGAGTTCTCCAGAGAGGTGCCAACCATTCCAGGTGGCTCCATGGGAACCCTCCTTCAAGAACCACAGGTTTAAATCCAGGTGTTCCAGGTGTATTTTGAAAGTATATTAATAACCATTTCCTACAAACTGTGCATTTCTGTGGAACAAGTGAAACTGTACCTTGAGATGCTGCAAAGCTAAACCCCTGTCCAGTCATTTACAGCCAATTAGTCATGCCCAGGCCTAGATCCTTCAAAGATATTGAGGGAGAGAATCCCCATGGAAATCTGAAGGATCAAAAATACAAAGGAAAACTTGAACTCTTAAGACATCGGGTCTTCGGTGAAATTATTTTAACAGTGTCATTAGGGTTTGCTAATCTACATTACCACATGAAAAAGTAAAATATAATATCCAACACATGTAAGTTTGATAAGAGAAAAGCAAACCAAGGATTTATTATGTCAGTTAAGTTTTCTGTGTTTTGACTGATTTCAGTGAAGGGAATACTGTAAAAATGCACTTTTTGCATCAAAAATAGAATAACCTTTCTTCTTGGGAATACCCAAGGATCCCTCTCTTCACTCCTTCCTACTCAAAATTATTTAATTTCTATTAAATAGAAATTTTCTATTCTGGTCAAGAAGCTGATCCTCTGGAGGGGACAGACAATGCCCTGTTTGCATAGGAGAGATTAGTTTCTAATTACTATCAGTAATTAGTGCTTTCCTACAGCTATGGCTGGAATTTCTCTGTCAGGAACCTGACCACCTCCAGCCCTGCCACACACAGAGCTCAAGACAGAGACTCATTCCAGACAGGTGGATCTGTCAGACACTTCCACGTGCCCTCCAAAACCTCACAGCTTATGTTTGCTGTATGAGGGACTGGCAAATATTGTTATAAATCCTTCCATCTGCAATTAAAATCCCAACACGTGCCTATAGTGACAATGCCAGCCAAAAATAATCAGTGGAATCAAGTATATTCTATTTAAATTATACAAAGTGCACTTTTAACAGAGGGTAACGCCTTGTACCACGGATCCCACAGAGGTTTTAGCACCTCACAGTGAGGTTTTCTGTGCACAAGTCATTTATCACCAGATCTCAGCCTGGACCCCATTTCTGATTGTCCACCATCTCCCCCCAATTTCATGCTTGGCAAGTAAAAACAAAACCAAGTTGCTGTGGAGGGGGCATCCCAAGTTCAGCAGCTGTGTCCAACACAACAGCAACGAGCACTCAAAGCTGCCAGCACACAACAGCAGCTGAGGCAGCCCTTGGGTTATTTGATGGTATAAAGAAACCAAAACCCCTCACATCTCTTTAGTTCCAAGCAGGTTCCAAGGGGAAATGTGCCCCTCAAACCAATCTGCTGATGGTTCATTCTGCTCTGTTACTGCACACAGCACAGGGAAATGTTTGTGGGTGGTAACTCCTGATCCCGGAATCCCTGAATGGTTTGGGTTGGAAAGGACCTTAAAGCCCATCCAGTGCCACCCCTGCCATGGCAGGGACACCTCCCACTGTCCCAGGCTGCTCCCAGCCCCAGTGTCCAGCCTGGCCTTGGGCACTGCCAGGGATCCAGGGGCAGCCACAGCTGCTCTGGGCACCCTGTGCCAGGGCCTGCCCACCCTCCCAGGGAAGGATCCCTTACAGAAAACTTCCACCCATTCCTCGAATTTTCCTTAACTTTTTTTCTTTATTCTTCAATTCCTCTTTTCCCTAGTGTTATCCTACTAAAAGCTAAAATTACAGCCCCTGATTACAGTACAAAGACAGACCAGAAAAGGCTGTTCAACGTCATAATTTAGAATTATCTCATTGCTAGATTCACATTCTTTCCTGAATCCAAATCTACTCTAATTGCATGATTAGAGGCATTAAGGAAAGGGCACCAAACAGCAGCAAGAGACGGAACAGGAACTGCAAGTCATGGCTTTGAGACCCCAATTCTTACTTCATCTAAGAACCAGGACATAAAGGAAAATCATCAAGCAAACACAGCCAGTGTGCAAAGGATCTTATGTGGAATGAAAGACAGTGGGATATTACAGAGGGAACACAGGAGCTGAAAGAAAGGAGTGTGGTTTGTGAAGCAGCAAGTGCAGGGAGCAGCCCACTCAGCTCCGGGGAAGTCAGAGCCTCAGACACTGGAGAAACTGTTCGGAAACCGTTCGTCTGCACCAAACGTGACCCCTGTCAGGCTGCCAAAATCGGGGAGGGCACACCAGGGCTTATCACCAAGGCTGGACTGGCTCAGCCCGCTGGGATTTACAGAGATGGCTGCACAGCCGGAGCTCTGAGGGAACAGAAGATGCAGCTGTTTTCTCTACCTGTACTTGGGATGCAGTCAGGACACCCGCTCAGCATCCACGGGCAGGTACCCCCTCCCACAGCTGGGAATGGGGATGCAGAGACGTGCAGGACTCCTCCTCCCTCGCCTCAGACCCCCAGGCAGAGCTCCAGGGGTGCAGTGGGGGCATTTCAAAAGAGAAAAGTGAATTTGGTATCAATTCACTTGTATAAACTATCATAAAATCATGGAATTCCAGAGTGGGAAGGGACCCCCAGGGATGATCCAGTCCCAGCCCTGGCCCTGCCCAGACCCCCACCAGCCCCAGCCTGGGCATCCCTGGCAGCGGTGCCCAAAGGCTCCTGGAGCTCTGGCAGCCTCGGGGCCGTGCCCATTCCCTGGGGAGCCGGGGCGGTGCCAGCCCCCTCTGGGGGAAGAGCCTTTCCCTGCTCTCCAGCCCGAGCCTGCCCTGGCCCAGCTCCAGCCGCTCCTCAGGTCCTAAGGAAGTTTCTTGTGTGAGAACATCACCAGGTCGTATTCAGCAAGGGAAGTTACAGGTGACTACAGCAAAAGGTAAAAGAAAGAAGGAAAAACCGTGTGGAGTAACACTGTCCAGAGTCATCAACACCCAAAATACAGTTTGGCTTTTTGATTTAAGAAAATGCATCCATTTGGAGCTTGACTCCAACATATATTTAGTTAATATCCACAGCTACTGCCTTAAATATCTATTGCCATATAAGCTCTAAACAAAAAGCACTTTGGAACTGGGCAGTGGGAAGAGGTAGAGGAGGACAGAGTGTTTCTTGTTTTAAGAAGGACCACACTATCCCACCTGGAATGCTAGTTGGTTTACTAATAGGAATTATTTACTAAGCAATACTCTGATGAGCCATGAAAGTGTTTTCCCTTCATGCGGCACAGAAAGACTGAATTCACAGAAAATATTGTTTTCTACAAGCAAACCCCATACTTCACCCCAAATAAAGCAGCAGCTGAACCAGAACAAAAGATATCCACAGGGAACATCATCCACAAACTTGTCTGCTCATCCGAGGCAGAGGCACACACAGGGACACAACCCCATCCGCGGACAGGCTTCCTTTTCCCGACCACATTCCCTCGTTCCACTGGTGCCCTTTCCCAAGCCGTAAGGGACGGCACTCCCAAGGGATGGCGTTCCTAGGGAATGGCATTCCCAGCGGAGGGCACTCCTCAGGGATGGCATTCCCCATGGATGGCTCTCCTCCTTCCCCTCGCTCAGGGCGCAGCGGGCGCAGGGAGCAGCGCCCGGAGGCAGCGGGACCAAGGTGATTTAAGGCGCTGAAGAGACCCCGCGGCGGTGCCGCCACACGCTACGGTAACAGGAGCACCAAGAGGCAGCCGGCCCCAGCCAGGGGCGCAGCATCGCTCACCGCCCGCCCCGGCCCCCGAAGGAGGCGAGGAGGAGAAACCGGGCCCTGGCACCGCGACACGCCCGGGCACCGTGAGGGGCTGAGGCGGCGCTGCCCCCCCGCCGGCCTGGGCTGAACCGCCGCCGCTCGCAGCCCGCGCCCCGCGCTGCCCCCGTCCCGCCCA